>OX638136.1:4184324-4574728 GCA_951804985.1 Dryomyza anilis | reverse complement strand
ATTCAAATTTTTATATTCAGTTAAATATATATCATAATACATACTTTGATGTATAAAGGTGTTCTATAAAATGTATATAATAATAAATTTTAATCGTTTTCACACTTTTAATAGATAAAAAATGAAGTGTGAATTTTGAACCCATTTAAAATTCTCGACCAGAAACAACCTGAAGCGACATATCCTGCGAAAACATAATTTTTCGTATAAAAAGGCAAAAACTTTTACTTGTAAGTAAATAATTAAAAATATTTTTAAAAATTATTTTATATTAATAATAAAAATTTTATTAACAGTAAATCCTCAAATTGAAATACTAGAAGTCGTAGCACTCCCTCCACTAAATTTAAAATGTTGGAATTAGGGAAGGTTTGTTAGATAATGGACTAGATCATCTATTTCTTAACTTAGACGATCCGAGGATGTTAAATGCGGATCGTCATTATTGTAATTTAATGGACGAAGATGATGATAATATTTTATTAAACGCTCTACTGAGTTTTGAGCAGATAATGCAAACATAAGTTTTATTAATTATTTGTTATATTGTTTCAAATCGTTTTAAGAATAAATAAATAAAACAATACGTATAAAATATTTTATTTAAAAATGAAAATATTTAAAAGTAAGTATATAGACACGTTTTTATTCATAACGTAAATCGAATCGATTGTCGTCCTCTGAAAATAACAGACCACTTCTTCTCATTTATATTATATAAATATGAATCATCGGTTTCAACTTTTCTAGAAATTCTTGCTGGTAGATAAAACCATCAATTGTCTGTTGTGTACAATTAATTTTGTTCCATTGTTTTTTTCCATTCAAATTTAGAAATCCTGAATTCCTGATCAATGGGCAAGACATCTACTCTAATGTATGTAGAGAGGTTTCCTTTTGCTAAACTAATAATTTCAGCGAAATCCTTATAATAAGAAAAATATATAAATTAAAATATTTTTATTCCTATCAAATTGTAATATAGACGATGAATAACTTTAATTCAAATTTCGATCCATTTAAATATAATCGATATCTCTTAAAAATGAGTTAAAAAGATAATTCAATTAGTATTAATATACTCAATTAAAATTTTTAAGAGTGTATATAAAATTTGACTCAAGAAAAAACTAAATACAATTAAACATGTTTTAACATGTTCAATCTTTAAAACTTATAGTATGCTGTTTAAAAATGATCCCAATGGAGCCTTATTGCTCCATGCAAATTTAAATAAAAATGATCCCAATGGAGCCTTATGGCCCATTCATTCACATAAGCAAATTAAACGAATTAACTGACCATGACTTTGAAAAATAAAAATATACTACAACAATTAATTCACCTTGAATAAATATGTGTCAATGCATTAATGCAGAAGTGCATTTACCTGTTTACAACAAAAAAATTACCTACATAAAAATATATGTCCAATAATAACATTTAGCCATGTTTTAAATTACAATATTCGTTCCTCAACAAAGTTTTAAATTGAACCCTTTGTTCCTCAACTCTCTTGATGATCATGCAAAATAAATCAAAGTATAAAACTGAAATTTTAATTGCTTCTATAACATAAACAACAACATAATTATTACGTACATATATGTACGTTTATAAATATTGCCATTAAAAAGATTACTACGAAATAATTATACCAACAACAATATGAGTTGCAATTTTATTCTTCACGGCTGCATGCCTTCATAACATACATGTAATATATATGTATGTATCAACATTACCAACAGATGTTAAAATGTAATCACAATGGCTCCATGCCATTATAATGTATATAGTATACATATAATACACCTGAAATTATACTAACAACTACTCTGTTACAAAATGAACCCTATTGAAAACAATAACAACACCTCTGTTAAAAAATTATCCGAACTGAAATACACTAACAACTACTCTGTTAAAAAGTGATCCCTATTGAAAACAATAACAATATCTCTGCTAAAAAATGCTCCTCATGGCGCCTTATGGCTCCATGGAGCCCATTGAGCCAGAACCGGCGCAAACGTACTACTGTAATTACATCATATATTGGTTGTTTAACTCATTTTATGAGGTCATTATATGACGTTACCTAGTCTTCAGTAATTTGTTGATGTTATGTTTATATGTTGGCTAATTTATCTGCTTTTATATCTGTTGGCTTAGCATTATTATATTTTTTAATCTCTTAATGATCATTCAATAAAGTAGGACCCATCCTTTAAATAAATTAAAGAATGTTGTAATTTTTAATAATTATTTAATGAAATAATATGTAAATAGTCTTTGGTATATATTTTTCTTTTTAAATTTATATTATTACTAACTTTTCATATGTTACATTTAAAATAGTTATTACAGTTATTAATTATTCTGTATAAATTAAATAAAAGTAAATATTTTAATTACAATGAGTGGTTTAAAATATTTACAGGTTTCTTTAACATTTGGTAGCATTTGTTTTTTTATTTTGTTGCATTTTTCTTCATATTTTTATTTCTGATCAAAAAATTGTGTTATTATGACGGTATACTTTGCTATTTTACGTTTATAAATGTATTTTATACATTTATTTTAATATATGTATCTTTTTTGGACAAATTATTTACTTACACATGTTTTTTTAATACATGTAGTGATGTTATATGTTTGTAGTTTTATATTTGTTTTGTACTGTAGAATATATAACATAAATGGGAAATTTTTTTATTCATGTCTAGTTTCCCTTGATATTATTGAGTATTCTGTGATTTTTGGGTATAGTTTTTATTAAAAAGAATTTATTCATGTCTAGTCTCCCTTGATATTATTGTATATTCTGTGTTTTTTGGTTTTAGTTTTTATTAAAAATTCATGATATTATATTAATATTAGATCAACATAATAATTGAAAGTGTATCAAAATGGGTATGTATTTCTGTATATATATATATATATATATATATATATATATATATATATATATATATATATATATATATATATATATATATATATATATATATATATATATATTTATATTTCTACATATATTGTCATATATGTTTAATTAGTCTTTTATAATTCTTTATCTTGGTTTTGAATAATTATTTAATAATTTTTATTAAAACTCTATGGTTATCAGTTTGTTTTACCAGTTATTATATAATTGGTTAATTGTTTACATTAGAATTAATTAATAAATGTGAATGTTTTGGCATGTGATAATTAACGCTCTGTTAATTAATAAATTTATTATATTTTTGGAATAATGGATTATTACATATATGTTCATTATTAACATTATGTATTATAGTTCACAAGGGTGTGATGGGGTTAGGTATTTACCTCTATTTTGTTCAATTAAAAATGTCTCTACTTTAATATTATAACCATATCCCCATTTTTCATGTATTATAACTAGGGAGCGGATTTATATGCAAATGCATATTTTAACGAAGTCGGACAAAAACAGAAATACCTATCGTTAAAAAATAATTCGAATTATGGTCAATGTGTTTTGCATATTTGCATATTTTGCATATATTTTGCATATATTTTGCATATTTTTTACATAGTCTTTGCATAAATAGTGGATATACTCTTGTATTGGTTTTTCTGATAAGTTTTGTGGCGTTTTTATACAGAATACACTTTATTAATTTTTACTGTATGTTGCTAATTTATGTATTGGTCAGTTTTCATTGAAAAAAAAAATTGATAATTTTCTGCACAGAAAATTTTTAAATTTCATCAAACTCTTGAAATATTTAAATCTGTAAAAAAAAAAAATAAAAGCACAATGCCTAAAATAAATAAATTTTTTATATTGAAAAAGTGGCTCAGCGGAATAAATCAAGTTTTGGAAATACAAAATGGAGATATTTGGTGCAATGCCTGTAATAACATGGTAAATATTGATATAAATAGTTATTTGGATTACTATGCCTTAATTTTATTTCAAAAGAAAGAAAATCTCAATTACTTAAACATCCAAAAACAAAAAGCCATAAAAATAATAATGGTTTATATGAAATTCCGACGAATTCTACGGTAGAAGATTTCAATTATGAGTTGTGCCAGGAAATGGTAGCCATTGACTTACCGTGGAAAAGTCCGAACAATAATATATGGCGAAAATTCTTGGAGAAGCATGTAAAACGTGATATACCTGAAGAATCCACACTTAGGAAATTATATTTGTGCTACGAACAGGCGATTGAAGAAATTCGTAGCGATATTGGGAATAACTTTGTGTGGATTTCTGTTGACGAGACAACAGATCAAACTGGGCGATACATAGCAAATTTTATAGTAGGAAAGATGGATGAAAATGAATTTTCAAAACCGTATATATTGTGTTGCAAAGAGTTGGACCAAACAAACCATAACTCAATTGCTAGATTTGTAAACTCTTCGATTTTGACTTTATGGCCAAGTGGAGACAACCCTTGCCACCTGAACCCGTTTTAACGAGATGGGGTACATGGATTGAAGCTGCACTGTTTTATGCAGAAAACCATGTTAAAATAAAACAGGTAATATTTTGTACAGAATTTATTTCATCTGATTATATATTTAAATTATATATTTAAATGTACAGGTTCTTCAGTTACTGAGTAATGAAGCGCTGTGTGTTGTTAATTGTTGTAGTATATTTTTATTTTTCAAAGTCATGGTCAGTTAATTCGTTTAATTTGCTTATGTGAATGAATGGGCCATAGGGCTCCATTGGGATCATTTTTATTTAAATTAGCATGGAGCAATAAGGCTCCATTGGGATCATTTTTAAACAGCATACTATAAGTTTTAAAGATTGAACATGTTAAAACATGTTTAATTTTATTTAGTTTTTTCTTGAGTCAAATTTTATATACACTCTTAAAAATTTTAATTGATTATATTAATACTAATGGAATTATCTTTTGAACTCATTTTAAAGAGATATGCATTATATTTAAATGGATCGAAATTTGAATTAAAGTTATTTTATTTATCGTCTATATTACAATTTGATAGGAATAAAAATATTTTAAGATTTTTTTTTAATTTTTCGTCTTTTTTAATTTATATATTTTTCTTATAAGGATTTCGCTGAAATTATTAGTTTAGCAAAAGGAAACCTCTCTACATACATTAGAGTAGATGTCTTTCCCATTGATCAGGAATTCAGGATTTCTAAATTTGAATGAAAAAAAACAATGGAACAAAATTAATTGTACATCTAACAGGTTTTATATACCAGCAAGAATTTCTAGAAAAGTTGAAACCGATGATTCATATTTATAATATATAAATAAGAAGAAGTGGTCTATTATTTTCAGAAGACGACAATCAGAAGTAATGGGGATGGCTCTATTCGATTTACGTTATGAATCAAAACGTATCTATATACTTACTTTTAAATATATTCATTTTTATATAAAATATTTTATACATATTGTTTTATTTATTTATTCTTAAAACGATTTGAAACAATATAACAAATAATTAATAAAACTTATGTTTGCATTATCTAAGTTAAGTTAAGAAATAGATGATCTAGTCCATCATCTAACAAACCTTCCCAAATTCCAACATCTATTAAATTTAGTGGAGGGAGTGCTACGACTTTTAGTATTTCAATTTGAGGATTTACTGTTAATAAATTTTTATTATTAATATAAAATTATTTTTAAAAATATATTTAATTATTTACTTACAAGTAAAAGGTTTTGCCTTTTTATACGAAAAATTATGTTTTCGCAGGATATGCTGCTTCAGGTTGTTTCTGGTCGAGAATTTTTAATGGGTTCAAAATTCACACTTCATTTTTTATATATATTAAAAGTGTGAAAACGATTAAAATTTATTATTATATACATTGTATAGAACACCTTTATACATCAAAGTATGTAATATGATATATATTTAACTGAATATAAAAATTTGAATTCAGCAAAATTTTAAGTATATCTAATGGAATACACCGGAAGTCAATAAAATTCAGAATTTTAATAAGTCAGCAAAAATATTGATGGTAGGTAATGTTGATTTGAAGTTAAATAACAATATTTAGTGTATATCTATCACTTCAATCCAATGTATCCAAAAACATATTTTAAAATGTTGGTGTGTGAAATATTGTGCTTTTAATTTTTTTTCAAATTTTTACAGATTTAAATATTTCAAGAGTTTGATGAAAACTAAAAATTTTCTGTGCAGAAAATTATCTATTTTTTTTCAATGAAAACTGACCAATACATAAATTAGCAACTACAGTAAAAAATAATAAAGTGTATTCTGTATAAAAACGCCACAAATTTATCAGAAATACCAATACAAGAGTATATGCACTATTTATGCAAAGACTATGTAAAAAATATGCAAAATATATGCAAAATATGCAAAATATATGCAAAATATGCAATATGCAAAAAATATGCAAAATTTGCAATATGCAAAAAATTTGCAAATATGCAAAACAAATTGACCATAATTCGAATTATTTTTTAACGATAGGTATTTCTGTTTTTGTCCGACTTCAATGTAGGGCTTCGTTAAACTATGCATTTGCATATAAATCCGCTCCCTAGTTATAATAAATGAAAAAACATTGTAAATGCTCTAAAATGGGGATATGGTTATAATATTAAATAATTTTAAATTATTCATATATAATAGCATACAAATGAGTATACTAAAGTAGATACATTTTTAATTGAACAAAATAGAGGTAAATACCTTACCCCATCACACCCTTGTTAACTATAATACATAATGTTAATAATGAACATATATGTAATAATCCATTATTCCAAAAACATAATAAATTTATTAATTAACAGAGCGTTAATTATCACATGCCAAAACATTCACATTTATTAATTAATTCTAATGTAAACAATTAACCAATTATATAATAACTGGTAAAACAAACTGATAACCAGAGAATTTTAATAAAAATGTTTAAATAATTATTCAAAACCAAGATGGGGAATTATAAAAAACTAATTAAATATATATGACAATATATGTAGGAATATAAAAATATATTGTTACGAAAATTGAGTCTACGGAAAACTGTTCTACGAGTTCGTATCGCTGGATTGTGTACATACATACCCATACATACATACCCATTTTGATACACTTTCAATTATTATGTTGATCTAATATTAATATAATATCATGAATTTTTAATAAAAACTAAAACCAAAAAACACAGAATATACAATAATATCAAGGGAGACTAGACATGAATAAATTCTTTTTAATAAAAACTATACCCAAAAATCACAGAATACTCAATAATATCAAGGGAAACTAGACATGAATAAAAAAATTTCCCATTTATGTTATATATTCTACAGTACAAAACAAATATAAAACTACAAACATATAACATCACTACATGTATTAAAAAAACATGTGTAAGTAAATAATTTGTCCAAAAAAGATACATATATTAAAATAAATGTATAAAATACATTTATAAACGTAAAATAGCAAAGTATACCGTCATAATAACACAATTTTTTGATCAGAAATAAAAATATGAAGAAAAATGCAACAAAATAAAAAAACAAATGCTACCAAATGTTAAAGAAACCTGTAAATATTTTAAACCACTCATTGTAATTAAAATATTTACTTTTATTTAATTTATACAGAATAATTAATAACTGTAATAACTATTTTAAATGTAACATATGAAAAGTTAGTAATAATATAAATTTAAAAAGAAAAATATATACCAAAGACTATTTACATATTATTTCATTAAATAATTATTAAAAATTACAACATTCTTTAATTTATTTAAAGGATGGGTCCTACTTTATTGAATGATCATTAAGAGATTAAAAAATATAATAATGCTAAGCCAACAGATATAAAAGCAGATAAATTAGCCAACATATAAACATAACATCAACAAATTACTGAAGACTAGGTAACGTCATATAATGACCTCATAAAATGAGTTAAACAACCAATATATGATGTAATTACAGTAGTACGTTTGCGCCGGTTCTGGCTCAATGGGCTCCATGGAGCCATAAGGCGCCATGAGGAGCATTTTTTAGCAGAGATATTGTTATTGTTTTCAATAGGGATCACTTTTTAACAGAGTAGTTGTTAGTGTATTTCAGTTCGGATAATTTTTTAACAGAGGTGTTGTTATTGTTTTCAATAGGGTTCATTTTGTAACAGAGTAGTTGTTAGTATAATTTCAGGTGTATTATATGTATACTATATACATTATAATGGCATGGAGCCATTGTGATTACATTTTAACATCTGTTGGTAATGTTGATACATACATATATATTACATGTATGTTATGAAGGCATGCAGCCGTGAAGAATAAAATTGCAACTCATATTGTTGTTGGTATAATTATTTCGTAGTAATCTTTTTAATGGCAATATTTATAAACGTACATATATGTACGTAATAATTATGTTGTTGTTTATGTTATAGAAGCAATTAAAATTTCAGTTTTATACTTTGATTTATTTTGCATGATCATCAAGAGAGTTGAGGAACAAAGGGTTCAATTTAAAACTTTGTTGAGGAACGAATATTGTAATTTAAAACATGGCTAAATGTTATTATTGGACATATATTTTTATGTAGGTAATTTTTTTGTTGTAAACAGGTAAATGCACTTCTGCATTAATGCATTGACACATATTTATTCAAGGTGAATTAATTGTTGTAGTATATTTTTATTTTTCAAAGTCATGGTCAGTTAATTCGTTTAATTTGCTTATGTGAATGAATGGGCCATAAGGCTCCATTGGGATCATTTTTATTTAAATTTGCATGGAGCAATAAGGCTCCATTGGGATCATTTTTAAACAGCATACTATAAGTTTTAAAGATTGAACATGTTAAAACATGTTTAATTGTATTTAGTTTTTTCTTGAGTCAAATTTTATATACACTCTTAAAAATTTTAATTGAGTATATTAATACTAATTGAATTATCTTTTTAACTCATTTTTAAGAGATATCGATTATATTTAAATGGATCGAAATTTGAATTAAAGTTATTCATCGTCTATATTACAATTTGATAGGAATAAAAATATTTTAATTTATATATTTTTCTTATTATAAGGATTTCGCTGAAATTATTAGTTTAGCAAAAGGAAACCTCTCTACATACATTAGAGTAGATGTCTTGCCCATTGATCAGGAATTCAGGATTTCTAAATTTGAATGGAAAAAAACAATGGAACAAAATTAATTGTACACAACAGACAATTGATGGTTTTATCTACCAGCAAGAATTTCTAGAAAAGTTGAAACCGATGATTCATATTTATATAATATAAATGAGAAGAAGTGGTCTGTTATTTTCAGAGGACGACAATCGATTCGATTTACGTTATGAATAAAAACGTGTCTATATACTTACTTTTAAATATTTTCATTTTTAAATAAAATATTTTATACGTATTGTTTTATTTATTTATTCTTAAAACGATTTGAAACAATATAACAAATAATTAATAAAACTTATGTTTGCATTATCTGCTCAAAACTCAGTAGAGCGTTTAATAAAATATTATCATCATCTTCGTCCATTAAATTACAATAATGACGATCCGCATTTAACATCCTCGGATCGTCTAAGTTAAGAAATAGATGATCTAGTCCATTATCTAACAAACCTTCCCTAATTCCAACATTTTAAATTTAGTGGAGGGAGTGCTACGACTTCTAGTATTTCAATTTGAGGATTTACTGTTAATAAAATTTTTATTATTAATATAAAATAATTTTTAAAAATATTTTTAATTATTTACTTACAAGTAAAAGTTTTTGCCTTTTTATACGAAAAATTATGTTTTCGCAGGATATGTCGCTTCAGGTTGTTTCTGGTCGAGAATTTTAAATGGGTTCAAAATTCACACTTCATTTTTTATATATTAAAAGTGTGAAAACGATTAAAATTTATTATTATATACATTGTATAGAACACCTTTATACATCAAAGTATGTATTATGATATATATTTAACTGAATATAAAAATTTGAATTCAGCAAAATTTTAAGTATATCTAATGGAATACACCGGAAGTCAATAAAATTCAGAATACGATTTCATAATTTTTGTACATTTTATAACAACTCCGTTTTCTATATTTTGCTAAGTAATTTGAGACATCCCTACTATGCCAAAAAAATAAAATTTTAATAAGTCAGCAAAAATATTGATGGTAGGTAATGTTGATTTGAAGTTAAATAACAATATTTAGTGTATATCTATCACTTCAATCCAATGTATCCAAAAACATATTTTAAAATGTTGGTGTGTGAAATATTGTGCTTTTAATTTTTTTTCAAATTTTTACAGATTTAAATATTTCAAGAGTTTGATGAAAACTAAAAATTTTCTGTGCAGAAAATTATCTATTTTTTTTCAATGAAAACTTACCAATACATAAATTAGCAACTACAGTAAAAATTAATAAAGTGTATTCTGTATAAAAACGCCACAAAACTTATCAGAAAAACCAATACAAAGGTATATGCACTATTTATGCAAAGGCTATGTAAAAAATATGCAAAATATATGCAAAATATGCAAAATATATGCAAAATATGCAATATGCAAAAAATATGCAAAATTTGCAAATATGCAAAACAAATTGACCATAATTCGAATTATTTTTTAACGATAGGTATTTCTGTTTTTGTCCGACTTCAATGTAGGGCTTCGTTAAACTATGCATTTGCATATAAATCCGCTCCCTAGTTATAATAAATGAAAAAACATTGTAAATGCTCTAAAATGGGGATATGGTTATAATATTAAATAATTTTAAATTATTCATATATAATAGCATACAAATGAGTATACTAAAGTAGAGACATTTTTAATTGAACAAAATAGAGGTAAATACCTTACCCCATCACACCCTTGTTAACTATAATACATAATGTTAATAATGAACATTAATTATTCCAAAAACATAATAAATTTATTAATTAACAGAGCGTTAATTATCACATGCCAAAACATTCACATTTATTAATTAATTCTAATGTAAACAATTAACCAATTATATAATAACTGGTAAAACAAACTGATAACCAGAGAATTTTAATAAAAATGTTTAAATAATTATTCAAAACCAAGATGGAGAATTATAAAAAACTAATAAAACATATATGACAATATATGTAGGAATATAAAAATATATTGTTACGAAAATTGAGTCTACGGAAAACTGTTCTACGAGTTCGTATCGCTGGATTGTGTACAAAATAAAAACGCACTTATAATTGGTTTTAACTAGTATTATTTCAACTAGTATTAATGAAATTTATTTATTTAAATAACAACTTAAAGAATAATCACTTATATCAACTGCTGAATTACTACAATTTATCTTTACAATGTTCACTCACGAGACGCACTAGTTCACTATTAAATCACAACTGAAGTTAAGTACCTCTGATGCGGCTCCCTTATATACTGCATTATCAGTTCGACACGTTTCGACAAGCTTCGACTTGTTTCGAGAACCTTCTACTCGTTTGTGAATGACGCATGCTATTGGCATCTCATTCGCACTCATGTGTTTTAATGCGGTGATCTTCCATCTCTTTCTCACACACTGCATAGTGCGCTGAATGATCTTCCGTCACTTTCTAACACATGCTTAGTGCGCTGAATTGTCTTGCGTTTTTTAATTATTGTTGATTGCTTGCACTATGGGGCAAATTACATCTTTTCGTAACACTGCCCTCCACCTAAATCTGTTCGTCCCGAACAGATGTTAATCCTCTCTCTCTCTATACGGCACCAACCTTTCTAAATGTACTACTTTCATTTTTCGTCTAATGCCCGCAGTATTCTGAATCCGATACACTACATCATTAATTCTTTTAATTATCTTATATGGTCCTTCCCAGTGTGTTTGTAGCTTAGGGGATAAGCCTTTCTTCCTTTGTGGGTTATATAGCAAAACAAGTTGTCCTTCCGTAAATCCCTCTTAATTTGTGCGCAAGTCGTACCTGGCCTTCATCTTATCACTCGCAAATTGGGTACGCTGTCTTACAAACTGATGCACTTCGTTCATTTCTTCACTTTTTCTGAAAACATAATTGTGTACAGGAATTCCAGCTGAAGGACTCGCACCAAACTTTAAATCCGCAGGTAATCTTAAGTCTGTTCCAAAAACTATTTTAGATGGTGAAGCTGCTGTGGTATCATGAACCGCCGTTCGATAAGCCATGAGAAATAGTGGTATGTGTGTATCTCAATCTTTTTGATTTTTATCAACCACTTTTCTCAGATACTCTTCCAAAGTCCGATTGAATCTCTCCACCATGCCGTCTGATTGCGGGTGCAAAGGCCTTGTTCGTGTTTTGTGTATGTTGAGGATTTTGCATACTTCCTTAAAAACTGCAGACTCAAAATTTCTTCCTTGATCTGAATGCAATTCCAACGGAACTCCAAAACGGCTTATCCAGTTGTTAACTAATACATCCGCAACTGTTGTGGCTTCTTGATTCGGCATGGGATACACTTCAGGCCACTTGCTGAAATAGTCAATGACGACAAGGACATACTTATTACCCGCATCACTGATTGGAAACGGCCCGGCGACATCCATAGCAATACGCTCGAATGGTGCTCCAACGTTGTACTGATGCATCCTGCCGCGACTTCTGACTGTTGGTCCTTTTGCTGGTACACTTTGCGGACAACTGCGAATCCAATCGGCGACTGACTCTTGGCATCCAATCCAATAAAAACATTTCTTTACCTTCTCGACCGTTTTATTAATGCCCAAATGACCACCACTAGATCCCCCATGGTATTCCGCTAATATCTCTTTTATTTTTGACTTGGGAACAACAATCAAACTTCGAGCGGATGTGCCATCTTCATTTTCCCATTTAAGCTCTGCCATTGTGCCCAGTAAGCTTTAGTTATTGGACTGTCCGCAGCTATATCTTCCCATGATGGTTTTCTTTGCTGTTCCTTGAACATCATGATTTTTGTGAGGTCGGGATCACTCTTTTGATCAATTTTAATTTGTTCCGGAGTCCATTTTCATCGGGCAAAACATTTAGCAAGCGAATGTCAATTATGTTTTCTTTTCCTTCAGCTCTTGTACAATGTCTGCATTCTAGTTTACATGGGCGTCGTGACAGAGCATCTGCATTTCCATGATTTCCTCCTTTACGATGTTCGATTGAGAAATCGTAGCTCTGTAATCGTTCTATCCAACGCGCAATTTGGGCTTCCGGATCTCTGAACTGAACTAACCATCGTAGTGCAGCGTGATCGGTTCTCAAGTGAAACTGTTGTCCGTACAGATACTTATGGAAATTTTTCACACTTTCAATTACAGCAAGAAGCTCCCTCCTGGTGACACAGTAATTTCGCTCGGGCTTGGACAATGTAGAATATGTTCTCCTTCAATCGTTTCAATTTGCATGTCATTTTGAATTGAAACAAAGCAATAACATTATTCTTTATTGAAAATGTTAGATCTGAATGCTTGTTGTGTAAGATCTATTAATAAATAACCATGTGCACTCTCAGTACAAGTGTTATATACTCGAACTAATTCTTTATAATTTTCAGGATAAATTTGTCTTTCCAAGCATTGAAATTGTAGTTTATCTCTAGGATTTTTAAACATAATTATATATTTTAAATTCAATGATGTATCTCTTTATATGTTCCCTTATGAAAAATATTTTGTGTTACTAAAACAACTGATAAATTTCGGTGATGTGAACCTTAAGTAAATTGTTCAAAAACTTTTTTATTAAATGAGTCTAACATTAAATCATCTAAAATAATTAGTGTAGATTCATTGGCGGAATTCTCAAAGTCATCTGGAATACCTTCAACAAAATTTACATTATCAATTTCTGGTAATGAGTTTTTTTCAGCATAACACCAAATTACTTTCGTAATAGGAGAACTAATTAAATGTTTATTGCCCAATTTGCCAATAATCGCAACCGGAAGAGCTTTGTGAGCAGCATCACGACATGAACATTTCCGATATATATGATTGTATATCACGAATGACTACCACTATATGGTTTCAGAAACATTGTCTAATTCCTTCTACTTTATTATTACAGTTTATGAAATTCTCAGTGGATCAAGCGAACTATTTCACATACAATTCGTTGTTTGAACAAAATCTGGTAGTATTTTGGAAGATCTAATAATCGGTTTATAGTTGATGACTTAGAATTTCTACGTGAGCGAATTTATTATAATAGTTATCCAGATATATTGACAAACAAGTTATATCTCAAAACTATAGAACTGGGAATAGAGAACCTTAGTAACCTATTAACAATCCATTTTTAAAAACATACTTATGGTAATAAACCTATACGTCATATCGAACGTACTACCATTGATTTAGATTTACGGTCATCTGTATTATATAGGTATATCAGAAAAGATGTGATAAATAGTCAACCTAAATTACAAGAAGTGTCTCGAGGACGACCAGAGGGTTATCAACGAGTTAGGCCACCTATTTATTTTGTATGCGATACTTTTACGACAGTTATACAGAATTTATCATTTAGGTAAGTCCTCTTTTAACAAAGCACCAAGTCTTTTCCAAGTACTACACATGTCACTATCAGATCCAGATCCTATTTCCTCTCCTATAAACCAAGCTTCTATATATATAGTAGGTTGCGAGACTTGCAATATGCAGTTTTTAATATCAGGCACTGGGACACCTGTAGATCTCTTAACTTTGGCATTAACTGATGTGAGCACAGCATAATACGCACATTGCAAAAAAAATGCAAATCATATAATAAATCATAATTTGATGAAATTACCAACTAATCGACGCCTACCGTTGAATCAACAGCTAATGATCTTTAAAGGGATATATACTGCTCTGGGATTGCAGTGTAAAAACGTAAATCAATTGTCACAAATACCAAAATATATGCTAACCAGCTTGAAAAATTAAATCAGAACCCTGATTGCTGCCAATCGATTTACCTCACAAAGTAATAATTAGCCATTTCTGTAGAACTTTTCTATCTAATAACTATTTATATTTTAAGGCACGATAAAGCAGTTATCTCCGAATATATTTATTAAATTTAAGACACGCAAAGGTAGTAAACTGCAAGATTATTTTTCATTTACAATTTAAATTTATAAGTTCTATTATATTAAGGCTAAAAAAGTTTCCTAAAAAGCTAGATGTAATCTAAGCGTATATGAATAGACAATTAATGCTGCGAAAATCCATTATTAACAAAACTAACTATACTTATTTCCCGCAGATATAGGTCTACCTCGAATTCTTCGCAAGGGTTGTCAACCGCCTTAGTGCGTCACTAGCCACTATACGTAAAAAATTATACGTTATTTGGTAATATATAAAAAATCTACTATACACATATAACAATTAACCATATATCCTTTCCAAAGTAGTTTTGATATAGCCAGAAACTAAATTAATACGGAACACAAATTTATGTGTTTTAAGGTATTACCTTCGGAAAAAGCTCAGATTACCATTGGGTTCATGAGTATATATAAAAATAGATATTTATTAAAACAAGCTATAAAGCCTTCGATTATTTTTATAAATATATAATTTTTTTAACAAATGATTTATGATATATATATATATATATATATATATATATATATATATATAACCTCAATAAATTCTGAGAAAAATAAAGAGATCATTATTCCAAATAATTCCATTTCTACAAAATTCTGAAAACCTTTGGTAATTGTTACAGTTATATTCCCAACTTGTATTAACATTATGTAAAATATATAAATATTAATAAGCTGAGGATATACAATAATTAATCAACACAAAAGTACAGAATTCTACTTAAACTATCTTTGGTATTAAGTGTGGTCCTACGTATTTCCAGTCATAAGTCCGTATGTATTTCAGGAAACTGTTTATATAAACCCTAATCCTATTATTTAGAGTACATAATCATATATCATATATCAGAGTTCATACCTTTCCTACACAAGGGCGGTTAAGACATTACTTAAAATATCATTTATAGCAAACCACATTTCAAGGTCATCTCAACTCCATTAATCTGTGATATAGAAAACTTCTATGTTCAATATTATTAATATTATATATGGCTACGATATATCAATATGGTAAAGTATTTTATTCAAAAAATTTAAAAAAAGACACCTAAGGTAAAAAATATACATATATATATTTTTTATATGAGAAAACAAAACCGAGAATAAAACTTTAAACTAGTTTCGTAACCTCGACATAAAAAAAATATATAACCGTGTAGGTTTATATACATCTTCAATATCCGATTATATTGAAGACGGGCTTCCCAAGAAACGTTTTTGTCCGATGCCACTGGACTCATCAGTTGGGATTTTTTTAATTAAATTAAGAATTGATTATTAAAATGATAGAATCGAAATATATTTATTAACATTAATTGTTATAAATATGAAACAATCTCAATAAGTTTTTAATCAATCAAAACTTTTAATTGATTCTCTTAAAACATTCTCATGACTCCCCAAAATCCTTCTTACACTACTTTTCTATATTTCATATATTTTTTCTTTCTTTTATACACACACATATATATATATATATATATATATATATATATATATATATATATATATATATATATATATATATATATAGATATATATATATATATTTCCACTATATATATATATAGATATATATATATATATATATATATATATACATATATATATTTATATTATATATATTTCTATATATATATTTATATATATATATATATATATATCTATATATATATAGTAGAAATGATAAGAATGAGGATATTTATCTTGCGGATTGTTATAAAAACCATTATTTTACAGACAATTTTTCAAAAAAACTCATCAGATTCATCAGAAATTTTTAAAAAATACTTTAACACACAAAAATAGCCGGAATTATTTTTTTAAAAACCACAAATTACCTTGCTAACGTCTTTTAAATTTGAACACACATGAATTAATGCACCAATATTTATTTTTTAAAAAATATAATAATAACACATCAGCTAGCACTCATCTAATTTTTTGTAAAATTATCACAGACTGAGGAAAAAAAACCCATCATTCCAACAAAACTAGTAAAAAACATAATACGCATTACAGCATACTATGTTATTTTTTATTTTTCTCAAGCTTAAACATTACTACTTTCCTCAGATATATTACAATAGTCGGCTAGAACCTTATGACAGGTAATCAAGTTATATTAAAATTATACTCATAATGTACTCATGTAATCATACAATATACTCATATAATATACTTATGAATAAATTACCCTAATCTTGTAATATATTCATAACTTAACAATTCAAGACCATCTATGTTTTGTAATACCCTTACAACACAACGTCCTTATTAGGGCTTTCAATCCCGGGATCCAGAAATGTCGGAATCCCGGAGAATATTTGTACCGAAAATCCTGAAAAGATATCCCAGGATTGCCAAAACAAAAAATTTGATCGAAAAAAATGTCCTGTGCTTAAGCATTGCAGATAAATTTAAAAACAAATTCATATTTTTGTTTTTTTTACCATCTAAATAAAATTGTTTTGTATCGAAATAGGCTCAAAAAAAGAATTTGAATATATTAATATCCTCCTGAATAATATTCCGGTTTTATCAAATAAAATTACGATTTCTTTTGGTGTTTTAAACTTCCTAATTTATGAAATGTTAGGAGGATATTAACAGATTTAAACTCTAATTTTTGGAACCTGTTCTGATACAAAAAACATTTTTATTACCCTAAACATAAATTTGTTTTTTAAAGGTATTTTTTTATCTTCAATTGCAATGTGCGAACTCCAATAAAACATAAACAATATATTGTAATCAGTAAAAATTATTGGCAGACTTTAGAAGTTTTTTACTATACGGCACAGAAATTGATCGTTAACATATTTGGATTCAGAACTTCATAGAATGTTTAAACACAATTATATTTGAGACAGGTTTAACTTGAGAAAATGTAAGATAATAATAGATTCAATCACTAATTTTTTAAGCCTACTCCGATCCAAATCAGCTTTATTGAGATGATAAAATATTGATTTAAAGTGTTTTTAACTTCATCTGCAATACTTAAGCACAGGAAATTATTTACCTACTCACATTTTTGTGATAAACTTTAGCAGCACTATGTAAATTATTACCTTTTACAACTATGGGAAAATATGACGAACCGACTTAATGTGTAAAATTTACTTATTTGGTACATGTAATAAAAATTTCAAACACTCGGGACATAATCCGGGATATATCTTCGGGATTGGAACCCCTAGTCCTTACGTATGACACACATTTGAGAATGACTTATAATGTAACAATTGAGAACGACGTATAATGCAACAAGTAGTCAATTTGACACTTACGAATATACATGTAAAAAGAATGAACATTCTAACAAGAAACAACATCATTCAGTGTCACCAAAAGTTATAGTGTTTAATTAAGTCTTTTTACCGTACAAAATACCATTCAACACCCATTGCAGACATTCTGCATTAATTTATGGATATAAGTGAGTTTTTATATATACAAAAAACCAATCCTTATAATGGATTTGGTAAAAAGAAGTTGTAGCATATCTACACAGCGATTTTTTGGTTTTTAAGTACGACAAGTGGAACAAGTTGGTGTTTTTTATGTAGCATCAAAACACTATGTAAACCAATATTTGGTGGCAAAAATGATGGCAATAGAGTTTTTAGTATTGTATCTTTCTACGTTTAACAATAAAATGATTTTATTTTGTACAAAATTGTGGTGCTGTAGCAAAATGATTTTTAAATGCCTACAAACACACAAATTTTAATAGGTTAAATAGATAAATATATATTTTATATTTTAACCTATAATTTTTTTAAAAATTACAAAATTTTTTTGATTCAAGATTAATAACAAAATTTGGAATCTAGGTATCGACTATACTGACAATGGCGCCAAAATGTGTACATTCACCTAGGATACTTATTTTATCGTCTTATTTGTATGCCACCCTCCATGCATCTTTTCAGTACATATGAAGTTCTGAAATATTATCTGCAACGAGGATGCAGCAGTTCTAAGAATACGCCTCTTCTTAGAACTGATACATCCTCGTAAGCAGCAGTAAGTTATATTATTATTTATCTATGCATAAATTTACTATTTTATTTACAGGTTTCAGGTTTCTTATGTCAATTAAATCAAGTGGCATTATTATCCATTTTCATTTTTTGAAAAACTAAAGGCTAATTTTTATTAAAGTAGGCGGAATTTAACCCAAATTCAAAAAATAGCTTCACTGAGCGTCGTTTTTTAACCAATACAATGAAAAAATGAGACAAAAGCGCACTAATATACGTACGTGGGTATATCTTTATGATACACAAAGAGTGTATGGTTTATGTGTGTGGCAGTGTGTAAGCAAAACCTATATAGCTAAGTGTTTCCGGCTTCTTTTTTACAGTATCGTTGAGTTTGCAACTTCTAACACTATTAGCGCGCAAAAATTATAAAGTACAAAAAACATTTATTTGAATAGTTTAAACAATAGTTTCAACTTGTGATATATTCAATAGTAATAATTTAAAAAAAAGTTTTTAGCCTATATATTACTAAACAAACAACATCCGTTTGTGTCATATTTACAAAACTAAAGTGAATATACAACAATGAACGGACCGACACTTTTTTGGTATATTGGAATGTGTGTAATATTATTAAATAACCTCTTACTCTAATATCGATAAAATACTTCAGTATGTAATTATAAATTTCTTAAAACATTTAAATTTTGATTAAGATATTGAGGATATATTACAAACATTACCTACAGCCAAAGAATTAAGGCAAAAAGAAAGATACGAAACTAAGCGTTGTGTGCCAATCTGGCTAGCCTTCTAAATTCTAATATTATGAGTTTTTTCAATTTTTTGGAAGAGTGTGACAATTTGAGAAGGAGTTAAACACTCCTTCTCAAAAAGAACAGGAAGTGTGTTTAAATAAAATGATTGAATTAAATCTATTTCTATATTTTGTACAGTTACGACTAATAAGTATTGACGTAACACTCAGGTGGTTTTTTAGCCTTGCTATAAAATTCATCCACTGGTCACCATTTTTATAGCTATAAGCTATTCATTATTTCCTAATAAAAAAAACCATTTATTTAGCAACATGTATCAATTTTCACATTCTACCACTGCATTAAGTGTGGAGAGATTAGTAAGAATATAAAATATTCACTTCCTTTCATTGAATAACTAAGGAATGTAATTGTAATTGTGAAAACACATTTAGTTGGTACACCAACCATAACATTGATATAACAAAAGATACTGGTTTATTACGAATAATATTGGTAGTGCTTTATATTTGAAAAACTGCGTATACTATTCAATATGAAATTATTACTCAGAAAACGATTTTAAACTAAATAATGCAAAATAAACTTGCAGATTAGTTTTATAGTGAATAAATATAATTTAAATAAAATTATTAGAATTAAAAAACTGGAATGAAGTGAACATGTCATAATGTACTTGTAATTGTAAATGTGAAGAACATATTTAACCAGTACATCCACCATAACGTTGGATTTATAAAAGATAATGGTTTATGACAAATAATATTTATATATTTATAAACCAAATAGTGAAAGTACAAAATATCCTTGAAGATTTGGTTTATAGTGAATAAATATAATTAAACTAGAATTATTTTAGAATT
Organism: Dryomyza anilis; assembly: GCA_951804985.1. Taxonomy (NCBI): domain Eukaryota; kingdom Metazoa; phylum Arthropoda; class Insecta; order Diptera; family Dryomyzidae; genus Dryomyza; species Dryomyza anilis. The sequence continues at coordinate 4,553,967 of OX638136.1, read as the reverse complement.
AAAACTCAGAATAAGGTGAACCTATGTCATAATATCCTCATTTTTATAAAAATGTGATTTCTTTATCTACACGCGTTCACAACTGGCAACTCTTTTTCCAATTAAACAAAAAATTAATTCCTTCAAGTTATAAAAAGCTATAACGCCTCGGGTCAAATTACCACACACATTTATTCATCTTACTTTAATTCTACCTTATTAACTTAAATTATAATGAATCTTGACAGAGTAATTGCTTTTATCCGATAATGATGATTATATACTAAGTTTAACTAGAAGGTTCTTAAAGAAGATTCTTTATCGGACCACAGGTATATCGAGTTTCATACTGACCGAGAGGTGCTGCCCTCTATGACGGTAAGAAACCCTAGAAAAACGAACTGGGCACGCTTCAGACATGAACTTGAGAATTCCCTCAATATTCCTGTCAGAATTCGTACCAAAGAAAGTATTGAGACGTCCGTTCAAGTTATGAACGATGTCATAAATTCTAGTTTTGTACGAACATGTCCGGTACGAACAACGTAGACTCTGACTGGTTTCTTTATCGAGCTAAGCAGAAAGAGTATAAGAAACGAATTCGTAAATCGAAAAGTGTTTCCTATAAAGACTTCTGCAGTAGCATCGAATCCTGCAGTGAGACTAGCAGATTGATCAAGTTTCTTAAAAGAGACCGAACTGCTCGACTGGACTCACTGCGAAGACATGATGGCTCGTATACTGAGTCTAAGACAGAGGCACTCAGTGTCCTAGTTGAGACTCACTTTCCGGGAAATCAAATCCACATAGGGCCACTTTGTAATCCCAGCACTGGGGACTGCAATAACAACTCTAATGTGACAAAACATGACTGGCAGGTTGCCAGATTGGTTGTGTACGATGAAGCTATCCAATACGCAGTGGCCTCTTTTGATGGCTTCATGTCACCTGGACCGGATGGCATCTACCCAGTCATGCTACAGGAAGGTATAACCCAATTGCTACCATGCCTAAAGAAGATCTTTAGAGCAAGTCTCGGATGGGCATTCATTCCGACATCCTGGTGTTTAGTTAAAGTAGCCTTCATTCCTAAAGTTGGAAGAGAAGACTATTCCATAGCCAAGAGCTTCAGACCCATTAGTATGATGTCCTTCATACTAAAGTGTCTAGAAAGACTAGTTGAGCTGCACATCAGAAAAACATCGCTGTCAAGGTACCCACTATCATCAAGACAACATGCCTACCAACATGGAAAATCCTGTGAAACAGCATTGCAACATCTGGTTGGCCGGATCGAGCATGCTTTTCAGAGGAAGATGTACGTGATGGGCATATTTGTTGACATCGAGGGTGCTTTTGATAATGCGACTTTTGATGGAATGTGTGACGCAGCTAGAAGGCATGGAATAGATGAAACATTGGTCAAATGGCTAAGGTCAATGCTAATGTTAAGGACCATCACTTCTAAGGCGGAGTGCGGTCAGTATATTATGGCAGGGGTGAATAGAGGTTGTCCTCAAGGAGGCGTTCTCTCCCCCCTGCTCTGGTGTATGCTGGTTGACTCTCTAGTCAACGATCTCGATGGACCAGGTGTCTATTCCCAGGCCTATGCAGATGTTGTTGCCATTCTTGCCACAGGCTTTTCCCTCAATGAGGTCTGTGTTAAAACACAAAACTCATTGAACCGAATTGACAGCTGGTGTACTGCAAACAGACTTTCCGTCAACCCTCACAAAACAGGGATTGTTCTCTTCACTAGGAAAAGAATAATGACAGGATTATCTCTACCAGTACTTAAGGGTGTCACTATTCCTCTGTCTAACGAAGTAAAACATCTGGGCTTAATTCTACATTGTAAACTACTTTGGACAAAACATGTTGAAAATAAATTTCGCGAGCATTGAATGCCTTCAGGCAATGCAGAGGAATTTTTGGGAAGACATGGAAACTATCGCCAAGCAAAACCTTATGGATTTACACGGCAATGATAAGACCGATGATGTCATATGCATCGGTAGTCTGGTGGAACAAGCTGTCGCGAAAATGCGTGAAAACTAGTCTTGCCAAGATTCAGAGAACCGTGTGTCTGGGGTGCCTTTCCACTACACCTGGTCCAGCACTGAATTCAATCTTAAACCTACCACCACTTGACATCTTCATCAGAGGCGAAGCCATGAAAGGCTGCTGGAGACTAAAACGAGGTGGTTTCTGGTTTAATGTTCCCTGGAATATCTCTGACATTGCACTTGACACTCCACCTGTCTACTGTCTACTGGAGATGCCCTCTGATGCAATGATAACAGAAATATTACCAATACGAAATTTTGAGGTCTGCTTTTGGGTCGCCTCCGCACACAAGAGCAGATGGCTGAATGAGACGAAATGCAGATTCTCCAAGCTCATGACACCGACGATAACCAAAAGATCGGCCTCGTTTCTACTTTCCTTAAGTAGAAAGGAGTGCAGAAAACTGACGGGACTTCTAACGGGACACAACGCATTTGAAAAACACATGAACGCAATCGGCCTGGCCGAAAGCGCCTTATGTTCTGCCTGCTACGAAGAAACTGGCACCACAGAGCACTATCTCTGTGACTGTCCAGCATTTTCTAGAATTAGAAGGCAGATCTTTGGCACAGACGTGATGAGAGAGGATCAGCTTCACTCTCTATCACACAATAGCCTTCTTAGATTCAATAATGAATCTAAGAAGTATCATTAAAAACCAGGGAACTGGGTCACAGCACAATGGATATAACCCTGTCTGAGTGCTGTGGCTCTATTTTTTATCCCACATTAAAAAAAAAATATACTCAGTGCAGTAATACCATTAAAATATAATCGTAATGGTAATGGCGATCCCAATTCTTTTGCAACCTCGCGAAATATTCGGAAATATTTAGTCCTAGTACTTTTTTGGTTTAACAATATTATATGCTAATATAAAGGGTAAAACCTTCTAGTTAAGACAGTTTTCCAAAAATTGAAAACCGTTATCTCAATATATTTTTTTATTCTATTAAAAATTATTTACAGAAAAATTATAGGGTGTACATTATGATAATGTGCGTCGTAAACTTTTAATGGGCAGGATCTACAGTAGATATTAATTCGGTAGAACGGAATAGATCAAAACTGGATCACTTGGATGAATATACGGTTGAATCTTCGATTGAATCAACGGTTGAAACTGCGATTGAAGTTGTATCCGCGATTGGAACAGCGGTCGAACTGCGACTGAAATTGGTTCTAGCGTTACTAAAATGGTTGAATCTGCGGCTGATACTAATATGGCTAAATCTGCGATTGACGTTAATCTATTGAAACAGACTAGTTTAGAACTCGGCTGACTTGCGGATGACAATGGTTCCGTTAACCTTGCAGTGGAAGATGGTTCGGTTATTGAGGTCTCCTAAGATACTGATGTGGGCTCTATTGCAACATTAACTCCTGACACCGTTATAGATAATACTTCTACGGTGGTACATCAGTCGCCAATTTTAGCACAAGGGCCAGTTACATTAATTGAGGTAGCGGACTCAAGTGATTACAAGGTAAGATACTTTGTAAAAGATTAAAATCAAAGAATCTTATTATCTTACGAACCTTTAGACAACAGTAGCTGTTTCTACTCATGCAAATCTTATGGATTATTTGGCTGGGTTTTTATATATTCATAAGTAACAAATTTTATCTATTTATTAGAAAAAATAATAATAAACGAATGGTAATCCTGGTAGGGTTTATCTATATTCATACATAACCTATTAAATCTGATTTTCTATCGTTTTTTGAAAAATCTTTTTTTTTAAAAATATATTTTTTAATTGTAGGAGAGAATATAGTTACTCTGTTACAATATTATTTACCCTTTCATAACTATGATATTTCTTTTGAGATCATTTCTATTGAGGTCATTTTTTACTACTTTAATTACTTATTTATTCACTCTAATTATTATATATGGGCATAATAACAAACACTTATGTACCACTAATAGGTACGGGTTCCTACACATCGTTCTGTTTCTCGTACTCGTATAAGTTCAAGTAATCGTCCGTACATGCGTCCTCGCGTTCGATCTAATACCTGGGCGAATTCATGGGACTCAAGGTGTCCTGTACGGGCGTTGTTACAGCCATCTCATTTGGTTAGTAAACCCCTCAACTAAAACATTTAATAACTGTATCATATTTACGTTAGTAACGGCTGCCCCTTCATCTTGCCTTCCGCGTATCACTTGTGTTTCCGTGCCAGTTCGATTATCTGCATAAGAAAATAGTCTCAAAACCACGCACTCGAATTGGTTGATGAGGCTACCATCGCGCTTTAACAATTTCTTCCCAGTGTATAGATGGGCTCTCCCGAGATGGCTTTGTGTGGTATGTTGTCCGGACATAAATTGTCTGGCGTGTGATTCCGTCTGCATGTTGGTGGCCATCATATTGTCGATAAGTTAGCCTTAATGTTGGCCGCACATGGTGCCATCAAGGATGTATTTCATTCCGTCTCATTGCAGACACTGGAGTCAGTTATATTGGTCTTGGTAGTTCTTTAAGTAAAAATTGTAATAATAGTTAAAATATGATTAAAAATATATAAATATATGTATAATAAAAAAATTGTATTCTTTATTTTAACAAAAAACTATAAAGTAGGCTATGTTAAAAATCACTATAGCTATTTTTAACAAATCGATTGTTAATTTAATCTTCATCACCAATAACAATTCAACAATCATCGTTCCTCAACAAAGTTTCAAATTGAACCCTTTGCTCCTCAACTCTCTTGATGACCATGCAAAATAAAACAACAAAACAATTGTAGTATACATTATAACTATGTTAACTGAAATTTAATTGCAACTATAATATTCTACAACAACAATATTATACGTTTGTAAGTATTCTCATTCACATAAAATGCTTATAATAATAATAGTTTAGCACTACAGTCCTGTATAGAACTTCGGCCGAGCTCTCTCACCATTTTTCAGCTGTGCGTGTTATATTTGTACTCAAAGTGGTGGGACCTACAGTTTATTGCCGAATCCGAACGGCGGGTGAGAGCTTTTCAGAGGCAATGTTCTTACTCTCGGAGGTTTGCCATTTACTGCCGAAGTAGCGCGGTATAGAAAATGTTTCTATGAAAAGATGTTGCTAGCCCAGTCCAAGCTTAAACCGGGGACCTTTCAGCTCGCAGTCGAACGCACTAACCACTGAGCTAGCGCGGCTACAGATATAAAATATATAGTATACAACATACACCTATGTTGAAAAACAATAACAAATATTCAGTTAAAATATAATCCCCTTTGAAATACAATAACAACTATACTGTTAAAATATGATCTCCAATGATTTATACTACCAACAACTCTGTTAAAAAATGATCCCTATTGACAACAACTATGTTAAAAAATGATCCCTATTGAACTACACTAACAATAATTATGTTAAAAAATGATCACTTTTGAAATCAATAACAACATCTCTGTTAAAAATTCATTTACAATAACAACAATGTGCTCTATGGAGCCCAGAGTGGCCAGAACCGGCGAATCCTTACTACTGTCCTTGCCAATGGGACTTATCAGTTGGCTTGATGCTAACTATTACAAATTGAATTCGATTGCAATCAAGAAGAAAATTATTACAAGAGGTTTTTAAATTAACACCTTAAACCATTTATTTGAAAACACATCGACAACTATTATGAAATTAACCATATCATTTTTAATTGAAAACAAATTTATTAAATTGGGATATTAAAAAAAAAACATTTTAGTTGGAAACAAATTTTTAAGTACGAATTTATTAAATTTGGAAAACAAAATTATTAAATTAAAATGTTACATAAACATTTTTGAAAATTAGGATATTAAACAAAACATTTTAGTAGGGATTAAGTAATTTGGATTAATAATAATAATAGTTTGGCGCTACAGTCCTGTACAGAACTTCGGCCGAGCTCTCTCACCAATTTGAGCTGTGCGTGTTATATTTGTACTCAAAGTGGTGGGACCTACAGTTTATTGCCGAATCCGAACGGCGGGTGAGAGCTTTTCATAGGCAATGGTTTTTACTCTCGTAGGTTTGCCATTGACTGACGCGAGGTAGCGCGGTATAGAAAAATGTTTCTATGAAAAGATGTTGTTAGCCCCAGTCCAGGCTTGAACCGGGGACCTTTCGGCTCGCAGTCCAACGCACTAACCACTGAGCTACCGCGGCTACAATTATTTACAATAATTTGGATTAAGTATTATTAAATTTTCATATTTATTTGATATTTTATATTTTATTTGATTTTATAATTGTATGCGACTTATTTATGGTTGATCCTTGACCACCGTATTGCTCATCATACGAGATATATACAGTCAAATCCTGGTATAACGAATACGCAGTTTAACGAAACGCTATATAACGAACGACCAAATTCTTAACATTACCTTATATAACAAAAATTTCTAAAATTTTATACTCGATATAGCGAAATGTTAGGAAAAAAACATTTTAAAACATAGCAAAAGCAATAAAGGATAAGAAGAATAGAAAAAAACAAATGGGAAGTTTAGATCACATGAGTAATTTTAAAGTAGGGATATTTTGATAGTTGGTATGATGAAGTTAGTAACAATTATGAATTTTATAACCGACATGTATTTGAGCATGAAGTCAATGTATATTTGGCAAAAAAAAAAAATCACCTTTGCCTGTATAAAGTAAAATTGATCTGTATTTGTAAATATTTGAATATAGTGGCCCGATCACAGGTTCAAATGGACCGACCACTCCAATTTTTTTGCACATACAGCGTAGGTATTAAAGAAATCCAAATAGAAGTTTTATTGATCTAACTCTTCAATTTTTTAAGTAGTAGTGATCTCAACAGACAGACGGACATCGCCAAATCGACTCAGGAGTTCGTGCTGATCAAGAAAATATATATTCTTTTTCATACCGTGTCTGCTTCCTTCTAAGTGTTACCAACGGCGTACCAAACTGAATACACCCTTTCACTCTAAGTGTAGGGCATAAAACCGTTACTATAACGTGAATTTGTGAATAGTTACTACTTTATTTTTGGGTCTACCAAAAGAATGTAGCCTTGTTATTACATGTTTGTTAACATACTGTGCGAGTGCTATCGAAAAATTATAATTGAAAACAGAAATAGAATGCAGAATAAAAAATTTAAGGATTTTAAACTTATTGTCTTATTTTCTGATAATTTTTACAAATAATAAAATATTAATAATATTATTTAAATTTAAAATATTCTTTAATTGTTTATGGATATTCTTCAAAATCTTTAAGAGAACAAAATTTTAATTTTATATGATGGTAAAAAAAGGTTTAGGTCAGGAAATAACGAATTCTAAAATTTTCAATGGAGGAAATGGAGAAAATATTGCAGTAGTAAAATTCAGACATAAGCTAAGCTAGCACTGATTATATAGAAGGTATTTTATATGAAATGAACATTTTTGCAGTATTTCCCTAACCGTTTCTCAAAGAACAGCAGCTCTTAGAAAAAAGTTTGACTCATTACTGCTAACACTCCATAGAAGATTTAGTGGCAGCGTTTCGCTTTTGTATTTAAAAATATTAGAAATATTCTCTAGAAGGTGTGCTGGAAGTTCACTATTTTCAATGAATCCAGAAGAATATTATTACAAGAGGTTTTTTAAATTAACACCTTAAACCCTTTAGTTGAAAACACATCGACAACAATTATAATATTAACTAAATATTTTTAATTGAAAACAAATTTCTTAAATTGGGATATTAAAGAAAAACATTTAAGTTGGAAAAAATTTTTAAGTACGAATTTATTAATGTTGGAAAACAAAATTATTAAACTAAATTAAGATATTACATAAACATTTTTGTAAATTAGGATATTAAACAAAACATTTTAGTAGGGATTAACTAAATTGGATTATGTATTATTATATTTTTACATTTATTTCATATTTTATATTTTATTTGATTTTATAATTGTATGCGGGTTATTTTTGATTGATCCTTGACCACCGTATGTATTGCTTAACATACGATATATATGCAGTCAAATCCCGATATAACGAATACGTGGTTTAACGAAAACGCTATATAACGAAAGACCGAATTCTTAACATTACCTACCTTATATAACGAATATTTATAAAATGAATATTTTATGGAATATTCCATAAAATTTGTCATCTTTAAAAATGTTTTTGAGAGAGACACGCGTTTCCATTTCATAAATATTGTCATATTCATATACCATATTTACCCATCAATGGGTGAGCAATTGATGTATTTTTAAAATTTATATTTTGACAATTTTGAAATGAAATGGATTAATTTAAACGAAAATTCATAAATTAATATTCCGTCATTAAATTATTCTCACCAAATTATTTAAATGACATTCGAAAAACATACAACCTTGCTAGCTAAGGCGTAATACCCTGTTTAACGTGCCAACGTTTTTCGTCCTTGCCAATGCACGGTGCTCTAGAAGTTATCATAAGTATGACAAAAATGGGTATAAAAAGTACAAATAGGGTTATATTCATCATTATTTCTAGTTTAAAAATTCGTTTGAACCAAAATCCTACCGTTTCCTTTTCGCAAGTATCGTCATTGACATTCAATTTTAACGATTTTTTCAATTTATCTCTATTTCTTGTTATAAATACATTTCACAATGATGCAAAATGGCAACTTTTTTAATTGAACTCCGATTTTTTTTATTTTGTGCTCCTATATGGTCTACTGATAAAATGTATAGTATATTCTTATACACCTGCACGTCTGGGTTAGGCGCTATAGGCTCCTAAATGGTTCAAAGGATAACAAATGTAATTTGTCATTTGTAGCGAAATGGTTCATAGTACGTTTCTATTGTCTAAGGAGAGATTATAGCGAACATCCTAAGGATGATTTACACTGAACACTTAAAGTTTGTATCTTAACGATTAAACACTATTTTTCATTGTTCTCTATTAACAATTTCGTTGAAGAGTTATTACCTGTTGAATACTATCATAATGTCTTTGGAGAAAATGTTCGTTTTTGAAAATGAGCTAAGGTCTCTAAAAAACTAAATTCTCCAACACATACTAGTAGAAAGGATATGGGCAGAGTAAGCATAATTTATAATGATGGGTGGAGTTGATAAAAGTGAGAAGGGGTTGTGTTACTCACTATAAATATTCATTGTGAATGCTGAATAGCGATTTCGATGGATGGAGATGTCAATAGACACCACTAGATGGCCACAATGAAGGTTAGAATTCAGTTATTGTAAATAGCTAGCGTGGGATTGTATCACCGCTAAATGCATCGCTCGATGTAAGCAGATGTCAATAGACAACATTAGGAGGCAATGAGTCAGGGATCTCGATAGATGTAAATGTCGATAGACATCGCTAGATGGCGCTGAATGCGATGTAATACACGAACCGTAAACTTGTTTAGTCAGAGCATGACTCATATATTTACGGGGACCATATTCCTATGCAATGTAAAAATTAAATTGTAGATGATTTAATTTAAATGAAAATATATTATTTCAACTATTTTGAGACAATCACACAGTACAAAGGAAATTATTTTTTAAACAATATTTATTTATTAGTATCATAAGGAATATCTGAGAATCAATTAAATTGAAAAAGGTTAAATTAGGAATTCGGATCACAATTTTCGGTCATAAATACCGTCCGTCCCATTGACTGGAATTTGTTTAATTATATAATAAAAATACCACCCACTTAAAATATTCATGAACATTATATGTACAATTATGCTTTCGAAATATAATTCTGAAGCAATAAATTGCAATATTTACGATTTACGATTAAAAGTATAAGTAGAACCGTTCGAATTTTAGTAACTAATATTCAAAAAATGTTTTCGTTAAAAATTAATAATGCAGGGGCTACCCTTTATAAATGTACCATACGATATAAAATCGATGCAGGTAAAACACAATAGGATACTACTGAATAAAACTCTATTGCCATAACTGCATTGGAATACATCCTATGGCTTTTCATTTACTTTACCTCCATCTACTGGGGCCAGTATAAAAATTTATCCCAACATCGGTTGACATAAAGTTGTTTTCTTCATTCTTTAATTGTTTCCAACATTTTGTTATTGTTTAAAGTAAATTTTCATTTTAAACTTACTTACTAAAGACAATTTTATTTTACTTTTTAAATAATAAACATATTAGTAAAAAATTAAATATGTTCGCGTGTGAAAATTGTACAGCAACATTCTCATCTTTAGAAAATTTGTCAATTCATTTAAATGATTGTAAAGAAAAATATTTTCAATATGGCTGCGGATTACTCATTAAAAGAATTCAATATGTCGAGAATCATTTAGAGAACTGTGATGGTGAACCGATCATAGCTGAACCCATCCCCTCCTCATCTCATAGAGGAGTTAAGAAAAATGGAACCCAATCAGGATTATCTCATTAAATCCTCAAACGGAAAGGAAATGGAATCAACATACAAAATACAACTCGACGACCAAAAATTGACATGGATACGAAAATATGTGAGATTTGTGGGATACATATTCCCATAAATCGGTATAAAATGCATTTTAGAACCGACATGCACAAGGAAAGATCTGCAATAACACTACGGGAAAACGTTCTCCAACTATCAACCTTCCAAACCAATATTGTAAAAAAAGATCGTGTTTTAAGCTCATCGAATAATGAGATATTGATTGAAAACTTTTTTACAAATATAAATCCATATTTAAAAGAACTTCTGTTAACGAATATTGGAGAACAGGATTTCGTTAAATATAATATTGTTATATATGTTGATTATGTAAAACAACAGGAAACCGAGATGGTACTAACAAAAAAACACTTCGGTACCCGATTTGTTTGTATATATAATCTGAATGATGTAAATTCTTATTTAGAAGAATTGATAAATGAAATAACTAGAATTTCAAATGAATTCCAAGAGAGAGACAGTGGATTGGCAATCGTAAAATTTACATATGTGGAAATAACGATATGCAAATTAGAACATATACCATCAGGAATATATACACCTCTGCCTAGAGATTTTAACTCTAAAGCTGCAACAATCAATATAAAAAATATGGATGAATTTTGCTTCAAATGGAGTATTCTGGCTGCAATAGCTTGTAAATATGATAATTTGGAGTCAAAAAATCTTTATAAGTTGACAAATCCCAATTATTATAGAATTTTGGATATTCAATCCGAAAAAATTCGTTTTCGTGGAATTAATTTAAATTTTTCAAAAATGATGTTTCCAACACCATTAAAAGATTTAAAAATATTTGAAAAAAATAATCCACAGTTCAGCGTCAATGTGTACGATATAAAAGATAAAAAAACACATACGGATACTAGCAAAATTATAGGACCGTCTAGACCACCATCAGAAGTTCTAGCATTCCATGTGAATTTATTATCTGTAATAAATTTGAATTCAAACAGCAATCATTATTGTCTAATAAAAGATTTAAAGAGACTGGTAAAATCACAATTTACTACTAGTCACAATAGTGGTTATTTTTGTGATTTTTGTCAGAATCACTATTTCGTCGATTCAAAAAGACATAATGAAAAGGAATGCGGAAAAGTTACTGCAAGATATCCTAAAGCAGGAGCCACAGCAACATTTACAAGATTGGAAAAGAAATAATCACCGGCTATAATTTTGTATGCCGATATAGAAGCAATTTTAACACCAATTCAATATACAATTACAAATGAAAAAATATCATCAACAACCCAAGTTCAAAAACATGAAGCATGTGCGATCAAATACTATGTGAAGCACACATTTAATTCTGATTTGGATGATATATTTACTTTTGAAGGTAATTTTTTATAATTATTTTTTATTTTGTTTTTAAATTTTAATATTTTCTTATTTTGTTATAGGTGCAAATTGTGTTGAGGTGCAAATTCATTAATTCTATGGAGGAGAAATTAGATGAACTTCATCGAAAATATTGGATGTCTCCAGCTTCCCATAAAAATCTAACGCAGAATGATCAACAAAAATATACCACTGGAAAATGTTGTGCTTGTGCAAATATTTTAAATGTTTTTCAGGAGTTTTCGTTGGGCCGATCCACGAGAAATGTTAGAACATTTTTAAAATAAAATATCCATTTTTCCCAGTGGTATTTCATAATCTATGTCGATATGATATCCATTTATTTATAAATAAATTGAGTGGAAATTTAAAAGCAATTCCCTGCAATAAGGAATTATATATATCACTCACTAAAACCGTTATGGATGGTAAAACATTTAAATATAATATTAATTGTATAGATTCAAATAGATTTTTAAACTCTAGCTTAGAAAAATTATCTCGTTATACGGATAGTAATAATTTCAATATTTAAAAAAATTGATATAAAAATGTTGACAAATTTAATTTAATGAGGTGGAAAGGAGTGTTCCCCTATGATTATGTAAATCACTTCAATGTTCTGAAGGAAACTTCCCTTCCCAGTAGAGATCATTTTTATAATTCGTTAGATGACCAAGAATGTTCAGTTGAAGACTATATATTTGCCAATGAGGTATGGAAAACATTCAAATGTAATACACTACGTGATTATATGTTACTTTATTTAGAAAGCGATGTTCTTATTTTAGCTGATGTATTTAAAAATTTTCGAAGCATTTGTTTAAATATTTATAATTTAGATCCAATAAATTATATAACTGCCCCTTCTTTATCTTGGGATGCAATGCTTAAGTATACCAAAGCAGATCTAGAACTTATAAACGATCCTGATGTTCATAACTTTCTTAAAGTAAGCGTAAGAGGAGGATTAACTCAATGTACTCATAGGATATCTGAAGCCAATAACAAATATTTAACATCTGGATATGATTCAAATAAAGAAGATAATAATTTGTATGGATGGGCAATGTCGCAAAATCTTCCAATCTCAGATTTAAAATTTTTAGAACAGGCTGAGTTTAATATTCTAGATTTTTCTACTATTACTACTGATGGTGTATTTGGATATATTCTTGAGGTTGATTTAGAATATCCAGATTCTATTTATGACGAGCATAATTTTCTTCCATTTTGTCCTGAAAACAAAATACCAATTGGTGGAAAAGGAGTTAAATTAATAGCCGATCTTCATAAAAAAGACAAGTATATAATTCATTTAAAATACTTGCTACTATGTTTACAACATGGTTTAACGCTAAAAAAAGTACATCGTGTTCTGCGCTTTAAACAACGCAAATGGTTAGAACCATATATTATTCTTAATACAGAACAAAGGAAGCAGGCTAAAAATGATTTTGAAATGGATACAGATAGTTTTATATTGTCGTCTAAGGATGATATTTATAATATTATTAAAATAAATCCAGCCCAAGTTGATACATCAGATTATTATGAAAATAATCAGTTTTTAATAACACCACAAAACAAAAAAGTTTTAGGTTTAGGACTAAACGCAGGTCTTATAATGAAAAGTTTTACAGAATTAAAGGCCAAGGCATACGCATATATGGTTGAAAACGATATTGATGGGGCAGACGATAAGGTTTTAAAAAGATTAAAGTAGTTAAGAATTCGGTTGTAAAAAAAATTTCATATAATGATTATCTAGAGTGTATAAGAGAGAAAAATATTTCATGGTCAACAGCGAATTATAAGAAGTAAATCCCATCAACTTTATACTGATATATATATATATATATAAAATAATATATATATAGATATATATATATATATATATATATATATATATATATATATATATATATATATATATTAGAAATATAATAATTGTAATTAAATAAACTGTATAATAATAAAAATATAATTAAAAAATTAAATAAAAAAACATTTTTTATAAATTTCATTTCTTTATTAAATACAAATTTCATTAATTTTATTTCTTTAGATAATCTCTAAAATAAATATGTTAAGAACTCTTGGGTTTAATATTCTCTTTATCTTTTTTAAGATCATCATATTTCTTCTTTCTACATTTGTCAGCATTATGTTCATCACTAGCGCAATATGTGCAATAATATAATCGTTGATATCCTTTTTTATTAAACCAATCCAACCGGTCCAAATACAATTATAACTTTTTTGTTATATTCTTAGGTTAATACGTATATGAGTAGTTAATCTTATGCGAATTCTTTTTATAGTTTATATAATTTTAGTTTACCAATTGACTTCTATTAATCCATGTGTTATGATCATCATTAAATCCCAACCATTTAACAAGCACTTTATCCCCCTTTCTTCGTACAATTTTTTCAATAAGATATGCATCTTTATCTCTCACTCTTTGAAGTTCAAATTCATAAAAAGACCCTTGAATTATATTTTCCTTATAATCTTCTAGAATGTAAGTCACTGGTTTACTTATTTTCACCCGCTGAATAGAAAATATTTCTGTAGACCAATTTGGTTCATATCCCTTAAAAATATACCTTTATATTTACTTATTCGAACATGATCACCTACATTATATTTCGGCATAGGAAATACTGTGGGGAAATTATATATTGTTTTTAACAATAATTTTTGAGTACTTTTAGTTATTTCAGCGGGTTTCATTCTAATAGTTCTATGCCAGGTTTTATTATATTCATTTATCTATCGATCTAATGAATTAATCCATTTGTAATCCCCTTGCATACTAAACATTTTCCACATTTTACTTTTTAACGTTCGATTAAATCTTTCACTTATAGATGCTTTCATATGTGTATATGTATGATAGTGATTAATATCGCATTGTTTCATTAGACTTTTAAAGTCTTTATTAAAAAACTCTTTTCCCTGATCTGATTGAATATTTTTTGGTTGAACTTTAGAATTATTTAATATTTTTAACATTGCGGTAGACACATCTTTGGAATTTTTGTTTTAACTGGTATGGCATATGCAAATTTAGAAAAAATATCGATGACTGTTAGTAAGTATTTGTATCCATTGTTTAGGGAATGATACGGAATTCTACCAAATCAATTTGCCATGTTTCATTTAAACCTTTTTGTATAAATCTTCTTCTAGGAAAATGTTTCCTAGCAGATCTGTGAATTTCATTTACTACTATTTGCTTTGGACATTTTTAAAAAATATGTAAAATTATATATTAAAAATAAAAAGAAATAATATTTGTATTTATAGATTTGTCTCTTTTGCTTTTATAATTAGTTTATATTGTTTTACATAATTTTTTATTTGTTTTTGCATTTTTTTTTTGTAATTTCAAAACATAATCTAGTTAATTCTATTTTTATATCTTTATCATATATACCATTCAATTCATTTAACTGTACATCAAATTTTTTAAGTTCAAAGCATTTCGGAGTAAAATTATTATGATAAAAAACATAAATTTGATGCTGTATACGTATTATATTCTTCCAGGCTTCATTGTCTATTTCAGCAAACGACATATTCACGGACTGGATTGGTCAGAGGGATTCATCGAATATTTAAATGTTGCAGATATTCTGGAATCGCTCAAGAAATATACTACAATTTTTGTTGTAGGACAGCACAAAAAAGATTTCCTAGAGAGATTTGTATCATCTAAATTAATTAATGTTAATTTACCAAACTACTTTACAAATTGCTAGTAACATACGGATTTTAGATACAAATGCGCTCTTAATAATGTTTTTAAAATTTTTGTGCACTTGGAAAAAAACTACTTTTGCAATAATGAATATTGTGAAATTGTTGTCTAAATCATTATATAATAGTATGAAAACATTAAATAATATATATATATATATATATATTCTAAATATCATTCGTCTAAATTGGAAATTTTAGATCACATCGAATCATTAAAGCTATATCAGTATATGGAAAAGGTGAATTCAACTAATGGAAAACACTATGTATGTTGTTCTTGGTCTAAAAATAAAACAACATGCGGACCAGATACCTGCGAATGTTCATACTTCAAGTATACCTGTGAAAAGATTGAAAAACTTATGAAGTTATATTTAAGAATTAGGTTTAGCACACACATTAATTTAATTAAATAAATGAGTATATATAAAATATAAAATCAAAAATGTCTTTCATTCGTATTATATAGTTCAATCATATAAAATGTTTTATCAATTTTTTCATCCATTCACAATGCTAATTAGCATTGTGAATGGAAAAACTGATAATTTCGAAAATGAACCAGTTCTTATTATTTTGAATAATCTAATGAAGGGAGCATTCAATAAAGAAATATGTGATCACCTCATCGAAATTTGTCTATAATTGATGTAACTCAAAATATTTTTCATAAATCTTCCCATACTCGAGACATTTCATTAAATACAAAATATATTGTTGTATTTAAGAATCCTCGGGATAAACTACAATTTCAGCACTTGGCTAGACAAATTTGTCCTGAAAATTCAAAAGAGTTGATGAGGATATATAAAGAGGTTACCGATGAACCACATGGCTATTTACTAATTGATCTTAATCAAATGTAAATGATCTATTAAGATATCGTACAAATATTTTTGATGAAGATTTTTGTTATTGTTACTGCGATACCAGTGAAAATGGTTTCCAAAAATAATCTAAAGCGATTGAAGGCAAACAAGCATATTTTGTATACGATCAAAAATGCTGATACAAAATTGAGAAAAGCTATATTGAAAAACGGACCTCCTGATCTGATTAACACCATAGCAGAAATTTCACATAATACCCTCAGAGGAAATAATAAGTTAAAAATTAATGATAAACAATATTTTGAAAAGTATAAAAAAGAACTTAGATGTCTGGCCTGCTCGATCACTAGCTCGAAACGAAAAGTTCTTATTCAGAAAGGAGGATTCTTACCAGTGCTTATTTCTTCGCTGCTGTCCGGAGTAATTGGAAAATTAATTGAAAATGTCTAAATTGATATTAAATAAAGTTTTATAAATACATCCAAATACATATAATATGATTTTAAATGACTCTTCTGCATCAATATTTTTAAATCGAAAACTTTTACCAATATTTTCAAATAAAAATGTAACCGACTTTAATAAATGGTTAAGTATTCAACAAGAACTAAACAAATATTTTCATTTAAAACGCAATTTCAAACTTCCTGAACAATTAGAAGTAAATAATGAAGGTGAACAAATAAACGACAGAAAAGACATTGGAACTCAGACAAGTGATTTTACTAATGAGATCATTATTCCGCACAGTTCAGATAATATAAATTCGATACCATTGTCACATAGTGATGATCAGAAATATTTGGACCGAAATAATGAAAATGAAGAAATTATATATAGTAGTAAAACAGTTAACCCTAAAAAAACTCAAGTCTCCGCAATACTTAGTAAATACAAGAAAAATAAAGCTGATGTTCCGACTACACCAACTCCTAAAAAAGTAAAACGAAAGTTTTTGGATGTGACACCAAATTTAAATAGTACTGTGGACAATCCTAGAATATAATAGTATTTGAAACTAACTAGAGATACATTAAAGAAAAAAGATAAAAAATATCGAGTTTTAAGTCCACCATATAAAGTTAAGCAGACTATGAAATCGATGCAATATGGTTAAAACGACGTTGAGTGGATAACATTATAAAATATAAAATACAACATTGAGTAAAAAGATTTATTACATGTTGATTACGCTATAATGAACAACTTAAGAATTTTTTGTGACGCTTATGAGTAATAACTCTATGAGTGTATACACTAAAAATGTACAATCTGCATTCACCAACATAATAAATATTTCTACGCCAATAACCGAAGAGCAGTGTACTAATATATCTTACTCTTCACTTCCGAAAAAGAAATAACAGATTATAAATGACGATGATTTCTAATAATTGACTCATATTTAAAACAACAAGTCATGGAGCAACTATATACTCAGTACTATCTTAATCAATCTGGATCCGGAATAAGCCATATTGGAACACTGTACATAGCCCCGAGATTAGTTCAGCAAGGTAGAGGAATTGGATCATTCTTTGCTGGGTTTTATAGAAATTTAAATCCTTTATTTCTTTCAGGCTTAAATGCTGTAAAAAATCAAGCTATTGAATCTGGAAAATCTATTATTAATGATTTTGGAAGGAAGCCACTTAGAAATATTTTGGAAGAACAAGGTAGAGAGGCAATAGTCAATCTAACAAATAAGGCTATCAATATAATATCTAAGAAATTTCAAAAGGGATCGGGTAAAAATAATATAAAACGAAAGAATTCTAAGCGGATTCATCATTCTAGAAAAACAACCACCAGCAATCGTTTCAAAAAAAAACGTAAATATCTACGTAAAACAAAAAAAAACTTAACAAACGATATTTTCTCATAAAAATAAAAACATAAAAATGGAGTGCATGAAAAGTGAACTTGATTTATTTGAATCTCTTCCAATTCAAAATAGTATTTTGCGTACGGAAGAAGTCGTATATAATCAGATTGCATCTTTAGATAATGCTGGGACAATTGATTTTGTGTGCCTAGGAAATGGTGAAACATATAGAGATTTGTCTAGTGTTTATTTACGACTTGTAGTACAATTAAAAGATATATATAATAATGACATAACTATTGGTTCTGTTGGCGTAGTTAATAATATTCTTCACTCAATATTCAGGAGCTCTTCAGTATATTTAAACAATCATTATCGATCCTATATAAAAACTCAATGGGACGGATGCCAGTAAAACACATTTAACCACCTCAGGTTGGTATCCAGATACTGCTGTTGATTCGGTCAGTAACACTGCATTAGAGACCCGAAAAATCATTTTCCAAAAAAAGTAATAAAGTTGAACTATATGGAAAAGTGCGTGGATATATTTTCAATCAAACAAAATTATTGCTGAACAATGTAAATTTGAGAATTACATTCAATTTAGAGATGTCTGCATTTTATATTCTGGAAACAACTGGCGAATCATCACTTAAAATTTTGGAAGCTCAATTATTTATGAATCATGTTACAATTAATCCAGGAATACTTCTCACTCATCATAAGGTGTTACAAAACAAAAAAGCTATATATCCATACAGCAGAGTAGAAGTAAAGTCATTCACACTTTATCCAGGCAATCAATCTATATCAATTGATAATGTGGTAATTGGACAGCTACCCAACTATTTATCATTTTGTGTGGTGTCAAATAAAGCATATGCAGGAGATAGAAAACTCAATCCTTTTGAATTTAAACATTTTAATTTACAACGATTTAATCTATCAATTAATGGAGTCCAAGTATCTTCTCAACCATTAGAATTTGATTATCAAAATAACACCAATGGTATAAGAGGATACAATTTGCTTTTCAAGGGGAATGGAATTAAATATTTCGATAAAGGAAATCATATAACTAAGGACTTGTTTGATAATGGATTTTTCATTCTAGCATTTGATCTTACTGCTGATCAATCTAATACCCACATGTGTGCAAACTTATTAAATGAAGGAACCATTAGAATCGAAGGGAGATTTGCTAAACCATTAGAAGAGGCTATAACTTGCATTGTTTATAGCGAATATGATTCTATGCTAGACATTGACTGAAATCGAAACGTTCGAGTTACTTTATAAATATGAATACTTTGCAAATAAGAAATGATCTGAGTAAAAATACTTTTATCAGACGTCAGATCAATTGCCAAAAACAATAACGAAACCATCTATTATAATAGCAAATACTGATCCTTCTTATTCTCCAGGTTCTCATTGGATTGCATTTTATTTTAATGATAAAAATAATGCAGAGTATTTTGATTCATCTGTACATGCACCTGATAAACAAGAGTTTCTAAACTTTATCAATAGAAATAGTAAAAAATTTATTTATAATTAACAACGAATTCAAGGTGATTTTTCCAAAACTTGTGGATACTACTGCTGTTTATTTGCTTTATTCAAAAGCAAGAAAAAAAGCCTTCAAAATTTTCTTAAATTGTTTAATAAAACTAATTATAAGTATAATGATGTAAATTTTTTAAAATTGTATAAGAAAACCTTCAAAAATAAGAAAAGCAAAAAATAAACTGAAATAAATTAAAACAATGTTTTTTTTTTCCTTTTAATATTTTTTATTTATTATATATACTATTTATATATTATTAAATATGATCAACATTTATTTTCTTTGCTGTAAATTCAAATACTGCCATGTTATATTTGGCTTTGTCTAGATCTTTGAAAATGACTCCTTATATTCCGCTAGCTTTTAGTTTTTTGTAAGGATTTTTCGTTTGAAAAACTTGTCCAATTCTTTTTGGCAGAAAAATCCACAATGACGTATCATTTTCATCCATTAAATGAAGTGAAATTTTCTCTCCGTATTGAGTTTCTTTAATTTTACATCCCATTATGGAATACTCAACTCCTATTTAGTCCACTTTTGTATATCCGAGACCCACAGTATTGGTACATTCGTTTAATTGATTTAGTAGCGACATTCTTGGTTGAAGTTTATTCAATACTATCTGAAAGTAATATTTTGTGGAAGTGTTTTATATGAATTTCTCATTAAACGACATAAAGCTAATATGCCATGACTGAGAGAGAACAATGTATATTTTTTTATTACAAAAAGGTATGTATATAAGAGATAAAATAATTCAATAAAAGCAGCATTCTCTCATTGGATGGCATACAAAAGGAAAAAAATAACAAATATTTTTCATTTTTATTTACTTTTTTTTATTAATACATTTGACAGATATATAGATATAGATATATATATATATATATATATATATATATATATATATATATATATATTTATATATCATTTTTTATTTTATACTTGTCTTTCAAACTCATCCATCACCTCCATCAGATAGCAGTCGTCATCATCGTCAGATTCTATACAAACAATAACTTCAGTTCTTCTGCGTGCTTCTCCTTTCCGCTCTTCTTCTTTTCGCTTTTCTTCTGTTCGATGTATTGCTTCCATATTATCCATTGCTTCGTTCAACAAATCATCATTTCCATCAAACAGATTTTCTTTTAATCGTTCATCAGAAAATTCTGCTTCCATATTGTCCATCGCTGCATATAACATAGTGTCATTACCATCAAAAAGAATTTTTGTTAATGGATCGTCAAGCCATGATTCAAATTTGGAGTCCCAAAGAACGTCTGGAATGTTGGCAGATGTAAACAACTCTCCTCTTCGTTCATTCGGAGTTGAGGTATAAGCTAGATATTCTGAATCATTATAAATGTCTTGGTCATTTGGACAAATATTTTGGAGAAGTTTCTGATTAGCAGCATTTTTTTGTTTTTTTTTTTTTCTTTTTTGTTTTATATTTAATTAAAAAGTTTAAAATGAAAATTTACTTTAAACAATAACAAAATGTTGGAAACAATTAAAGAAAGAAGAAAACAACTTTATGTCAACCGATGTTGGGATAAATTTTTATACTGGCCCCAGTAGATGAAATCTTATGGAGGTAAAGTAAATGAAAAACCATAGGATGTATTCCAATGCAGTTATGGCAATAGAGTTTCATTTAGTAGTATCCTATTGTGTTTTACCTGCATGGATTTTAAATCGAATGGTACATTTATAAAGGGTAGCCCCTGCATTATTAATTTTTAACGAAAACATACTTTTGATCCTAAATCATAAATATTACAATTTATTGCTTCAGAATTATATTTCGAAAGCATAATTGTACATATAATGTTCATGAATATTTTAAGTGGGTGGTATTTTTATTATATAATTAAACAAATTCCAGTCAATGGGACGGACGGTATTTATGACAGAAAATTGTGATCCGAATTCCTAATTTAACCTTTTTCAATTTAATTGATTCTCAGATATTCCTTATGATACTAATAAATAAATATTGTTTAAAAAATAATTTCCTTTGTACTGTGTGATTGTCTCAAAATAGTTAAAATAATATATTTTTATTTAAATTAAATCATCTGCAATTTAATTTTTAAAATGCATAAGTATATGATCCCCGTAAATATATTTGTCATGCTCTAACTAAACAAGTTTACAGTTCGTGTATTACATCGCATTCAGCACCATCTAGCGATGTCTATCGACATTTACATCTATCGAGATCCTTGAAATCTAGCAGTACTCATCGCCTTATAATGTTGTCTATTGACATCTGCTTACATCGAGTGATGCATTTAGCGGTGATACAATCCCACGCTAGCTATTTACAATAACTGAATTCTAACCTTCATTGTGGCCATCTAGTGGTGTCTATTGACATCTCCATCTATCGAAATCGCTATTCAGCATTCACAGTGAATATTTATAGTGAGTAACACAACTCCTTCTCACTTTTATCAACTCCACCCACCATTATCAATTATGCTTACTCTGCCCATATCCTTTCTACTCATACTATTTCTGAAATAAAAGCCTACTAATAAAGAAAAATATTTCTAACTTCAATTTTAAATAAAGTCTTAGAGCTATATTATTACCATAATTTTGGTGTAGTACACTCAGAAGAAAATCTCCCATTAAGTACTTATTAGTACGACCATTGATTTTATTGTTCATGTTTTAATAGTTTTTCTTTTTAAATCAAAAGTTTTCTAATTAATTCAATAGTAATTGAAAAATTCAGTACGATGAATTTAAATATTTTAATATTATTTTAAGTAGAATAAATACTGTTGATTTAATGGTTTCCTCCTATAATACTAAACGTGGAAAAAAACGAATACAAACATGTTTTTTTGTACGTCATTCTGCGTGTTTACCCTAAATGGGCGCATGTATTTTTTTTGTAATAATCCACATTATTAAACGCGACATTGGTAAGGACTTAATGTATTTAATGTAAATAAATTATATTTATATTTGTATTTATTACAAAAAATAAATAATACATCGATCTTCTATTATGGCAACGAACTCAAAAATAACTGCAGACTCAAGTACTACAATCACTTATTGGAAACCAAAGCAAACATTAAATGTGTTATATCCTATTGCAACGAGAGTGTCTTTTTATGTGTGTGTTGTAAATGTGAATATCAATTTCGACATTTAAATAAAATAATTTATACAATAAATTAACTAAAATACATTTTTGTTTTAATAAATTATTAGCAAAATGTAATTCGACTTTATCATAAAATTAATAATACGTATCAATATATTTGTATAGATCTTTCCTATTGTAATTAAAATATCACATTATAAAATGTATAGTAGAACCACACATTGTATTAACAGTTTCAATATTACTGAACTAATGGGAAGCATCTTATTGACCAATTTTAATGGTATAAATTAATTTATTTCTTATATATTATTATATTTACCATGATTTTTTTCTGGGTGTAAAAAACCAGAAATTTTTAGCTGATTCCGAAGAAGAAGTTACATGGTGCTAAACAAAAAAGCATAACAGTCGTTTTTGGCAATTTTTTTACCAAGTAATAATATTTTTTTATTAAAAACGAGTTGGGAAAGTTATGTCACATAAGTAATTTCGGTCACAAGGGACGGACTTTTATAGTCGGTCGGGCCCGACTATGGAATACCCTACAATTTGGTGTGAATTTTAGTGTGGGGAATTTAATTGTATACCTACCTCTTAAGTTCTTAATTATTCTGAACATTCTTACACTCAGAATATTATTTACATATCCAATTTCTGACGACGTATATTCCATTAATTTAAAAAATTGATGTAAAAGTAACAAAATTAAAAAATCAAAAAATGTTAAAACACATAGAAAAATAAATGTGAGCGGAGCACGCCCACTTTTAAAAAATTTGTAGAGATTTAAGGCTAATATTTCATAATTTTGTTTTCAATAATTTGCGAATAAAATGTCCACTATGAAAAAGCGAGGAGTAATAAAAAAATGAAAAAATAACGCCCATTTTTGGATCATATATTTTTATGTGAACTCTAACAATACGTTTTAAATTTTATAAGTATATTTTGAATACTTTTCGAGTTATTGGTTCCTAAAAGTTATATAAAAGTTTCTTGTATGGGAGGTGGACGTGTCCGTTGACCAATTTGGCTCATTTACATTGACAAAACTAACTTTTGGCTAAAAAGTATAGAAACGAAATTTCATCGCATTCTAAGCGGTATTTCTCAAGTTATCGTGTATACGGACAGCAAGACAGACGGACGGACAGACGGACATGGCTAAACGGACTCGGGTGGTGATGCTGATCATGAATATATATAATATTCCATACCGGACAAGCCTCCTAAGGGGCGTTACACTATAAGTTAATATACCATGTACTTCATAGGTGTAGGGTATAAAAATGTAATTTTTTGTTTAGTTTTTTTTTTTGCCTATATCTAGGAAACCAATTTTTTTCCCATAAAATAAAATGTTTGTATTATAGCGCAAAGTTCTCCGTGTCTAATGCTGAAAAGATATTTTCATTATTGTCATTGGTTGGAATATGAAAAATAATACAAGAGCAAAACTGTGAAAAAATAAAAATGGACCGTATCTCAACAACTATATGAAAAAAACAATGCCATATTCGGAATCAATGACATAATTTTAACTAAGAATAGCTGCAATTTCCACTGAACCAAAATTATTGTAATAATATATATCTAAAACTTTATTCAAATTCAAGTTAGAACTATTTTTCGTTATTAGTAGGATATTTCAGAAATAGTACGTGTTGGAGAATTTAGTTGTTTGGAGACCCTAGCTCATTTCTAAAGATGAATATTTTCCCAAAAGACATTATGATAGTTATCTGACTTTTTCCACAAGTGACTCCTTAACGAAATTGTTAATAGAAAACCACTAAAAATAGTGGTTAATCGTAAAGATGCAAACTTTAAGTGTTCAGTGTAAATCATCCTTAGGATGTTTCCTATAATCGTTCTTTAGACAATAGAAACGTACTATGAACGATTTCGCTACAGATTGACGCACTATATTTCTTATCCTTTGAACCCTTTCGGAGCCCATAGCGCTTAACCCAGACGTGTAGGGGTATAAGAATATACTATAAATTTTATCAGTAGACCATATAATAGCACAAAATAATAATACGTCGATTTTCAATTAAAAAAGTTGCCATTTTTCCGCACTGTGAAATATATTTATAATAAGAAATATAGATAAATTGAAAAAAATAAAAAATTGAATGTAAATGACGATAACATGCGAAAAGGAAACGGTAGGATTTTGGTTCAAACGGATTTTAAACAAGAAATAATGATGAATATAACCCTATTTGTACTTTTTATACTCATTTTTGTCATACTTGTGATTGCTTCTAGAGCACCGTGAATGGGACTTATCAGTTGGCTTGAAGCTAACGATTAGGGGAGACCGGGGCTAAGTCGACCCTTTTTTTTCAATTTGAATTTGACCAGCATTTTTGACCAGCATATCAATGACATAGTACAAAAATAATAATACAGTTGGATAGATTGATTCATTACCTAAAAATGTTCCATAAGTTGTAATAATCTACAATATTTAGTTTCCACGAAACAAATGCAAATGCGACCCAACCTCAAAACTGATTCTGAAAATAGGCTGAGGTAAAGTCGACACTACCCAATTTTTTCCGCGAAAGCACATTTTTGCTGATGTATTTCAAATTGATTGAATTATATATTCCAAGATAAAACTATTTGTGCTGTTTTATTTTGGTCCCGCTAAATTGTTTCACCATTTTTCATATTATTCACATTTTATCTATTTTTTGCAATAACTTCTTAAATCATGGTAAAATGATTGACAAGTCTCCTTATATTGTAAAAATGGACTATTTTGTAAAACTCATAGAATAAAAAGTTTCATAAATTATATTTTCGCGGAATCTACTTTGACCAAACGTTATGTTTCGACTTTACCCCACGAGACTTTGTCTAATATTATTGGAATAAAAATGCGAATTGAATGGAAAAATAAAATAAAAATCAAAACGACATGATAAGTTAACCCCTTACTACATAAAACTAACAACAAAATATATAAATAATTAAAACTTTAATGGCAAGTACAAGTTTACTGCGTTATCAATATCTAACTTTTGGAGTCAAAAAACACATTTTATTACATAAAAACTGAAGTTCAAGCACAAATGGATTTCTCTTCTTTAGTAACAGTGGCACCTAATGTTACGTGTACTGTATCAATTTGAAGTTGATCTGACATCGCGTTCGCGATTTAAAGCAAAAGTTGACTTTGCCCCGATGTCGACTTAGCCCCGGTCTCCCCTACAAATTGAATTCAATCATTGAAATCAGTCAATCATAACGTGGCAGTTCATTGATATTTTCTTAGTGGGTATTTGCTGTTGCTAAATATTAATTACTATCTTTTGAGTACAAATATAACACGCACAGCTGAAAATGGTGAGAGCTCGGCCGAAGTTCTTTACAGGACTGTAGCGCCAAACTATTATTATATTATTATAATCTTTTAAAATAATATTAAATGCATTCTTTTTGTTGTTAAAACAAAAAGTGAATGATGTTGGTTTGTGGACACACTTTTTTGTCGTTGCCAAAATAAGCGTCGACAATTTACTTAGTCAGCAATTGTAACTTTTATTAAACAGCCGATTTAGTGAAAAAACGAGAATGAAAATAATTTTATTTTCTATACAAATATCAGAACATTAAAACTATGAAACAAAGATTCTTATATATAAATTTAGTACAATGTTTCTAAACAAAGTTCTTAATTCTAATAGTAATAGTTGTAAATCTAATAGTTGCTAGCTTGAAGAAAAAAAAGCACGTGGTGCAATTTGTTTGAGTTCTTTACGGAACTTGTGATTGGTTAAAATTATGCTTCTGGGCAAAAGCAGCAAAACACACTGTGATTGGCCAAAATTATGTTTCTAGGCTGAAGCAGCAAAAGACACTGGAAAAGTAGCATTGAAACTTAGATTAAGTATTAGTATATAATCTATAGTTATTTAGCTTTTAAGTTGGTTGTTATTAAATTAAGAAATTAGTTCATGAGTTGAACAATAAAAAGAAATAAAATAAAAAGTTATATCAAAAGGATAAACGGATAATGAAGTAAGTGATGAAATAGGGATATTTAACATTGGCGCAGCCGGTTTTAGAAAAAATAAACAACCGCTCTAGATGGAATATAAAAAAAAATTATATATGTTTTTAAAATAAATGGTCAATAATTTAAATAAAATCTAATTTTGGGTAATTTAAATAATTTTATTGGAAATTAAATCTTAACTGGTATTTTTAATGGAAACCCTACAATGAAAATTAAAGAAAACACAACATGATACAACACAATTAAATGGCGAAATTGGACGAAATAAAATACATTGTATTGTAGTGAGTTTTGAGGAAAATAATGAAAACATAGTGTAAACAAAAAATAAATTTTTAAATAAATACGGAAAAACGGTGGAATTAATAAAGGAAAAACATAACAGCACAGGGGACGAGGCAATTTTAATGGAACTGGACAAATCCTTACAAAAGACTTTTGAAGTAGGTCTTGAAGACAGTACACTAAAAATACATATGCTAAATAATAAGTCAAACTTGCATGCGAAAAAATTGCTATAGGAAAGAATAGTGGATCATTTGGGCACGAAATGTTCGCAGACGAAAGGGATAAAGTTATTCCAACATGTTCATTTTGCGATAATGACGGACATACGAGAGACGAATGTATCAGTCGGAAAAACATGCCTTACTGTCAAGAATGTGGCACTTACCACGAAACGAGCGTTAGATGTGCAAATAATGAACCGGAACCGGAGCAAAACTGTACTAGTAGAAAACAAACAATAAATTACGATTATAATGACGGCAACGAGAATAATACGCAAGCCAATCATATGAATAATAATTTTCGAAGATATAATAACAACAATAATTTGTATTATCATAATGAAAATAGAAATAATAATAACAATAAGAATAGAAATAGTAAATATCGGAATAATATTCGTACTAATAATAATAATAATGGGAATAGTAGTAATAATAATAATCAGGATTTAAATAAATGCAAATGGTGTGCAAGAATTGGGCATACGTTAGAAAACTGTTAGGCGATGAGAGATTTTGAGTCTAGCAGCAACCAGAGAAACTGTTAGGGGCGCAGAATAGGCCAATAATCTGGGAACCCAAGACAAATTGCGAAATCAGGCCATAGAAGATATGAATTGTGAATCAGACGCCGTGTACGGCTAATTGCATCAACGTTTAATGTTTTCGGCATAATTACATCAACAGAAAAAAATAATTTTTATGATTACATAGTAAATAGGATATGTATAGAAGAAAATAAGAAGAAATTGAAGGTCTGATTATATAAAATATTAAGGAACAGAATACGAGAAATTGCCCTAAATGCCAAGTTAACAAAAGTTCTAAGCTAACAAAAATGCCAATGGTCTTGACAGATACACCAAACGCGCCCATTTGATAAAGTTTATATGGACTTAGTAGGAATTTTACCCGAGACCGTATCTGGCAATAAATACATTTTAACATTTCAAGACGATTTTTCAAAATATATGTGCTGTGTAGCAATACCAGACGCAGAGGCAAGCAAGTGGCTAAAGCATTTTATGATGAAATTATAACACGCCGCAATATTCCAAAAAAGGTTGTAACTGACAATAGCTGTAATTTTGTGTCAAAGTTATTTTCTGATGTATGCAAATTATTGGGTATTAAAAAATGCACATTACACCCTATCACCCACAGGCCAATGGATCATTAGAACGTAGTCACAGACCATTAGCAGAATATTTGAGATGTTTTGCTAAGGAGGATGGTGCCAATTGGGATCAATGGTTAAATTGGCCAATGCATGTCCATAATAATACGATGCATGTGTCAACTGGTCAAACACCTTTCCGAACACTATTTGGTTATGATTCTGATATGCCAACTAATTTGAAACGAAAAGTTTCACCACTATATAATGTCGATGATTATAATAAAATATTAAAATATGAAATACAGCGGGCGCATGAAATAGTGAGACAAAATCAAGAAAACGTAAAAGAAATATCTAAAACGAGCTACGATAAATCATTACACCCCATTGTGTTTCAAACCGGGGAAATGGTTGTAATGAAGAATCAAAATAGGAAAAAAAATGTTCACCAATTTGGGTAAGGACCCTATAAGGTTTTGTCCATCACTACACCCGTGACAACGACAATATAAATAAAAGGAAAGGGTAAGAAAATGCACAACAATTTGTTGAAAAATACCATAATTGATGCATTGATTGTTAAAATGAAGAAATATATTTATAAGTGAATTACAAAAAGTTTAGTATTATATGATAATCACGGGAAAATTAAAATAAAACCCACAGGTCGCTATGTATTACTTAAGTGTAAATTAGTAGCATGTGGTGGAACAAATTACAAAAAAAAACAAGAAGTATTTCAAAAAATATAAATAGGAAAGAATATAAAATGATAGCACGGTCTATTAAACGAAATAAATGCGATAAAATATGTTTGTATGAAATTGAGATATTGAATAAATTGACAAGTACTGCTGAGCGCAGATAACTAATTTTGAAATATAAAGTGAATTATGAATTTATGGTTGAATTATTAATTTTTTAAATTAAAATATTGTGGCGTAAATACTGTATTTGAAAACACTTTATAAATAGTTTGTATATTAAATATAGTAATATTTGAAATATCAAAACATAAAAATGAAATGTGAAAATTTTCAGTCAGAAAAATATTATTGGCAAGAACACACAATCCAGTGATACGAACAATTTAATAAATTTTATTACGGAATATTCTAATATTGTTTCATTGGTGTCAGAAGTGAGATTGTGTGCACAATAATGGTGAAGATCGTGGAATTAAAAGTTAACTTCGAAAGCTGCTATCGCACTTAAATGTGCCAACCACAGGAAATAAAGCGGAGTTGCAGCAGCGTCTTCGAGATGCAATGGAGGCAGATGGAATCAATGCGGAAGAGCATGATTTTGTAGCTGAGGCTATGATGGACAAAGAAGATAGAGAATGCGCAGAAGCATTACCGTCAACTTTCATAAACTGCGATATTAGCCAGCTCCTAACTGCAATTCAAGGTATTCAGCAGAGTGTCGAGGACATGTTGGAACATCAGAATGTTATGGAAGGGAAACTTATGGATAATTCTGATTTCTGCGTGACATTTCTCATGCCCTCCATTGAAAAGTTAATGAACTGCAAAATCATATTGGTGATATGGACGAGAGAATGCAAAAATTAGAACAAGATTTCGCTGAAATGCAGTTTAAAAGACCTTCAGTAAATGTTCATGACGAAAACTATGCTAGTGTTTTCAAACTGAAGCCTCCTACTTACGATGGAACAACGTCATTCAATATTTTTAAACTACAATTTGAAACAGCAGCTAGTAGAAATCAGTGGCGCAATGACGACAGTGTAGCTGCATTAGTAGAATCCTGAAAAACAGGTGCAGCAGAAGTACTCCAGACTATACCAGAGACTGAACGATATCGCTATGAAGCTGTTATGGGCTCTTTGCAGAGAAAGTATGGCAGCGAACACATGAAGGAAATCTATCGACTAGAATTAAAAAATCATGTCCAGAAAAACGGAGAAACACTACAAGAGTATGCAGCTGAAATTGAACGCCTGGCTCACTTAGCGTATGCTGACCCTTCAGGTGACTTTATCGAGAAGTGCAAGATTGATGCGTTTATAGACGGAATACGTGATATGGAAACCAAGTTCTACGGTTACTAGGCCAAAGGTCACATTTAGGGAGACGGTTACATGTGCACTTACTCATGAAACCGCTGCTCTCGTGTGCAGACCAATACATAAAATTCGCAAATTAGAATATGAAGAAGATTTGTTCTAACTTATGTGTCAGGCAGTGAAGTCGGTTGTTAGACCAGAAGGAACCGAGAAGAAGAATGAAAATCGCTTTAGGAAAGTGTTTTATTGCCAAAAGCCAGGGTATATGGCTCATAGTTGTCGTAATAGGCGCGAGCATTTACATCATCAATCGAACATTCTGAGAGAGAAGACACGAGAGAGAATATGG
Source organism: Dryomyza anilis (assembly GCA_951804985.1). Classification (NCBI taxonomy): domain Eukaryota; kingdom Metazoa; phylum Arthropoda; class Insecta; order Diptera; family Dryomyzidae; genus Dryomyza; species Dryomyza anilis. Next base: position 4,522,935 of record OX638136.1, on the reverse strand, counting down.
CAGGAGTAAGACCATCGTTAAACTAGAATGGGTCAGTTTCGAGGGGTATAAACTGGCTCACACAACCGATTGCCCCAAAATCTCCATTTCCCAAATCGCACGCAAAAATAACAGCGTTACTGTCGATGGCATTATTTGTGGTTCAATCTATACTATAACACTGGATACAGGTGCTACACATTCAATCATTAAAAACGAATTGGTCCACGGAAAGATTGATCCGCTTGTTGGAATAAAACTGAGAACGGCAACGGGTGAAGAAGCATTGATCGTAGGTAAAGTTACAAAAAGCATAACACTAGGTTCCAAGACAGTTAAGCACGAGTTTATAGTAGCTGCGATTATAGACGATGTAATATTAGGTGTGGACTTTATGATAAAGCATAAAACAACATTGGATTTGGAACGGAGAATTTTGAAATATGGAAGTCGCGTTGAATATCGGCGATAGCATTAGTCCAGGCGTAAGGCAAGTAATCGTGAAGCACCGTAGAAAAATTCCGTCAAATTCTGAAGCATTCGTTTGGGCAAAATTAAGTGGAGATTCTGGAGCAAATAAACGGTGGGTTGTAGAAGCAGACCCAAAATATTCAATTGAGAATATCGCTGTTGAAAAAACCCTCGTGACGATGGAAAGTTCAGGATTGGTAACTGTAAGAATTTTATATTTGGCGAACCATCCAAAAATTATAACAAAGGCGACAATAATTGGAAAAGGTGAAGAAGTTTCGGCTTTTATAAATTTTGATTATGAAGCGCAAAAATACGACGACGCAGAAGAAAAAATGTGGATGAAGAACTTGTGCAGTGAATGGTTTAGAGAGTTAACAAAGAATGAAGAATGGAAAGCATCGCAAATTTTAAATAAACATTGGCCTGTTTTTGCGACGAGAAGTAGTAATATTGGAAAAACTAATGTTGAAAAGCATCGGATTGACACTGGTGATGCTAAGCCGGTACGAAAAGCAGCGAAAAGTTTACCACTTACTAAAAGAGGTGAAGTAGAAGACATGCTCGAGAAAATGCTGCAAAACGGCGTTATTGATCCATCATCAAGCCCAGGGAGTTCACCAGTAGTTCTGGTGAAGAAAAAGGATGGCACTACTCGGTTTTGTGTTGATTATCGTAAACGTAACGATATCACTAAAAAAGATAGTTACCCGTTAATCAGAATTGATGGCATTAGATACATTATCTGGAACACAGTAGTTTACGACATTAAACTTGCAGAGCGGATATTGGCATTATGCGGATAATGACATTATGCCATTTGGTCAATGCAATGCAAGGGCTAAATTTGAACAATTCATGGAGCGTGTTCATTGGAAAACATGTCTGGTGTATCTCGATGACATCATTGTGATGGGAAAAGATGTTGATGACCACCTGCGAAATGTAGATGAAGTTATACAGCGAAATAAAAATGCTGGTCTCAAGCTTAATGCTAAAAATTGATCGTTTTTTAAGAATGAAGTTAAATATCTGGGACACAAAATCTCAAGAGATGGAGTACACACAGACGAAGGAAAGATAGTTGCTGTGAAGGAATGGCCCCGTCCAACAAATCGTCACGAGTTACGAAGTTTTCTTGGATTATGCACCTATTATAGACGTTTTGTGCCAGGTTTTGCAAACATAGCTAATAATTTGCATGATCTAACTAGAAAGGATCGACCTTTTGAGTGGGGAGAGGAACAGGAAAAAGTATTTCTTCATTTAAAAGAATTGCTTTGCACTGCACCAATGCTGGCGTATCCGGTTCAGGGAAACAATTCATATTGGACACAGATGCAAGTGGTCATTGTATAGGTGGTGTACTTTCGCAAGTAAATAACGGTCAAGAAAAGGTTATTGCATACTACAGCAAAGAACTTGCCAAAACAGAACGTAATTACTGTGTGACTCGGAGAGAATTGTTGGCAGTTGTGAAATGTGTAAAACATTTTCATAAATCTCTCTTAGGTGGCTATTGAATTTAAAAAATCCTGAAGATCAACTTGCACGCTGGATTGAACGGTTGCAGAGTTATAATTACACTATCGAGCATCGAAAGGGAACTCTTCTTGGGAACGCAGATGTACTCTCGTGTCGCTCTTGTAAATTAGAATGCAAGCATTGTTCATTGCAAGAAAATGAAGGTATTATTGATATTCGTTGGTTAAGCGTTCTACCAGATGAACAATGGACAATTAAGAAAATTCGAGAAGAACAAAGAGGTGATCCTCATCTGCAAAAACTAATTTTATATATGGAGCAAGGCACAAAACCCAGTTGATCCATCATCAAGCCCAGGGAGTTCACCAGTAGTTCTGGTGAAGAAAAAGGATAGCACTACTCGGTTTTGTGTTGATTATCGTAAACGTAACGATATCACTAAAAAAGATAGTTACCCGTTAATCAGAATTGATGGCATTAGATACATTATCTGGAACACAGTAGTTTACGACATTAAACTTGCAGAGCGGATATTGGCATTATGCGGATAATGACATTATGCCATTTGGTCAATGCAATGCAAGGGCTAAATTTGAACAATTCATGGAGCGTGTTCATTGGAAAACATGTCTGGTGTATCTCGATGACATCATTGTGATGGGAAAAGATGTTGATGACCACCTGCGAAATGTAGATGAAGTTATACAGCGAAAAAAAATGCTGGTCTCAAGCTTAATGCTAAAAATTGATCGTTTTTTAAGAATGAAGTTAAATATCTGGGACACAAAATCTCAAGAGATGGAGTACACACAGACGAAGGAAATATAGTTGCTGTGAAGGAATGGCCCCGTCCAACAAATCGTCACGAGTTACGAAGTTTTCTTGGATTATGCACCTATTATAGACGTTTTGTGCCAGGTTTTGCAAACATAGCTAATAATTTGCATGATCTAACTAGAAAGGATCGATCTTTTGAGTGGGGAGAGGAACAGGAAAAAGTATTTCTTCATTTAAAAGAATTGCTTTGCACTGCACCAATGCTGGCGTATCCGGTTCAGGGAAACAATTCATATTGGACACAGATGCAAGTGGTCATTGTATAGGCGGTGTACTTTCGCAAGTAAATAACGGTCAAGAAAAGGTTATTGCATACTACAGCAAATTACTTGCCAAAACAGAACGTAATTACTGTGTGACTCGGAGAGAATTGTTGGCAGTTGTGGAATGTGTAAAACATTTTCATAAATCTCTCTTAGGTGGCTATTGAATTTAAAAAATCCCGAAGATCAACTTGCACGCTGGATTGAACGGTTGCAGAGTTATAATTACACTATCGAGCATCGAAAGGGAACTCTTCTTGGGAACGCAGATGTACTCTCGTGTCGCTCTTGTAAATTAGAATGCAAGCATTGTTCATTGCAAGAAAATGAAGGTATTATTGATATTCGTTGGTTAAGCGTTCTACCAGATGAACAATGGACAATTAAGAAAATTCGAGAAGAACAAAGAGGTGATCCTCATCTGCAAAAACTAATTTTATATATGGAGCAAGGCACAAAACCCAGTTGGGCTAGCGAAAACTCTGTTACTAAAGCTTATTGGGCACAGTGGCAAAGTTTAAATGTTATTGATGGCTGTTTAGAAAGTGAATAGGAAAGTGAAGACGGCAATTACTTCCGAAACTTTAGAGGCATACCATGGAGGAGCTAATGGAGGGCATCTTGGAATTACGAAGACTGTGGAGAAGACAAAGAAACGATTCTACAGGGTTGGATGTCAGCAATCTGTTACGACTGGATCAGAAATTGTAGTCAGTGTATTGCAGCAAAATGACCTAAAACAATAACTCGTGGAAATATGCGCGTATATAATGTTGGAGTACCTTTTGAGCGCATTGCAATGGATGTAGCTAGGCCATTTCCAACTATCGACGCTGGCGACAAATACGTACTTGTGGTAATGGATTATTTCAGCAAGTGGCCAGAAGTATACCCTATACCAAATCTGTTGGCGAAAACTGTAGCCGTTGTTTTTGTTAAAAATTGGGTTTGCCGTTTTGGAGTTCCTATGGAATTACAACGATGTTTCGAGAGATGTGTGCTATACTTGGTATACGCAAGACAAGAACTACACCTTTACATCCACAATCGGATGTCATGGTCGAAAGATTTAATAGGACTTTCAAAGAATATCTGAGGAAGGTAGTTCACACAAACCAAAAGGACTGGGACGAACATATTCCACTTTTCCTGATGGCTAATCGATCTGCAGTACATGACACAACGTCAAAAACTCCGGCGGAAATTATTTTTTCCAATGATCTTCTACTTCCAGCAGATTCAAAATTTGGTGTTTCGTCACAAGATTGTACAAATCAAGATGATTATGTTGCAAATAAAAGAAGAGAACTGAATGCGATTCATGAGTTTGTACGGGACCGAACGCGAATAGTTAGTGACAAAATGAAAGCCAGGTATGATTTGCGAGCTAATTCTGATGGTTTTCGGGTAGGACAACTTGTTTTGCTGTACAACCCGAAACGTAAGAAGGGTCTATCCCCGAAACTACAATCAAATTGGGATGTACCGTACAAGGTAATAACTCGGATAAACGATGTAGTGTATCACATGCAGAAATGTGGAAACTTCTGTTCGAGACGAACATGTGTAAGTAGAGGGTAGTGTGGCGTAAATATTAGCCGAAGAATAACTCTTGTTAACAGGTGTTACTTTGGGCTCAGTAGGCAGTTGAGGTGCAGAGCCCTCTCTCGAAGGACAAAAATTACGCTCTATAAGTCAAACATCATGTCAGTCCTCCTCTATGGAGCTGAAGCATGGACGCTTGCCAACAAGCGTCCATGCCTCGAACGCTCCATGCCTTGGAGCGTTCGAGAGAAAGATTCTTCGGAAAATCTATGGCCCGATATGCGTTGAAAACGAGTACAGAATCAGATGGAACGACGAGCTGTATGAGCTCTACGCCGACATTGACATATTCAGGCGCATTAAGATCCAGCGCTTACGCTGGCTTGGACATGTCGAGCGTATGGATGCAAAAAAGGTGTTCTTTACCCAGTGGTGGTCAACGTAAGAGAGGGAGTCTGAATCTCCGGTGGAGCGACCAAGTGCGAGACAACCTGACAACACTTGGGTGCACGTGTTGGCGCTAGCTCGCGCAATGCAAAAGCGACTGGCGAGGGGTGATTGCTGCGGCCGAAACCCACCATGGGTTGTAATGGCCAAATAAGTAAGTAATATTTGAAATATCAAAACATAAAAATGAAATGTGAACATTTTTAGTCAGAAAAATATTATTGTCAAGAATACACACTCCAGTGATACGAACAATTTAATAAATTTTATTACGGAATATTCTAATATTGTTTCAATATAAAAAAAGTAAATTTTTATGAATTGAATTTTGAATAAAAGAGGAATTATTAAATTATGTTAATTGCTGACGAGCAAATAAATGACAAGTAGGTGTTTAGTGCTAGAAAATGTTATATAGGAAAAATATGATTGAATTAAAAGACTAGAAAGAATATTATAAAAATATACAAATACGTTTACTACGAATTAAAACTAGGTTTTTAGAGCTAGAATATGCTCCAAAAGAGATATAAAAAAAATTATGATTGAATTAATTGATTAGATAAATATTATAAAATATTTATATTAGATAAATATTAAAAAATATAAGTATTATGACTACGACAAATGCATACACAATTTTTACAGCTACTTAGCAAATGCTCCAAGTGTTATATTGAAATTTATTTTATTAAAACCGCTAAGTATTAATGCGGGTAAATTACTAGCCTATGCAAGAAATTATAACTTTATGTTGAATAGGAGGAGAAAAAAAAGAAAAATTTAGAAATTGGATTTGAGGAATTGAATATATATAAAACAAAAATATAGTTAAAAAATATAAATTATTAAATAATATAATTGTATTAAGGATAAAAACAAATGAGAACGGCAATTATATTTTATGTAAGTATTCGATGTACTCTTCGATAAGTGTCGACATCCGTAAGACTTTATGTACTTAAATAAATGTGTTATATGACACATGTATTTTGTACATACTACAACTTATATTGTAAGATATTAACACAAACTATAATATAATGTCAAACTTCGTAATATAAGAGAATGTTAAGTTATAAGAAAAATGTGTTTTTTTTTTTCTTAACACATATATGTTTTGTATATACTACAGCATATTTTATAAAATTTTAAAGTACAATATTATTAAAGGTAATATATGAATGTATGTAGCCGCGGTAGCTCAGTGGTTAGTGCGTTGGACTACGAGCTGAAAGGTCCTCGGTTGGACTGGGGCTTACAATATCTTTTCATAGAAACATTTTTCTATACCGCGCTACCTCTCGGCAGTAAATGGCAAACCTACGAGAGTATAACATTTCCTATGAAAAGCTCTCACCCGCCGTTCGGATTCGGCAATAAACTGTAGGTCCCACCACTTTGAGTACAAATATAACACGCACTGCTCAAAATGGTGAGAGAGCTCGGCCTTATAGGTTCTTATAGAACTGTAGTGCCAAACTATTATTATTAATATATGAATGTTAATTTTGATAGAAAACATTATTATCATGTATTTGAGCATGATATCAATATATATTTGACCAAAAAAGTTTACCTAAGCACGTATACATAAAAATTGATCTTTATATGTACATTTTATATAAGGTATTTGAACATAAGTGGTCGGATTATAGGTCACAATGGACCGATCTCGCCATACAGCGAAAATCTCGCCGATTTTCGCACATACAGCGTAGGTATATTAGTAATCTAAGTTATAAGTTTCATTTATCTAGCTCTTCAATTTTAAAAATAGTAGGGATTTCAACAGACAGACGGACATCGCTAAATCGACTCAGGAAGTCATGCTGATCAAGAATATATATACTTTCACTCTTAGTGTAGGGTATAAAAACTTGTGACAGTAATTAGATATAGTTTTATTAGAAAAATAAGTTGGCAATAATATGGCTAATTCTGCTCATGGTGAGGGTCGAGGTAGATTCAATTCACAGCGTTGGAGCAGCATTCACTCATGCTCGAGCGGAAAACAGATATAGGGATCTACAGGGCGAAGTGAACAGTAATCACGAAATTTGTTGTAACTGACTCAACTATTGTAGTTAACAGATGACTTCGTGTCAAGGGCACAGGGTTCATGCACAAGAAACGAACGGTTGTGGAAAACCTACGATACGCGTAAAACATACGGAAAACATATGCGTAACACACATGATAAAGCAACGAGTAACAGTGATGGCCAGTAAAAACGATAGGTTGTCCAGAACGTTGCAAGCAACCATTAAAGGGATAGAGGGGTTGCGAGTTGGAATGAACGCTACACTAGCCGAACTCACCGGAATTAAAACACAATCAAATAAGGAGATGGCATCAATTGAATTCGCTATCATAGTGTTAAAATAAAGAAGATTGTGAACACAAACCTGAAAAAGCTCCAGAAACAGCAGACCAGAAAGTTAGCTAAAATGAATCTGAGCATAGCATGTTTCACCCGGACGTCTTGGGCCATGCGTTTCTGAGCGAATTAACAGTGGAACTGAAGATGATGTACGAATCAGAGTGGGTCTTAAAGAACATATTGAATTTACACATCGAAGCTAAGGCGACATCGCAATGTAGTGTCGGAAGCAAGTTAGACGGAGTCAGGAGCCTTCGGGACCCGAGAAGTATCCTACTCAGGGGCTCCTGGATGTGTGAGATTAATGACGGCTTCACTAAAAAATAAGAAGGTGCGAACAGCAGTCCGAAAAAGAAGACAAGCACAAGAACGCATATCTGGAACTTGAAGAACCAGTATCGCTACCACATATGAAGATCTATTAACCATGCCAATAGTGACGAGAGTTATGTTTACAGCAGAGCCCGACATTATACCAACGGAGACCGACCACGATATCTTGACAACAACAGCTGTAATACATAGACAAGGTCATTGCACAGCAGAAATAGGCGGTTATGCATGTATTAAGTATCGGTAGTAAGTATTGTATTGTACAGTAATGTAAGGTATTGGTATGAGATGTTAGTATAGGATTGTTGTAAGTCGAAAAAAAAAATGTGTAAGGGGGGAGGAATGTTGAGAGTCAGCATTATGACAGTCACTCATATTGTGGCAGTTAATAGATATTTTCCTAGTGGGTATTTGCTGTTGCTAAATATTAATTACTATCTTTTAAAATAATATTAAATGCATTATTTTTGTTGTTAAAACAAAAAGTGAATGATGTTGGTTTGATGACACACTTTTATGTCGTTGCCAAAATAAGCGTCGACAATTTACTTAGCAGCAAAACACACTGTAATTGGCAAAAATTATGTTTCTAGGCTGAAGCAGCAAAAGACACTGGAAAAGTAACATTGAAACTTAGATTAAGTATTAGTATATAAGCTCTTGTTATTTAGTTTTTAAGTTGGTTTTTATTAAATTAAGAAGTTAGTTCATAAGTTGAACAATAAAAAGAAATGAAATAAAAAGTTATATCAAAAGGATAAACTGGAAATGAAGTTGGTATTCATTAGATGTCTTGTTTTAGGTGATGAAATAGGGACATTTAAAAGTTGAAAACACATCGACAACAATTATGATATTAACCAAATCATTTTTAATTGAAAACCAATATCTTAAATTGGGATTTAAAAAAAAAACATCCCAAAACATACAACTTATACGGAATCAGATTCCGTAAACGTATCGTATTACGGAGCAGTATACGGTACAGAGAACGGATAAAACGTGACATCGAGAACGGTGTTCGAAACCGTTTTTCATACGGACCGTATTTTTAAGATAGTCTTCGTTACGTTTCAGTGTCGTATACGGTACGTATAATTCTTATAAATATGGAGTGGACTCCATTCAGTGCATTGAAAAACGTACCGTTTACGGTATATTTTTATGCCGTATTTATAAAAAAATTCGGAATGGTATATTTTTCATATATTACTGCTAATTTTCATCATTTTAAAATAAGCACAGTTATATACATATATAGTATTTTTTTTATTTGTATTTAAATTAACCAAACTTATTATTTCGAATAAATATAAAATAGAATATATACAATATTAATTCAAATTACAAAATTTTAAAATTTTACAATCAATTAGAATTAACGAATTTGTTTTTAAAATTTGTCCGTTCATTGCAATTCAGTTTTAGCAGTATCCTTAAATTTCTAGATAAAAAAATCTGAAAATAAACATAAATATGAATAAATATTATTATATTATATCGTTTTTGTTTAGGCTTATAGTAACCAGAAAATATTGTGTGAAATGAAATAATTATACCACAAATGAGGTAAAAAATTACCCTTTTTCCACGACTATTAAAAATTTCACAAATGGGAACATTTTCAGTGATATGGCAAGCATGCCTAATACAGAAAATATCCTACATTCTGGCAACTATGATTACCAAATGTCAATTTGAAATTTTACTTACATTTGTAAATTTAAAATTTCTGTTATATATGCGCGGAAGATTTTCTAAAGGCGATGCAATTTCTTGTTGGAGCCCCAGTAAGTTTCCGAAATATGAATGCAGTTTTGTTCTAAATCACACGTCGCTTTTGTGATCACACGGCTGATAACATCGTTTTTGGCACTCGCGCTAAGTTCAGGATGCACATTGGCGTGCTGAACATTTTGCAGGTCATCGTCGCCAACCCCAAAGCGACGATATTGACCCTATTTTATTGCATATGCCTTAAAATGTTAATTAAATGAATGTTAAATATTTAATGTTTATTGTTAATACTTACGTTGCACGTCTCCTGCGCAGCTCGTAATGGTACAATTGTATTAATATCAATATATTAAATATGATTGAAAAACGAAGTGAAAATGGCATATGCTGCCCGTTTTAAACGGAGTACAAACGATACAAAAACGGTGTGCTCCGTCGCAAACGGAATATAAACGTATACGTCACTACGGAGTGACAACGCAATAAAAACGGTATGTTCGAATTATGAACAAAATACGGAATTTAAACGAAGTGAAATATTTTGGCATGCCGTAAATTTTCCGTTTTCATTCAAGTATCGACGGATCCATCTAGTAGATACCGTAAACGTATCGTTACAAACGGAATTGTGATTCCGTTTGTTTACGGAGCTACGTTAAAATGTTTCTTGGGATTTTAGTTGGAAACAAATTTTTAAGTACGAATTTATTAATGTTGGAAAACAAAATTAAGATATTACATAAACATTTTTGTAAATTAGGATATTAAAAAAAAACATTTTAGTAGGGATTAAGTAATTTGGATTATGTATTATTATATTTTCATATGTATTTGATATTTTATATATTATTTGATTTTATTATTGTATGCGGCTTATTTTTGATTGATCCTTGACCACCGTATTGCGCATCATACGAGATATATACAGCCAAATACCGGTATAACCAATACGCGGTTTAACGAAAACGCTATATAACGAACGACCAAATTCTTAACATTACCTTATATAACGAATATTTCTAAAATTTTATACTCGATATCGAAAGGTTAGGAAAAACATTTTAAAACATAGCAAAAGCAATAAAGAATAAAAAAAACGAAAAAAACAGTTGGTAAGGTTAGATCACATGGGAAATTTTAAAGTAGGGATATTTTGATAGTTTGTGTGATGAAGTTAGTAAGAATTATGAAAATTATAGTCGGTCTAAGCCGACTATAAATACCCTACACATATGTGATAATGTGCGCAGTTACCATTCAAATTTGTACATAGGTCACCAGGTTATACGAATCTTGAAAATAACTAGAAACTTGCGATCGCTGAAGAATTTCCATTCATTTGATACCCATATGTACAAATAGGTAGGTGTACCGAATTTAGATTTTTTTTTTTTTGGAAACTGTTGTGTATCATAATCGTAGAGTTCACAGCTTACATATGATCCACTGTTGTGTATCATAATCGTGGAACTTACAGCGTGCTTATGATCCACAACATAACATAACCAGTACATTTTTCTTTATGGCATACTTTTAGGGTTAAGCATTATGCATGTTAAACACAAACAGCATTTAATTGTCTTGGCGCACACAGCTTAATACGCTGACTAAGTTATTTTAGCATGATGAAATTACTCAATTTATTGTGAAATTATAAGAATACGAGGTGTTAAGTAGAAGTTAAGTATAGACTAAGAATCAATTGTTTTCGATAAGCTGAACTGTCTACAAATAAGTGTTAAGTATAAGTGTAACCAACTTTTAAAGCGAAATAAAGTGTCTTGAAGTAAAAACGACTCGGTTGTTTTAAATTATATAACGAAAGTGAAAAGGACTCAGTAAGTATAAATAGGATCAAGTTAAAGTCCTAGTAGAAGGACATTTTAACATACAACATTTTGGCGCAGCCGGTTTTCGGACCATACATCAACTCCCAAGGGACGAGAAGGACTGATGGAGATTAATATTGGAAGAAATAACTATTTTGGATCATGGAAAATATTTTTTGTATTTGTAAGTATTGTGAAAAATAGTGGAAACAAAAAATATGTGCGGTAAAAAAAAAAAAAAATTATGAATTTGTGATATAGAACAAAAGAAATATTCGAGAATTTTAATAAGCAAAAAATAATGGAATTATGAAAATTTACATTTGTAAAAATAAAATAAAGAACAATTGAAAATTTTGAAATAAATTGTGGAATAAAATAAACTTTTAATAAAACTGTGAAATAAAATTATGAAATGAATTACATAAATTATAAAATTTTATAAATCAGGAAATTAAATAAGTAAACTAATTATTTTTTATTAAATTGATTAATTGATATATTGAAGAACATTTTTAAAGTAATTGTGAAACATTATAAATTAGTTTGGACATTTAATAATAATGATTAATAAATTTGTAAATTTAAATAAATTGAATAAAATAAGAATTTTGATACAGCAATGTTTTTATAATGTCGCGAAATTAATTAAAGAACAAAACTGGAAAATTAAAAAAAAAATAAATAAATTGAACAAATAAGTTAATTTAGGATTCATAAATAATATGTTGATATGGTTTTGAAATATAGATTAAAAAGGTTAAATAATGAAACATAAAATGTGATAAATAAGGTAGTGAAAAATTTAATAAATAATTTAAATAATGGTTAAAAGTTGATTTAATATGAAACTAGTAAAAACAAAATAAATAATTTAATTAAGAAAGGCATAGTTAATTATATGATTAAGTAAATGGAAAAATAAGAAACACTAATAATGGGTACTGAAAATGTATTGAAACGCGTTCATTACGTTGTTCCTTACTTTTCTGGGGCAGAATCTCCATTATTAGAAACAGAATTATATAAATTTATTGAATGTTGTGAAACAGCTAAGCTTAAAATTAAGGAATCAGATAATGAGGAATTTATTAAATGCGTTAGGTTACGTTTGGAGGGAGATGCCTATAAATTAGTAAGGACAAAACAGTTTCAAAAAATAGAAGAATTATACGAGTTGTTAAAAAATACGTACTTAAATGAAATTTCTTTAGAATTAGTACTAGAAGAGATTAAAAAGGCTTATCAAAATAGTAACGAGAGTTTGAGAATGTTTGGTAGACGATTAGATGAGTTGCAATCCATGGCTTTGGAAATTGCTAGTAAAAAATACAGTAAAAAGATAAGTGAGGATGAAGTATTCAGATTAGAATTACAGAGCTCAGTGTTGATCTCTTTTAAAGTAGGGGTGAAGGATCCAACTATAAAGGTTGTATTGTTGGGTAGTAAGTCAGAAACATTAGATGCATTGTTAGAAGAAGCTTTAAATGTACAGGCTGTTATGCAGCGAAGTCCAAGATCGGAAGAGGATGAATATAATTATATGGAAAAAACACAGTCAAGCGTTATATCGGAAAATAAATTGCAACAAATAAATAATGAAAGCAACTATAAAAGAAGTGTTCCAACATGTTCATTTTGTTGTAAATTGGGGCATACTAGGGATGAATGTATTATTAGAAAAAATACGCCTTTCTGCTACGAATGTGGATCTTATGGTCACGAATCTAATTGGATATGTGCGAATAATAATAGTAATATAAGACAGAAAGAGTTAGGAATTGTAGATAAGACGTCGGAGGAGACTGTGATCAAATTTACTACTCCATTGCATTTCCATAGAACAGAGGAGACCAATGAATTAAAATATGAGGAAGAAGAAGGTGATCGCATAATATGCAGTGGGCATGGAGATAGCTTGGGTTTATCTAATGTAAGTGACGTTTTCATTGAAGTACCTTGCGAGGCAGCTAAAAATGGAAGACTTATTTTACTGGTAGACTCAGGAGCTGATGCCAGTATAGTAAAAGAAAATGCAATGACAAATTTGCCAGACTTTAACGAAAATATACAAAAGGATTTAAAAGGAGCTTTTGGTGGGTGTGTTAGAACATTAGGTTCCACCAAAGTCCAACATAGGAACATAGGGCGCTTAAGTTTATTGCTACATGTAGTGTCACTTAAACAAGGTGTACCAGCTGATGGAATAATCGGACGTGACAATTTATGGAATCGATCTGTAATAAATGCGATAGACAAAACAATAACATTCTTTGATAAACATAAAAACCATATTATAAAAGTACCAATGAAATCGCAGACAGAAATACAAAATATTTTTTACAATCAACAAATTAAAATTCAAGCGAGAACCGCAAAGATAGTATCATTACGTTTAAAAACAAAAATTCCAATAGTGTTAATACATAAACAAGAAATTTTTCCAGGAGTATATTTGGGCGAAAGCATATCGAATGTTAGCAAAAATAGAGTTTATGTTTCAGTTTTAAATGCTACGGAAACAGAAATTATAATAGACAGTACTTTTAAACCAACATTTTCGAATTTTAATCAGTATAAAGAATCGGATACCAATAATTCTACAATAAATAGCATAAATTCAGTAAACATTACAAACAGAATTAATAAATTATTAGGAGAAATGAAAATTGATGAGACTTTAAATAAAGACGAAATCACATCTTTACAAAATATGTGTATTTCGTATCATGATGTTTTTCATTTAGACGGCGATGAATTAACATACACGCCAGCGCTTAAACATGAAATAGCAACACAGTGGAACCAGCCACCGATAAACCAAAAGCAATACAAATTGCCACACACTCATAGAGATGAAATCAACAGACAGGTTAATAAAATGTTGGATGACGGCATTATATCGCCAAGCATATCACCCTGGAATTCACCGATGTTGTTGGTTCCTAAAAAGAGCGGCAAGGACGGTAACAAAAAGTGGAGGCTAGTAATAGATTTCCGTAAATTGAACGACGTGACAATAAAACAAGTATTTCCGATTCCTCGAATCGACGAAATATTAGACCAATTAGGTCACAGTCGCTATTTTTCAACTTTAGACTTGGCAAGTGGTTATCATCAGGTACTAGTTGAAGAAGGGGATAAGGAAAAAACAGCTTTTAGTACAGGACTGGGTCATTTCGAATTTAACAGAATGCCATTTGGCTTAACAGGTGCACCAGCTACCTTCCAAAGAATAATGAACCACATATTAACAGGTTTACAGGGTATAGATTGCTTTGTTTATCTTGATGATATAGTGGTGTACGGAAAAAATTTAGCTGAACATGAGCTTAGGCTGAGTAGAGTATTGCAGAAATTAAGGGAACACAATCTAAAATTAAATACAGAAAAATGTCAGTTTTTGCGTCGCGAAGTTGTCTATTTAGGACATAAATGTACGGAGCTAGGTGCCCTGCCAGATCCCTCTAAGGTTGAATGCGTAAAAAATATTCCGGTGCCGAGAAATAAAAAAGAAGTGCAAGCGTTTTTGGGATTAATTAATTATTACAGAAAATTTATAAGCAATATGGCAAAATTATCATTACCAATAAATAAATTACTTAGAAAAGATGTTAAATTCACTTGGACAGACGATTGTCAAAGTTCATTTATTAAATTAAAAGAATCAATAATTTCACCACCCATTCTCGCATATCCAGATTTTACAAAACCTTTTTTACTTACAACAGATGCAAGTAACGAAGCAATAGGTGCGGTACTGTCACAAGGCAAAGTAGGGAGCGACCGACCAATAGCATTTGCTAGTAGGGCATTAAATGGAGCAGAAAAAAATTACTCCACCATTGAAAAGGAATTTTTAGCTATAGTCTGGGCAACGAAAAATTTTAGAGCTTATCTTCTAGGCCGACATTTTCAAATTTATACAGATCATCAACCATTACGTAGCACAGCAAATCTTAAAGATCAGACATCAAGGTTAGCCCGTTTCAGGCATAAATTATCAGAATATGATTACGAAATATCTTACAAACCAGGTAAACAGAATTTGAACGCAGATGCTTTAAGTAGAATTCCACATCCAGAACCACATATTACTGCGGTCCAAACACGGTCTAAGACCACACAGAATAAATTAGATAATCAAATTTCAAAAACCAAAAAACAAGTGAGCACGCCAGTACTGGATGAAATAACAACAGACACCAAGAACGAATTAAACTCAAGTCTACTATTAACTGACCCAGAGGAAATTAAAACTGTTATAAAAGACTTTCATGACTCAGCATTAGGAGGTCACCAGGGCGCAGTGAAAACATATTTTAGAATCAGAAAACAATTTAAGTGGAAAGGTATGCAGAAACAAATAAAAGATTACGTTAAGAATTGTCAAAAATGCCAAGTAAATAAAAGTTCTAGGCTTACTAAAATGCCAATGGTTTTAACTGATACGCCTGTACGACCATTCGATAAAGTATACATGGATCTTGTAGGTATTTTACCGGAAACTATATCTGGAAATAAATATATATTAACTTTTCAAGATGATTTTTCAAAATATATGTGCTGCGTGGCTATCCCAGACGCAGAAGCAAGCACTGTAGCAAAAGCATTTTACGACGAAATTATTACAAGACATAACATACCAAAAGTATTGATAACCGACAATGGTTCGAATTTTGTTTCAAAATTATTTTCGGACACGTGTAAATTGTTAGGAATTAAAAAGTTACATATTACGCCATATCATCCACAGGCCAACGGCTCTTTGGAACGAAGCCACCGACCATTAGCAGAGTATTTACGAAGTTTTGCGAAAGAGGATGGATCAAACTGGGACCAGTGGTTAAATACAGCAATGCATGTACACAATAATACAATGCATATGTCCACCGGGCAAACACCTTTCCGTACTTTATACGATTACGATTTTGAAATGCCAACCAATCTAAAACGCAAATGCTCACCAGTATATAATACCGATGATAGCAACAAGCTATTAAAATACCAAATTCAACGCACACACGAAATCGTACGACAGAATCAAGCCAGAGCCAAAGAAAAATCTAAGCAAAGCTATGATAGCTCATTACACCCAATAACATTCAAAGTAGGCGATAAAATTTTACTAAAAAATCAAAATAGGAAAAATAAATTTTCACCAGTTTGGGTGGGACCCTATGAGGTTCTTTCAATAAAAAGCCCTGTAACGACTGAGATTTGTATCAAGGGTAAAGCGAAAAAATTTCATAATAATTTGTTAAAAGCATACAACAGTATAGTTTAAATAAACACTGTAGAATTAAATAAACACTGTCTGCAACAAGAACCAATAATTTTTAACATCATTGAAATAACGTCAAATAGTTAGTGCAGGACAGAATAGCTAAGTATTACATATTGAGAATGACTGGTATTGCTTCGTGTACTAACGAATTTGAAACTACAAAAGAAAAGAATAGAGAAAATCTATAATTTTTTTTAAATATAGATATTAAATAAATTAATTTTAAAGAATTTATAAAATCCAAAAAATTTAATGTAATATTGCCAAAATACAAATCGCAGAGAAAATAGCTATGTATTAATTGAAGATGACTAGCATTGAATATAAACAAATAACAAAATCAAGTTATTATTTGAGGTACGAATTTGCAAGGTATAAAAATTACGTTGTCATTAAAATTGCGATAGGTCAGTACCTACCTCAATGGCATTTTAAACATACATGTTCATTGTGCATAGAGCGCAATGCTCCCAGCTCATATTAATATAGAAGGCTTGAACATATTCATATGCCAACCGATTAAATGCACTTCAGCACTTTACAGGCAGAAGCCAATAACGTACTGGAACTGAAACGAGGTACGGTAGTGCAGCGACAAAACTGCCTAATATTTTTTATCATTAACAGAATTTTCATTCATGAAACTAAATATATTAATGCAGATATGCATTAATATAGCAAACTAACAAACGTTTTACATTCATCATTACACGGTAATGAAAATAAATAAGTACAATTGAGATGTACAAAACTAAATATTTAACAACTTAATATAGCAAATACATTTATGTAATGCTAAGAGGTCGCGCGCGCTTATTTCTAAAATATTAGTTAGTGCATGAGTAAATAGCTAAGTATTGTTGAATATGACTAGCATTTAACCATGTACTACTGGGATTGTATATACAACATTTTGTCTTACAACAATACAGAAACATATTTAAATGCATGTTTCTAAACTAAATCATTTAGTACATGTTAACACATATATTAACTACTATAAATATTTAAAGTATAATTATGGCCAACGCCTTAACAATATGTATTAAGGGGTAAAATGAGAAAGAAAACTACATAAAATTATTAAGGATTCCATTTATAATGAAAAAAAAAATGGAATTTCGTCTTTTTACAATATGAAATAAAGAGCAAAACTTTAGAATTGTCACACTGGTCCTGATGTTGGCAGCCAAGGAAGCAGTCAACATCACACAGACATCAATTAATGATATAAGATTATTCTTTGAGAAGACAACTGATGCTTTGTTCTACAATGATGAATGGACGATAGTAGCCAAGTTTAAACTGCTACAACTGAACGATTTCCTGGAGCTGACAAACAAATACATAATCACGGCAAACACAATGTGCGAAGAAATGAGCACCGGACCCAGCATAAAAAGATCATGTATAGCAGCAACACGGGAAACCACGGCAATAATAGCCACACTACAGAAAAATGAAGAAATAATTAAGCGCACAATAAAGAGTAACCGACAAAAGAGATCACTCAATTTCATTGGCGAAGGACTCAACTGGGCTTTTGGACTGATAAAGAAACAGAGACTATCTATAAACATCTCAATGACATTGAAGATAGTGAACATAAAACATACGAAATTATGAAAAGACAAATTACGGTGATTTCATCAAATTGTAACAAGATAGCAGAACCTTTACTGAATTCCTTGAAGGAAGTCGAAAATCTGCAAAATGTGTTAAACATAACAATAAGAACACAAAAATACATAAATGAAAAAAAAAACCAACAAGTTAGTCATTTACTATTCATGATGGATACCTTGGAAATTCAATCTACAATTAATGCAAACCTAATCGAAATTCAAGGACAACAGCTGATGGAAATGGCAATCATAGATGATCTATACAAGGGACGATTACACCCGACAATTATAGACCAGAGCGAGTTAGATGAAATGCTGACTAGCCTCACGTTAAGAGGAAAGGCGAAGTGGTTCATACAAAAATCATTCGAAATGCACCGTGCATCAACAGTACGAGTTTTCCCAGACACAGACGGCCTAATAATAGTCATTAAGATGATTTGTTGTTCACATTATATAGAATTTACCCAATACCCACAAATATTAATGAAGAATGGGATGCATTGGTTAAAACAACATATGACTACATATCAGAAGCAGAAGACCGGAGCAAATACATAGGTCTAACGAATAAAGATCACAGCAAATGCATTTTGGTTAGCCAACATACGGACAAAGAAATTACACTATGCAAACGTCCAGGAACCATACTAACAACTAGCAACACACTATGTGAAGTCGCGCTGATTCAACACATAACAGATATTAAAGATACCTGTGAACATGTTGCAATCACAAGGAGTTCTGGCCTAGTAGTTAAACTATAGACACCAAACACATGGTTGTATAAATTCAATACACCAGCCTTTTCGAAGCAGTTTGTGGGTCAAATATAGCCACATTGACACTATCCGGCCTGGGTTGGATGTCCATAAATGAAGCTTGCAACTTACACAACAAAGAAATGATACTGCCATACGAGTTTACACATCAAAGCATTAGGAATATAACATACAAGAAGGAAGAACATACGGTTATAATAGAAAATTAACAAGGCAATTGGTCATCATTACCATATTCAAATATATTACAAACATCGTTACCGATCTTGGTGTCAGATCACAACAAAATAAGATCAGCATTAAGAGATGGGCATCGTGATTTCGACGAAATATTACTACAATTAACTGATAACCAGGAACGCAAAGAATTACTTAATCTTCAAAATGAAATAACGAAAACCGCAACAATAGATGTAGAAGCGGCTAAGGAAAACCTTGAAATGGTGTCAAATACATTTCCCAGCAAGAAATCCCCACTCGAAAAAAATCGGTTCATTGCGGAAATCAACAATGCAGAAACAAACACCACAACACCCATAGCAAGTCAACGAACGAAGTCACATGAAATAGAAGCCAATACGTCAGAAACAACAACAACGCATCGGACTACTACCGCAGAACAGCAGCAGTCAGCAACGAAAACATCGGGACCAGGTTTTTATTATATATAACTGGAAATTACAACCCTTAATTTACTAATATCCATTAAATATTATATAAGTAAAGATCATAACTTCATAACTAATAGAACTTAACGTAATTTATACCACATAAAACAATGTAAAAAGAAAAAACTATTATTCTTTTTAATAATAATTTTCTCTTCAAAAATAATTAAAATAATACAAAAGAAAAAAAAACTATTATTCTTCTTAATAATAATATTTTTTTTTCTTTCAATAAGGGGGGAGGTATGTTGTGTATCATAATCGTAGAGTTCACAGCTTACATATGATCCACTGTTGTGTATCATAATCGTGGAACTTACAGCGTGCTTATGATCCACAACATAACATAACCAGTACATTTTTCTTTATGGCATACTTTTAGGGTTAAGCATTATGCATGTTAAACACAAACAGCATTTAATTGTCTTGGCGCACACAGCTTAATACGCTGACTAAGTTATTTTAGCATGATGAAATTACTCAATTTATTGTGAAATTATAAGAATACGAGGTGTTAAGTAGAAGTTAAGTATAGACTAAGAATCAATTGTTTTCGATAAGCTGAACTGTCTACAAATAAGTGTTAAGTATAAGTGTAACCAACTTTTAAAGCGAAATAAAGTGTCTTGAAGTAAAAACGACTCGGTTGTTTTAAATTATATAACGAAAGTGAAAAGGACTCAGTAAGTATAAATAGGATCAAGTTAAAGTCCTAGTAGAAGGACATTTAACATACAACAAAACCACAAATGGTAACGAGGAAAAACATCATTTTAATGTATTTGAGTATGAAATCAATGTATATTTGGAAAAAAAAATCACCTTTCGCTGTATAAAGTAAAATTGATCTGTAGTAATAAATATGATATGACGTATTTTAATATAAGTGGTCGGATCACAGGTCACAATGGACCGATCACGCCAATTTTTTCGCACATATAGCGTAGGTATAAAAGAAATCCAAATAGAAGTTTCATTGATCTAACTCTTCAATTTTTTAGGTAGTAGGGATTTCAACAGACAGACGGACAGACAGCAGTCGGACATCATATATACATATATATACTTTTTCATAAATATACTTTTTCATACGGCGTACCAAACTGAATATACCCTTTCACTTTAGTGAAGGGTATAAAAACCTTACAATACCGTGGATTTTTTCAATAGTTACTACTTTATTTTTGGGTCTACACAAAGAATATAGACTTGTTATTACATGTTTGTTAACATACTGTGCGACTGTTATCGAAAAATTATAATTAAAAACAGAAATAGAATGCCGAATAAAAATTTTAAAGATTTTAAACTTAATGTATTATTTTCTGTTAATTTTTACAAATAATAATATATTAAAAACATTATTTAAATTTAAAATATACTGTAAATTATTTATAGATATTCTTCAAAATCTTTAAGAGAACAAAATTTTAATTTTATATGATGGTAAAAAAAAGGTTTAGGTTAAGAAATAACGAACTCCAAAATGTTCAATGGAGGAAATGGAGAAAATATTCCAGTAGTAAAATTCAGACAAAAGCTAAGCTAGCACTGATTATATAGAAGGTATTTTATATGAAATTAACATTTTTGCAGGATTTCCCTATTCGTTTCTCAAAGAACAGCAGCTCTTAGAAAAAAGTTTGACTCATTACTGCTAACAGCCCATAGAACATTTTGTGGCAGCGATATAACGTCCTTGCCAATGGGACTTATCAGTTGGCTTGATGCTAACGATTACAAATTGGATTCGAATGCGATCCAAGAGGTTTTTTAAAATAACACCTTAAAGCATTTAGTTGAAAAAACATCGACAACAATTATAATATTAACCAAATCATTTTTAATTGAAAACAAATTTCATAAAATGAGATATTAAAAAAAACCATTTTAGTAAGAAACAAAATTTTAAGTACGAATTTATTAAAGTTGGAAAACAAAATTATTAAATTAAATTAAGATATTACATAAACATTTTTGTAAATTAGGATATTAAACAAAACATTTTAGTAGGGATTAAGTAATTTGGATTATGTATTATTATATTTTCATATGTATTTGATATTTTATATTTTATTTGATTTTATTATTGTATGCGGCTTATTTTTGATTAATCCTTGACTACCGTATGTATTGCGCAACACACGATATATATACAGTCAAATCCCGGTATAACGAATACGCGGATTATCGAAAACGCTATATAACGAAAGACCAAATTCTTAATATTGACTACCTTATATAACGAATATTTCTAAAATTATGTTATCAAAAAAAACATTTTAAAACATAGGAAAAGCAATAAAGGATAAAAAGAATAGAAACAGAGAAAAAACCCAGTTGGGAAGTTTAGATCACATGGGTAATTTTAAAGTAGGGATATTTTGATAGTTGGTGTGATGAAGTTAGTAAGAATTATATACAATTATATACAAACAAATACAATGATAATGTGCGCAGTTACCATTCGAAGTGCTACATAGGTCACCAGGTTATACGAATCTTGAAAATAACTAGAAACTTACAATCGCTGAAGAATTTCCATTCATTTGATACCCATATGTACAAATGGGTAGGTGTACTGAATTTAGATTTTTTTTTTTTTGGGAACCAAAAGTGGGTTCGAGAGAAAATATCATTTTTATGTATTTGAGCAATTTATATTTGGCCAAAAAAATCACCTTTGCCCGTATAAAGTAAAATTGATCTGTATAAGTGGTCGGATTACAGGCCTCAATGGACCGATCACGCTAATATAAGTATATAAGTAATAGGTATATAAGTAATCCAAATTAGAAGTTTCAACGGCGTACCAAACTGAATAAACCCTTTCACTCTTAGTGTAGGGTGTAAAAACGTTACAATACCGTCAATAGTTACTACTTTATTTTTGGGTCTACACAAAGAATATAGCCTTGTTATTACATGTTTGTTAACATACTGTGCGAGTGTTATCGAAAAATTATCATTGAAAACAGAAATAGAATGCCGAATAGAAAATTTAAATATTTTAAACTTAATTGCCTTATTTTCTGATAATTTTTACAAATAACAAAATATTAAAAACATTATTTAAATTTAAAATATACTTTAAATTGTTATGGATATTCTTCAATATCTTTGAAACTCTTTAAGCCTACTTCGATTGCTAATTGCAAATATTTTGTTTTTTAGCGTGGTGTGTGTCTACATATTACCTATGATTTTTTGTTGTCTTAACAACTGATGCCGACGCACGCAAAATCTTGCCAAAATAATATCTTTGCATTTTTAAATCTTATCGCTTGATTCCCTATGATCCCTATTGACTATACTAACAACAACTATGTTAAAAAATGATCACTTTTGAAATCAATAACAACATCTATGTTAAAAATTCATTTACAATAACTACAATGTGCTCCATGGAGCCCATTGGGGCCAGAACCGGCGAATCCTTACTATTGTCCTTGCCAATGGGACTTATCAGTTGGCTTGATGCTAACTATTACAAATTGCAATCCAGAAGAAAATTATTACAAGAGGTTTTTTAAATTAACACCTTAAACCATTTAGTTGAAAACACATCGACATCAATTATGATATTAACTATATCATTTTTAATTGAAAACCAATTTCTTAAATTGGGATATTAAAAAAAAAAACATTTTAGTTGGAAACAAATTTTTAAGTACGAATTTATTAAAGTTGGAAAACAAAATTATTAAATTAAGATATTACATAAATATTTTAGTTAATTAGGATATTAAACAAAACATTTTAGTTGGGATTAAGTAAATTGATTATGTAGTATTGTATTTTCATATTTATTTGATATCTTATATTTTATTTGATTTTATAATTGTATGCGACTTATTTTTGGTTGATCCTTAACCACCGTATTGCGCAACATACGATTTTTAGAAAACACACGCACATACCTCAGCATATATATACAGTCAAATCCCGGTACAACAAATACGCGGTTTAACGAAAACGCTATATAACGAACGACCAAATTCATAACATTGTCTTTGAAGGTAGTCAAACGAATATTTCTAGAATTTTATACTCCTAACGAAAGGCTAGGAAAAAACATAGCTAAAGGAATAAAGAATAGAAAAAGAGAAAAAAAAAACAGTTGGGAAGGTTAGATCACATGGGAAATTTAAAAGTAGGGTTATTGTGATAGTTTGTGTGATGAAGTTAGTAAGAATTATGAAAATTATAGTCGGTCTAAGCCGACTATAAATACCTTACCCATATGTGATAATGTACGCGGTTACCATTCAAAATGGTAAATAGTTCACCAGGTTATACGAATCTCGAAAATAACTACAAACTTGCGATCGCTGAAAACATCATTTTCATGTATTTGAGCATGAAGTCAATGTTTATTTGGCAAAAAAAATCACATTTGCCCGTATAAAGTAAAATTGATATGTAGATGTATATTTGATATGAGATATTTGAATATAAGTGGTTGGATTACAGGTCTCAATGGACCAATCACGCCAATATAAGTATATAAGTAATAGGTATATAAGTAATCCAAATTAGAAGTTTCATTGATCTAACTCTGCAATTTTTAAGTAGTAGGGATTTCAACAGACAGAAAAAATATATATACTTTTTCATACCGGATATGCTTCCTTCTGAGTGTTACAAACGTCGCACAATGGTACAGGTGCGGAAAAAATCTATTTTAAAAAAGTAGGCTTTTTAAATTTTGAAATAGTCAGTTAATTTAGTCATCTTCTACAAAAATTATGTGCAATTTGGATCATGTTCTCATATGTTTTGCAACTTCTAAACTGTACTGATTCTGAAATTGTGAAACAAGTAAAATAAATTCCCTAATTAAAATAGTAATATTTTAAAAATATTTACAAGCATATAATTAAGTTTTTTTATTCTAAAAGAGGAATGTGTTAGTCATTAAAAAACATAATTTCAAAAACAAAATGTTAGTTTTTATAGCGACTATTTTCGCGGAATATTTTATTAATTTTTTATTTTTAAATATCATATACTAATGTAATTACAAAAAAAAAACATCAATATCCTTCAAGCTCAAACCTATACCAAAACGTAGCCTAATATGTTAGCTAACATATTTGTATTTTTTGTGTGCAACTTTTTGCAATATTTTGAGATATTTGAGAAGCAGTATCAGCCTACGAAAGGAAAAGATATTTTTTTTTTAATAAATTTTATATGAAACATATATTATAATGTACATATTTTTACTGGGTGGGTCTAAGGAGTTTATGTTATTTGAAGACCCATCATAGTTTTTTATGGGGAAAGTTTTGCTGAACATTGTATGACTCCTTTTTAATCGTTTACACTGTACGGCAAAATTGTAGTGAATAAGATTAGCATCAACTTAATGGAGGACAATATTCAGGAAAAACGATTTTCATTATATTTTATGTTGAGAATCACTGCAATTACTTTTTTTAATTCGTATTATTAATATATAAATGGTGTTATATACAACTATGTTACATAGTTTCAGCAATTTTATAAATTTTAATAAGGTAATTTGTTGTTTTATAAATATTTGGGAACCACTGGTTGAAGTTTAATCACGTGTATTTGTTACCTGTATTTTTATGAATATGCCAGTTTTTTTTTAGTAAAATCGGATCATTTGTTTAAAAGTTATTGCATATTAATCATCAATAGTGTTCAATAGCTTTATAGTAGGCGTATGCGTAAATTTTCAGATTCGAAATATTATCGAGATATTGAAAATTTATTATATAGGTTACTTATATTCCAAAATTTATAAAAATCTCATAGAAAAGTATTACATTCTATGGATACGCCCTCTAAATATTAATCAATTTTTAATTGCGTTACATATATGAGATCAGTATCCATCCAAGACACTGTGTTCAAAATTTTATAGATTTCTGCCAACTCCTTATTGTTTTTTCCGCCGTTTGTATGAAGCCGAACCACTGTGCGGCGTACCAAACTGAACATACCCTTGCACTCTTACAGCCAGATATTGCATCTCGATGTGACGTGACTGAGTGCTCTCACATCATCTGTAAAGTTGTATTTCATATCTTCACACATTCCTCCCGTCAAGCCCTTACGTTGATTTTGATGGATCTTACGTTAAACGACTCGCGAAAACATGTCGTGTTACCAACAAACAAATTTCAGATAAAAAACAAAAAATTATTTAAAACTTACGAATTTTTATACCCTACACTAAGAGTGAAAGGGTATATTCAGTTTGGTACGCCGTTTGTAACACCCAGAAGGAAGCATCTCCGGTATGGAAAAGTATATATATTCTTGATCAGCATGACCTCCTGAGTCGATTTAGCGATGTCTGTCTGTCCGTCTGTCTGTCTGTCTGTTGAAATCCCTACTACTTTTAAAATTGAAGAGCTAGATAAATGAAACTTATAACTTAGATTACTAATATATCTACGCTGTATGTGCGAAAAAATTGGCGAGATCGGTCCACCGTGACCTATGATCCGACCACTTATGTTCAAATACCTCATATAAAATGTACATATAAAGATCAATTTTTATGTATACGTGCTTAGGTAAACTTTTTTGGTCAAATATATATTGATATCATGCTCAAATACATGATAATAATGTTTTCCGGCGAAAAGACTTGTGGTTCACAAAAAAAAAATCGAAATTCGGTACACCTACCCATTTGTAAATATGGGTATCAAATGAATGGAAATTCGTCAGCGATTGAATGTTTGTAGTTATTTTCAGGATTCGTATACTCTGGTGACCTATATATCACTTTGAATGGTAACCACACATATGTGTAGGGTATTTATAGTCGGCTTAGACCGACTATAATTTTGATAATCCTAACTATCATAATTACACCTACTTTAAAATTTCCCATGTGATCTAACCTTCCCAACTGGTTTAATCTGGCAATACTTATTACAGCAACCAAACGAGAAGGGAGAACGAAGTCTCGCTGAAAGGGAGATCCATCTAGCAGAGAGAGAGAGAGAAAAATGATGAACTTCGAGAAGAGAAAGTGACGCGAATGACAGCGTTGTAAATGAACTAATGTTGTCGTCAACTTTAAATTCAAGTTCTTTATCCATTTCACACACATTAGTGTGTAGATTCGATGAATGTAAGCGAATGATTCCAATTTTCAATTCTTCAAATGATAACATTACTGCGTGCGAGTGGATTAAGAAAGATGAACGCGTCAAACATATTTTTAAATGTGATGACCAAACAGAGATGTTTTGTGCGGTACTGCGCCTCGAGGAGGCTGCATGTTCTCTGGGTGTTCGTTTAAATCGCTATTAACAAACGCGTTTCGATCGGTAATTGTGCGAGGGGCAGTGATGAAGGCATCGAGAAATATTTTTATGATGTTTTAGCCTTAGCTGGATTTATTAGCCTGGATTTAGTGACGAATGCGCGATGAACTGCATAGTGTCTGGTTTAAAAGATAAAGAATTGATAAACGCCGTCACTGCGTACATTCCTCAATGCAAATCAATGCAAGAACTTCATCATATTAAAGGACATATGAGTGTAATCGAACAAATAAAAGATCGCCCGCAGTCAAGTTTCTTTAAAAGAAACTGTTTTGATGAACCTCGTTGCTTGCATGGTAACCTAGATCCACCTACCTGCTTCAATTGTCGTCAACCCGGACACTTCGTTCGAGAATGCAAATATCCTAGAAAGCAACAATACAAATTAATTGGATTTGGTGGTAATGAAGTTTTTTCTGTTGGAAATATAATGGACGCGTGCACGTTGACTATATCGGCCCATTTCCGAAAGTACGAAATGCAACGTCAAGGGCATATATTAAGGTGTTTACAGATGTTGCTCAATTTCTTGGAATGGCGACAGATGATGGGTGGCTCCTTTTACATCAAAATAGTTTCAAATGTTTTGCAAGGAAAGTCGTATCAAACACATTATGACGGCGTTATGACGGGCAGTCCTGATTAGGTTGACCACGTTCCATCGTTACAATGGAGTTTGAATGCCAATGAACATGGAGTATCATAACAAAAACCTCGGAAGTTGTGGTTTTCTTTTAATCCAAAATATCATTTGGGAAGTGCGTTATATATCTTTATCAATGATGAGGAGGAGGTTCCGTTGGACGATCTACGAAAACGTGTTAAGGAGCGGTAAGATCAACAAAGCAGGAATCAGGCGCAGATGTTTAATGATCGTAATAAGGCGCTTTGACAGTGTATTAACGATGATTTTTTCTGGTGAAAGTGGTGCATCCGGCAAGTGGATAGTCAAGAGAATTATTATCAAAATATCGAAGTTTCTATGTATAAAAAAAAAGTTCAAGGAATTATAGGTATGTTGTTATTGATAGAAATACTACACAAGTGAACTAAACAAGTTTGGAGCCTATACAAGCAGCTGACAAGCTGAAATATTGGTGAGAATACAAATTGATAACATTGAATTGGTTTATATATGTTGATGTAGTTTTAATAATTTGTGGCGTTGGCCGGCGAATTTTTATTGTTTTGCAATTGCGAATTAGGTGTGCTGTTGCTCGTTTGTTGTTGTACTAACTAGTTTTGATCTATTGTGCGTGTTCTGGAGCGAATTTTTCAAAGTCTTGTTGTAAGACAGATTCTCATTTGAGCATGGCAATTATATATTGTTTCAAAATGTTCAAACAAAAATGTTTGTCTGTTTAGAATTTGGATGCTGTGTGATCTTCCAAGTTCTAAATTTTTGGATGCTGTGTGTTCTTCCAAAAGTGTTTTTTTTTTGTTGAGAATTTGGTTGCTGTTTGATATTCCAAATTCTGAACATTTGGATGCTGATCACACAGATGTTTTGTTTTTGTTGTTGTTAAGAATTTGGATGCTGTGTGTTCTTCCAAATTCTTAATCTGTGTGGTCTGATGAATTTGTGTGGTTTGATTAGACCACACAGATGGTCTAATGAAACTGTGTAGTTTGATGAAGCTGTGTGGTCTGATGAATCTGTGTGTGGTTTGATGAAGCTGTGTGGTCTGATGAAGCTGTGTGGTTTTGTGAAGCTGTGTGGTTGTGGTCTTGATAATACGTTTTAATAAGGCATTCATTTATCGCTGAGACACTGATATGATAGGATGGCCGAGTTGTAAGATATTATAAATATAAACAAGTAACTTTTTTATAAAAAGTACTGAGCGAGAAAAACCCCATCTCATAGCTCACTTCGCTTTTCTAAGCAATCAATTATTCCAATAGCTCGTCGACCCGGTTTTCATCGATTTGAGCTAAGTTCGATTCGGTAGTCAACAAATACGGGCGTGTCGGCGAACTATAAAAAAATATTTACCACAGTAGTAAATATTGAAAAAAGTTTCAAATTTTAGTATGGGCAATGATCTTGATAATCATATATCGCTTTCTTATTTATCATTAGATCCGAAATTCTAAAAAAATCATTCAAAAGTAGTCCTTAAATTAAAAAAAAAATGTTTTTTTTTGTACATACATTTTATTGAAACTTTAATTTAACAAGACATCGAGATATTCTAACAAGCTATTATACTATGGTTACATTAACGATACAACATGTTGGATCAAACAGATAATCCATGTTCAGTTAACAATTTTTACTATTTATAATTAACATTATGAATAATAATCATAATTCCATTATAGCCAGATATTGTATCTCGACAATAGGCGAAAGTAGTCACTCACGTCCGTGGGACTCACTTTTTGAATTTTGTAAAGCGGAAACAACTGTCATACAGACGCATGTGACAACGTAACGAAAAATGTTGAATTTTGTAAAAAGCTAACGCGCGAAAATAACTATCAAAGCAGGCGGTATGTTTTTACTCTATTTGTGTTTTGCGTTGGAGATAGACTGTGAGTTAAAAATGAGTTCTTCGCAAAAGAAATGGTAAATATTACATTTTTTGTGTGTACAAACAGTTTTATTAGGTATATATATTGTTACGAAAATTCAGTCTACGGAAAACTGTTCTACGAGTTCGTATCGCTGGATTGTGTACAAAATAAAAAAAACGCACTTATATTTGGTTTTAACTAGTATTATTTCAACTAGTATTAATTAACTTTATTAATTTAAATAACAACTTAAAGAATAATCACTTATATCAACTGCTGAATTACTACAATTTATCTTTACAATGTTCACTCACGAGACGCACTAGTTCACTATTAAATTACAACTGAAGTACAGTGGCTCAGATGCGCGGCCTTATATACTGCATGCATCAGTTCGACACGTTTCGACAAGTTTCGACTTGTTTCGAGAACCTTCTACTCGTTTCGTGAATGACGCATGCTATTGGCATCTCATTCGCACTCATGTGTTTTAATGCGATGATCTTCCATCTCTTTCTCGCACACTGCCTCAGTGCGCTGAATGATCTTCCGTCTCTTTCTAACACATTGCTTAGTGCGCTGAATTGTCTTGCGTCTCATTTATTATTGTTGATTGCTTGCACAGTGGAGCAAATTACCTCTTTTCGTAACACTGCCCTCCACCTAAATCTGTTCGTCTCGAACAGATGTTAATCCTCTCTCTCTCTAAACGGCGCCAACCTTTCTAAATGTACCACTTTCATTTTTCTTCTAACGCCTGCAGTATTCTGAATCCGATACACGACATCGTTAATTCTTTTAATTATCTTGTATGGTCCTTCCCAGTGTGTTTGTAGCTTAGGGGATAAGCCTTTCTTCCTTTGTGGGTTATAGAGCAAAACAAGTTGTCCTTCCGTAAATCCCTCTGAATTTGTGCGCAAGTCGTATCTGGCCTTCATCTTATCACTCGCAAATTGTGTACGCTGTCTTACAAACTGATGCACTTCGTTCATTTTTTCACTTTTTCTGTAAACATAATTGTGTACAGGAATTCCAGCTGAAGGACTCGCACCAAACTTTAAATCCGCAGGTAATCTTAAGTCTGTTCCAAAAACTATTTTAGATGGTGAAGCTGCTGTGGTATCATGAACCGCCGTTCGATAAGCCATGAGAAATAGTGGTATGTGTGTATCTCAATCTTTTTGATTTTTATCAACCACTTTTCTCAGATACTCTTCCAAAGTCCGATTGAATCTCTCCACCATGCCGTCTGATTGCGGGTGCAAAGGCCTTGTTCGTGTTTTGTGTATGTTGAGGATTTTGCATACTTCCTTAAAAACTGCAGACTCAAAATTTTTTCCTTGATCTGAATGCAATTCCAACGGTACTCCAAAACGGCTTACCCAGTTGTTAACTAATGCATCCGCTACTGTTGTGGCTTCTTGATTCGGCATGGGATACACTTCAGGCCACTTGCTGAAATAGTCAATGACGACAAGGACATACTTATTACCCGCATCACTGATTGGAAACGGCCCGGCGACATCCATGGCAATACGCTCGAATGGTGCTCCCACGTTGTACTGATGCATCCTGCCGCGACTTCTGACTGTCGGTCCTTTTGCTGGTACACATTGCGGACAACTGCGAATCCAATCGGCGACTGACTCTTGGCATCCAATCCAATAAAAACGTTTCTTTACCTTCTCGACCGTTTTATTAATGCCCAAATGACCACCACTAGATCCACCATGGTATTCTGCTAATATCACTTTTATTTTTGACTTGGGAACAACAATCAAACTTCGAGCGGATGTGCCATCTTCATTTTCCCATACACGATATAAGCAACCATCTTGTAGCTTTAAGCTCTGCCACTGTGCCCAGTAAGCTTTAGTTATTGGACTGTCCGCAGCTATATCTTCCCATGATGGTTTTCTTTGCTGTTCCTTGAACATCATGATTTTTGTGAGGTCGGGATCACTCTTTTGATCAATTTGAATTTGTTCCGGAGTCCATTTTTCATCGGGCAAAACATTTAGCAAACGAATGTCAATTATGTTTTCTTTTCCTTCCGCTCTTGAACAATGTCTGCATTCTAGTTTACATGGGCGTCGTGACAGAGCATCTGCATTTCCATGATTTCCTCCTTTACGATGTTCGATTGAGAAATCGTAGCTCTGTAATCGTTCTATCCAACGCGCAATTTGGCCTTCCGGATCTTTGAACTGAAGTAACCATCGCAGTGCTGCGTGATCGGTTCTCAAGTGAAACTGTTGTCCGTACAGGTATTTGTGGAAAATTTTCACACTTTCGATTACAGCAAGAAGCTCCCTCCTGGTGACACAGTAATTTCGCTCGGGTTTGGACAAGGTTTTACTGTAGTATGCGATCACTTTTTCTTGCCCATTGATTACTTGCGAGAGAACTCCGCCTATTCCATATCCGCTTGCATCCGTATCTAGTATAAATTTCTCACCTGGAATTGGATACGCAAGAATTGGTGCCGAGCACAGTAGATCTTTTAATTTCAAAAACGCCCTTTCTTGATCATCACCCCATTGAAATGCGCGGTTCTTTCTTGTTAATTCGTGAAGACTGCTAGCAACATTGGCAAAACCTGGAACAAATCGCCTGTAGTATGTACATAGCCCCAAGAAACTTCGTAGGTCATGTAGGTTTTGCGGTCTGGGCCACTCCTTTACTGCAACTATTTTATCTTCATCGGTATGAACTCCTTCCGTGGTGACTCGATGACCCAGATACTTGACTTCTTTCTTGAAAAGTGAGCATTTCTTTGGGCTAAGTTGTAGACCCGCATTTTTCAATCGAAGGAATACTTCCTCTAGATTTCTTAGATGTTCGTTGAAATCCTTGCCCATAACAATTATGTCATCAAGGTATACTAGGCATGTTTTCCAGTGTAAACCTTTTAATACGTGCTCCATTAACCGCTCGAATGTTGCTGGGGCATTGCATAGTCCAAATGGCATTACCAAAAATTGCCATAGTCCATCTCCAGTACTGAATGCGGTCTTCTCTCGATCTTTTTTATCGATTTCTACTTGCCAGTAACCGCTTTGCAAGTCCAACGTTGAAAACCACTTAGCATTAGATAGTGTATCCAAGGTGTCATCGATTCTGGGCAGTGGATAACTATCTTTCTTGGTGACATCATTAAGTTTTCGATAATCAACGCAGAACCGAGTACTACCGTCCTTCTTTTTCACCAATACTACTGGTGAACTCCATGGACTCTCAGATGGTTCCACCACGCCATTTGTGTGCATTTCTTCAACCAAATGTGATACTTCGTCTCTTTTTGCAAATGGTACCCTTCTTGGTGCTTGACGAATTGGGTTAGAATCACCAGTGTCTATTCGATGTTTTACAATGGCAGTT
Source organism: Dryomyza anilis (assembly GCA_951804985.1). Taxonomy (NCBI): domain Eukaryota; kingdom Metazoa; phylum Arthropoda; class Insecta; order Diptera; family Dryomyzidae; genus Dryomyza; species Dryomyza anilis. The sequence goes on along the minus strand of OX638136.1, from coordinate 4,490,047 downwards.
CTGCCATCCTTTTGGCCCTTTTCAGCAAATATACACCGATATTTGTCAATTAGCTGTTGCACTTGACTCTTTTCTTTGGCAGTCAAATCCTTCGTCCAATCATTTATATACCTGTGAGTAGATTGTTTGTTTATTTGCGATGTGCCGTAGTCTCTTGATGGAGTTGACTCACAATTTATAATCGCTGATGCCTCTTGACACTGGCCTATCACTGTTCCCTTTTTAATTAATTTGGACGAGTTTTCCATGTTGAGAACTCTTATTGGAACAACTTTGTCTTTTGTCGCTTCTACTAATGTTCTTCCGACAACAATATTACTTCTGCTCATTTGCTCATCATTCGCTTCTATAACCCACAACTTGCTTATCCCACAATCTCCATTTAATTTCGCCCAAACAATTGCTTCTGAATTAGGTGGTATTTTTCTATTTTTATGAGCAATAACTTGTTTAATTTTCGGGCTCTGGTCACAATCAATGTTTAGTTGGATCTCCGTGTTGGCATAACTCAAAATTTTTCTTGTTAAATCTAGTGTGAAACCGTTTCTTATCATGAAGTCCATGCCAAGTATTATTTCGTCTACTATTTCCGCCACTATAAAATCATGCTTAACTGTCGTAGTGCCAATAGTGATTTCCTTGGTAATTTTCCCTCTGATTGGAGCCTCTTCACCTGTCGCTGTTTGCAATCTTATTCCGATAAGCGGCTCTATTTCGTCCCTAACAAGGTTACTTCTTATAATTGAGTGTGAAGCTCCTGTATCCAACGTTACCATATATGCTACACAATCAATTAGCCCCTTGACAGTTAAACTATTCGACTTTCGAGCAATTTGTGAAATGGAGATTCTGGGGCAATCGGTTATGGGAGTCAGATCGTGCCCCGCAGATCTGACTCGTTTTAGTTTAAAGCTTGATTGAAATTTACGCTATTTTGGACATGATCCTGGGTTTCTTCATGTCGGGGTTCATTTGCAAATGGATTCATTGAGCGCTTGCGTTTTTTACGACAATCACGTGCCATATGCCCATATGTATCACAGTTGTAACATTTACCTTTGAATTGCGTATCTTTGTTGGCTGATGTGTGTTCGGTTTTAGCGCCTGCTTTAACTGCTTGGCACACTACTTGAAATAAATCATCGTTCTCCACATCAATTCTACGCGCCTTTGGAGCCGATCGGCACAACGCATTTGCTGTCTCCTGTGTTAGAGCTATGGTAACCGTTTCCGTAAATGTTACCTTGGGCGTAATCACTGTTGCACGTTTTGTCTCCTGATCGCGTATGCCATCAACAAAAGCTTCGATCTTGCACTTTTCTATGAAATCACTCGTTGAATCTGCATACGACAAATGCGCAAGCCTCTCGACGTCCGCTGCATACGCCTGCAAAGTTTCGCCATTTCGTTGCATTCTGCCCTTCAGCTCCATTCGGTATATCTGTTTCATGTGATCACTGCCATATTTTCGCTGCAGTGCAGCCATAACCGCTAAATAACTGTTTCGATCACTTTCTGGAAGAGTCTGCAATACTTCGGCTGCGCCTCCTTTAAGCGCCACGATAAGTGCTGCTACGCTGTCCTCATTATTCCATCGATTACTTACAGCCGTGGTCTCAAATTGCAGCTTGAAAATGTTGAACGCTGTGGTTCCATCGTAAATCGGCGATTTTAGCCTCGTACCACTAAAAACATGCTGTGTAGGTCCATTTATCTGCAACACGTGCAAATCTTTTTTTATTTCCTGGATTTCTTTGTCTATACCGTTTTCTAATCTTTGAATTTTTTCATCAATGTTCACTTCCATGTCATTTACATGCGTTTCTAGCTCCGTCACTTTGCTATGGAGTGTATTAGAAAATTCCAAAAGCTGCTTAGAATGCTCCTGCATCTGCTGCTTAATTTCAGTTTGCAGTTGATTAGAACTTTCTAGTTGCTGTTTCGAATTTTCTAGAAATTTTTGTTCCATTCTGGTCGAATTTTCTTGGATCTGTTTTGAATTTTCTAGAAGTTCTGTTTTAAGTTGATTGGAATTTTCTTGAAGCTTCTGTTCCATTTTGCTGGAATTTTCTTGAAGCTTCTGTTCCATTTTGCTGGAATTTTCTTGAAGCTGTTGTTGTATTGCTCCGAGCAACTGGCTCATATCAAAACTTTGGGACTGTACTTTTTGCTCCGTGTCCACACTTTTCGATGACGCTGTTGCAGCTTCCACTTCAAACTCGTGCTCTGCGAGGTCAATGCCTTGGGTCTCTAATTCTTCCATTAGACGCTTTTGTAGCTCTACTTTCGTACCTACAGTTGGAAGATTATGAATCGCCAGCTCCTTCTTTAGCTGGTCGACTTTAAGTTGTTCGAATTTAACCATTTTGTATCACAATCCCACTTCTGACACCAATGTTACGAAAATTCAGTCTACGGAAAACTGTTCTTCGAGTTCGTATCGCTGGATTGTGTACAAAATAAAAAAAACGCACTTATATTTGGTTTTAACTAGTATTATTTCAACTAGTATTAATTAACTTTATTAATTTAAATAACAACTTAAAGAATAATCACTTATATCAACTGCTGAATTACTACAATTTATCTTTACAATGTTCACTCACGAGACGCACTAGTTCACTATTAAATTACAACTGAAGTACAGTGGCTCAGATGCGCGGCCTTATATACTGCATGCATCAGTTCGACACGTTTCGACAAGTTTCGACTTGTTTCGAGAACCTTCTACTCGTTTCGTGAATGACGCATGCTATTGGCATCTCATTCGCCCTCATGTGTTTTAATGCGATGATCTTCCATCTCTTTCTCGCACACTGCCTCAGTGCGCTGAATGATCTTCCGTCTCTTTCTAACACATTGCTTAGTGCGCTGAATTGTCTTGCGTCTCATTTATTATTGTTGATTGCTTGCACAGTGGAGCAAATTACCTCTTTTCGTAACAATATCATTTTAGTGTAAAAAAACTACTAACGAATAGTTCGACCAAATGATTCGCGTAATGGACAAATTCCCGGACTTGGCTAAAGCTGTTCCCATATTTGGAAGCAACAGAAGCCAATATGAGGCACGCTGGCAGTGCCTGGTTCAAAAATTAAACGCGCTTGGACCTCCTCAAAGAAATGTCCTCGAATGGAAAAAGGTAGTAAATATCTAGTAAATGTCTATGTTTCATATATTTCAACATTGTTGTCATAGGTTTGGTCGGATTTAAAATGGCGCACAAAGAATAAACTGGCGGAAAATAAGGCCTATTTAAATGGAACAGGAGGAGGTCAGTTTGTAGAGATTGGTCTGTCGCAAATGGAGGTATCTATTGACCAGATCCTGAATTTGTCAACGGCGGCAACACCGTCACGTGTGGTATTTGGCGTGGAATCTCCGCTGCTACAAGAGTGTTCGTCCGCGACAACGCAGCAATGTCCATCTACAGAAGCACACATTGACACATCCACTGCAGAAGTAACAGGAGCATCCACATCATCTGTAGCAATAGCATCATCAGCCAACAACACCAACTACAACGAGTTGGGAAAGTTAGGTCACATGGGTAAGTTCGGTCACATGGGGCGGATTTTTATAGTCGGTCGGGCCCGACTATGGAATAGCCTACACCTTTGGTGGGGATATTAATGAGGGATATTTAATTGCATACCTTAATTTTAAAGTTTTTAATTATGCTGAACCTCCCCACCCTCAGAATATTATTCATATATCAGAAATTTACGTCTTATATCCCCATAAATTAAAAAATTTATATAAAAGTATAAACAACTGAAAAATATAATTGGGCTGACCACGTCTGTATTTAAAATTTTGAAAGGCTAATTTTTCATAGATTTGATTTTAATAATTTACGGATCAAACTTCAACTATGAAAAACCGGGAAATAATGAAAAAAAAAAGTGGGCGTATCGCGCCCATTTTTGGACCACATATTCTTAGGTGAATTCTAATAATACGTTTTAAATTTTATAACTATACCTTGAATACTTTTCGAGTTATTAGTTCCGAAAGAGTTATATAAAAGTGACTTGTATGGGAGGTGGGCGTGTCCGTTGAGCGATTTGGCTCATTTTCAAACTCAGTTCCTACTTTTTGCTAAAATATATTGGGACGAAATTTCATCCCATTCTGATCAGTATTTCTCAAGTTATTCTGTATTCGGACAGCAAGACAGCAAGACGGACAGACAGACAGACAGACGGACATGGCTAAACGGACCCGGGTAGTGATGCTGATCAAGAATATATATACTTTTCCATACCGAACACGCCTCCTAAGGGGCGTTACAATATATGCACAAAGTTAATATACCCTGTACCTCATAGGTGTAGGGTATAAAAAGATCAGCGCCTTGGAAGACACCGGGAAGCCGCAAACGACGATCCGATGAAACTACCTCTACCTAGTTGCTTCGTCAACAGGTGGAAAATCAGAAGAAAATGATTGAAGTGTTAACTCGGCAAGCCAACGCAGCTGAAAGACAGGCTACTGCAGCTGAAAGACACGCTACTGCAGCCGAGCAACAAGTTGGGGCTACAAAAGCATTGCTAAATGTTTTAATTGACCACAATTTCAATTGATCTAAAATCATATTTTAAAACGAATATTGAAAGTGCCTATTTATATAATAATAAGCCTGTTCTGTTATTTTTTATAGTATTTTATGTTAATTTATTTTTTACGTTTTTACTTATAAGAAAACTTGAAGTACAAATTTTAAATTTAACCAGTTGGGAAGGTTAGATCACATGGGAAATTTTAAAGTAGGTATAATTATGATAGATATCGGTCTAAGCCGACTATAAATACCCTACACATATGTGTGGTTACCATTCAAAGTGATATATAGGTGACCAGGGTATACGATTCCTGAAAATAACTACAAACATTCAATCGTTGAAGAATTTCCATTCATTTGATACCCATATTTACAAATGGGTAGGTGTACCGAATTTCGATTTTTTTTGTGAACCACAAGTTTTTTCGTCGGAAAACATTATTATCATGTATTTGACCATGAATATATATTTGACCAAAAAAGTTTACCTAAGCACGTATACATAAAAATTAATCTTTATATGTACATTTTATATGAGGTATTTAAACATAAGTGGTCGGATCATAGGTCATAATGGACCGATTTTTTCGCACATACAGCGTAGGTATATAAGTAATCTAAGTTATAAGTTTCATTTATCTAGCTCTTCAATTTTAAAAGTAGTAGGGATTTCAACAGACAGACAGACGGACAGAAAGACGGACAGATAGACGGACAGACAGACGGACATCGCTAAATCGACTCAGGAGGTCATGCTGATCAAGAATATATAAACTTTTCCATACCGGAGATGCTTCCTTCTGGGTGTTACAAACGGCGTACCAAACTGAATATACCCTTTCACTCTTAGTGTAGGGTATAAAAATAAATGAATTTAAATAAATGAAATTTAATTTTTTCCATCACTGTAGAGTGTCAGCAACTGATGACTCCTCTGCACTGGAATCGTAGGCTTGTTGCAGAGTCGTACTCACTTTTATAAAAAAAATGCAACAGTTGTGTAAAGCGCAACAGACATTTATTATTTGGGTTGCTTTGGCTGGTGAGTAGTGCAAACCTCCAATTCTCCAATTATGCATCGAAACTTATTTTTTAGCACACCAAAACAACGCTCAACACAGTTACGTGCTTTGATCTGCTGTTCATTAAACGTTTTTTGGTTTGGGCTCGTCGGGTTTCGAAATAGTGTCAATAAATATGGTAGCTGGTAGCCGGAGTCACCTGCAATTAAAAATCTGTATAAAATCTTTAAAATACATTAACCGGGATGCCTCGCGTCAATGAAACGTATGATAAGGTTATCATCACAAATCTGAAAATAAAATCGAATTAAACCGTAATTAGAATACAAAATAGGATGAACTTACTGCCATTGCATTGATGCTATAATAACCCTTGCGATTATAGTACAAATGCTTCAAATGTTCGCCTAGACATTTGATACGTATATGCGTTCCATCGACGCAGCCAACTACACTCGGTAAGCCGAACTTTGCATAAAAGGAAGATTTCATGGCAGTTTCTTCCAGTTCGCTTAAATCCATTTTAATCCACTTCGAGCAAAAGTGAGTTTCAAACACTTCAAGACACTCCTACCGCTTTCTGATAACGGACAATTTTATAATTGGTGGAATTGAAGTTGACCTATATATCTGCTGCAGTTTTGGAGCGATTTCATCCAGAATGTAATTGAACACTTCCTTGTTCATTCTAAAATTCCTAAAAAAATCTAGAAATAAAAACTATATAATAATGCATTTGAAATGTATGTCTTGTTAACTTACTCTGCACTGGGCAAATCCAGTACATTTAGTTGTCTCTCAAAATTCGTCTGCATGCTCCCATGTCATTGATTTCATCATCAGAGTCACTGCTGGGCACTTCAACGAACGCAACCGATGAAAACATATTTATTTTATATACAAAACTATATTTATTGAAACTTTACAATTTCTTTTAATTCGTTTGTTTACTTCATTTGATTTTGACAATAGATTGGACGTGTCGATATCTAATCAATTTTGTAAAACGTATAATTTTGTATGAACAAATTTAGTCGCGTTTAGCGAAAAAATTGTTGGAAACGCAAAAAAATTACATTTATTGAGTCAACGTAAGTACTTACAACGGAAAGGTAAGGTTTGACGGGCAAAATTCGTGAAGACATAAAATACAACTTTTGAGACGATGTGAGTGCTGCTCGCTCGATATTTGTCACTCACATGTGAGATACAATATCTGGCTATTAATGTACTATATTAAAAACTAATAATATCAGCGTTACCAATAATCCGCGTTACCAACAAAAATAATGTCCAACTTAAGATAGTAGTCGAAGATTTGTCAAAAAGCCGACTATTTGTTAAAGCTGTACACAATTTCTTGATTATTGGTAGCGCTGTATGAATCTGTTTAAAAAAAAAAAAATAACACGAAATCTGTTTAATTTCTGTTTAAATTTACATGATATTATTTCCGTGGTCAAAGCGGCTTAAAATTAGAAATAGAAATAAATATGTTTCGTAATAGGAAAAAACTGAGTATGCAGTCAAAATCAGCATACACGTTTTATATTACATTGAAGTTTGGGATATTTCCATACCAATATTTGTTCTCGTAAAGTGTTATTGAATTGAATAATCGTCTCTAATTTGGGTGTTTCCTAAACAAATGCAATAAAATATATTTTATTAAATCAGTAATAAATGAAACATTTCACTATCGTACAATTATATGTTTGATTTGTTGAGTACATATTTTTAAATTAAAAACGAATGAAAAAAAATCATTTTTCAACTATATAATCACTTATGATTACGGTATACCTTTGCCGATTATGGTTTTATTTTTTTTTTTTGTGAAAAGATTACGGCGTTTTCTTGCGACTATATTTAAAATTTTGGAAACCATACTCGCAATACTAAAGTTATTAATAAATCAATCTCTGAAAACGTGCGTTTTATACGAATTTCTGAATGTAAATGATCAGTACCGCTACCTTTTACCTAGGCCCGCGATTAAATCATATTTATTAGATACTCATTTGAGCATGGTAATTATATATTATTTCAAAATGTTCAAACAAAAATGTTTTTCTGTTTAGAATTTGGATGCTGTGTGATCTTCCAAGTTCTAAATTTTTGGATGCTGTGTGTTCTTCCAAAAGTGTTTTTTTTTGTTGAGAATTTGGTTGCTGTTTGATATTCCAAATTCTGAACATTTGGATGCTGATCACACAGATGTTTTGTTTTTGTTGTTGTTAAGAATTTGGATGCTGTGTGTTCTTCCAAATTCTTAATTTATAAATCTGTGTGGTCTGATGAATCTGTGTGGTTTGATGAATCTGTGTGGTCTAATGAAACTGTGTAGTTTGATGAAGCTGTGTGGTCTGATGAATCTGTGTGTGGTTTGATGAAGCTGTGTGGTCTGATGAAGCTGTGTGGTTTTGTGAAGCTGTGTGGTTGTGGTCTTGATAAGACGTTTTAATAAGGCATTCATTTATCGCTAAGACACTGATATGATAGGATGGCCGAGTTGTAAGATATTATAAATATAAACAAGTAACTTTTTTATAAAAAGTACTGAGCGAGAAAAACCCCATCTCATAGCTCACTTCGCTTTTCTAAGCAATCAATTATTCCAATAGCTCGTAGACCCGGTTTTCATCGATTTGAGCTAAGTTCGATTCGGTAGTCAACAAATACGGGCGTGTCGGCGAACTATAAAAAAATATTTACCACAGTAGTAAATATTGAAAAAAGTTTCAAATTTTAGTATGGGAATGATCTTGATAATCATATATCGCTTTCTTATTTATCATTAGATCCGAAATTCTAAAAAAATCATTCAAAAGTAGTCCTTAAATTAAAAAAAAATGTTTTTTTTTTGTACATACATTTTATTGAAACTTTAATTTAACAAGACATCGAGATATTCTAACAAGCTATTATACTATTGTTACATTAACGATACAACATGTTGGATCAAACAGATAATCCATGTTCAGTTAACAATTTTTACTATTTATAATTAACATTATGAATAATAATCATAATTCCATTATAGCCAGATATTGTATCTCGACAATAGGCGAAAGTAGTCACTCACGTCCGTGGGACTCACTTTTTGAATTTTGTAAAGCGGAAACAACTGTCATACAGACGCATGTGACAACGTAACGAAAAATGTTGAATTTTGTAAAAAGCTAACGCGCGAAAATAACTATCAAAGCAGGCGGTATGTTTTTACTCTATTTGTGTTTTGCGTTGGAGATAGACTGTGAGTTAAAAATGAGTTCTTCGCAAAAGAAATGGTAAATATTACATTTTTTGTGTGTACAAACAGTTTTATTAGGTATATATATCATTTTAGTGTAAAAAAACTACTAACGAATAGTTCGACCAAATGATTCGCGTAATGGACAAATTGCCGGACTTGGCTAAAGCTGTTCCCATATTTGGAAGCAACAGAAGCCAATATGAGGCACGCTGGCAGTGCCTGGTTCAAAAATTAAACGCGCTTGGACCTCCTCAAAGAAATGTCCTCGAATGGAAAAAGGTAGTAAATATCTAGTAAATGTCTATGTTTCATATATTTCAACATTGTTGTCATAGGTTTGGTCGGATTTAAAATGGCGCACAAAGAATAAACTGGCGGAAAATAAGGCCTATTTAAATGGAACAGGAGGAGGTCAGTTTGTAGAGATTGGTCTGTCGCAAATGGAGGTATCTATTGACCAGATCCTGAATTTGTCAACGGCGGCAACACCGTCACGTGTGGTATTTGGCGTGGAATCTCCGCTGCTACAAGAGTGTTCGTCCGCGACAACGCAGCAATGTCCATCTACAGAAGCACACATTGACACATCCACTGCAGAAGTAACAGGAGCATCCACATCATCTGTAGCAATAGCATCATCAGCCAACAACACCAACTACAACGAGTTGGGAAAGTTAGGTCACATGGGTAAGTTCGGTCACATGGGGCGGATTTTTATAGTCGGTCGGGCCCGACTATGGAATACTATGGCCTACACCTTTGGTGGGGATATTAATGAGGGATATTTAATTGCATACCTTAATTTTAAAGTTTTTAATTATGCTGAACCTCCCCACCCTCAGAATATTATTCATATATCAGAAATTTACGTCTTATATCCCCATAAATTAAAAAATTTATATAAAAGTATAAACAACTGAAAAATATAATTGGGCTGACCACGTCTGTATTTAAAATTTTGAAAGGCTAATTTTTCATAGATTTGATTTTAATAATTTACGGATCAAACTTCAACTATGAAAAACCGGGAAATAATGAAAAAAAAAGTGGGCGTATCGCGCCCATTTTTGGACCACATATTCTTAGGTGAATTCTAATAATACGTTTTAAATTTTATAACTATACCTTGAATACTTTTCGAGTTATTAGTTCCGAAAGAGTTATATAAAAGTGACTTGTATGGGAGGTGGGCGTGTCCGTTGAGCGATTTGGCTCATTTTCAAACTCAGTTCCTACTTTTTGCTAAAATATATTGGGACGAAATTTCATCCCATTCTGATCAGTATTTCTCAAGTTATTCTGTATTCGGACAGCAAGACAGCAAGACGGACAGACAGACAGACAGACGGACATGGCTAAACGGACCCGGGTAGTGATGCTGATCAAGAATATATATACTTTTCCATACCGAACACGCCTCCTAAGGGGCGTTACAATATATGCACAAAGTTAATATACCCTGTACCTCATAGGTGTAGGGTATAAAAAGATCAGCGCCTTGGAAGACACCGGGAAGCCGCAAACGACGATCCGATGAAACTACCTCTACCTAGTTGCTTCGTCAACAGGTGGAAAATCAGAAGAAAATGATTGAAGTGTTAACTCGGCAAGCCAACGCAGCTGAAAGACAGGCTACTGCAGCTGAAAGACACGCTACTGCAGCCGAGCAACAAGTTGGGGCTACAAAAGCATTGCTAAATGTTTTAATTGACCACAATTTCAATTGATCTAAAATCATATTTTAAAACGAATATTGAAAGTGCCTATTTATATAATAATAAGCCTGTTCTGATATTTTTTATAGTATTTTATGTTAATTTATTTTTTACGTTTTTACTTATAAGAAAACTTGAAGTACAAATTTTAAATTTAACCAGTTGGGAAGGTTAAATCACATGGGAAATTTTAAAGTAGGTATAATTATGATAGATATCGGTCTAAGCCGACTATAAATACCCTACACATATGTGTGGTTACCATTCAAAGTGATATATAGGTGACCAGGGTATACGATTCCTGAAAATAACTACAAACATTCAATCGTTGAAGAATTTCCATTCATTTGATACCCATATTTACAAATGGGTAGGTGTACCGAATTTCGATTTTTTTTGTGAACCACAAGTTTTTTCGTCGGAAAACATTATTATCATGTATTTGACCATGAATATATATTTGACCAAAAAAGTTTACCTAAGCACGTATACATAAAAATTAATCTTTATATGTACATTTTATATGAGGTATTTAAACATAAGTGGTCGGATCATAGGTCATAATGGACCGATTTTTTCGCACATACAGCGTAGGTATATAAGTAATCTAAGTTATAAGTTTCATTTATCTAGCTCTTCAATTTTAAAAGTAGTAGGGATTTCAACAGACAGACGGACAGAAAGACGGACAGATAGACGGACAGACAGACGGACATCGCTAAATCGACTCAGGAGGTCATGCTGATCAAGAATATATATACTTTTCCATACCGGAGATGCTTCCTTCTGGGTGTTACAAACGGCGTACCAAACTGAATATACCCTTTCACTCTTAGTGTAGGGTATAAAAATAAATGAATTTAAATAAATGAAATTTAATTTTTTCCATCACTGTAGAGTGTCAGCAACTGATGACTCCTCTGCACTGGAATCGTAGGCTTGTTGCAGAGTCGTACTCACTTTTATAAAAAAAATGCAACAGTTGTGTAAAGCGCAACAGACATTTATTATTTGGGTTGCTTTGGCTGGTGAGTAGTGCAAACCTCCAATTCTCCAATTATGCATCGAAACTTATTTTTTAGCACACCAAAACAACGCTCAACACAGTTACGTGCTTTGATCTGCTGTTCATTAAACGTTTTTTGGTTTGGGCTCGTCGGGTTTCGAAATAGTGTCAATAAATATGGTAGCTGGTAGCCGGAGTCACCTGCAATTAAAAATCTGTATAAAATCTTTAAAATACATTAACCGGGATGCCTCGCGTCAATGAAACGTATGATAAGGTTATCATCACAAATCTGAAAATAAAATCGAATTAAACCGTAATTAGAATACAAAATAGGATGAACTTACTGCCATTGCATTGATGCTATAATAACCCTTGCGATTATAGTACAAATGCTTCAAATGTTCGCCTAGACATTTGATACGTATATGCGTTCCATCGACGCAGCCAACTACACTCGGTAAGCCGAACTTTGCATAAAAGGAAGATTTCATGGCAGTTTCTTCCAGTTCGCTTAAATCCATTTTAATCCACTTCGAGCAAAAGTGAGTTTCAAACACTTCAAGACACTCCTACCGCTTTCTGATAACGGACAATTTTATAATTGGTGGAATTGAAGTTGACCTATATATCTGCTGCAGTTTTGGAGCGATTTCATCCAGAATGTAATTGAACACTTCCTTGTTCATTCTAAAATTCCTAAAAAAATCTAGAAATAAAAACTATATAATAATGCATTTGAAATGTATGTCTTGTTAACTTACTCTGCACTGGGCAAATCCAGTACATTTAGTTGTCTCTCAAAATTCGTCTGCATGCTCCCATGTCATTGATTTCATCATCAGAGTCACTGCTGGGCACTTCAACGAACGCAACCGATGAAAACATATTTATTTTATATACAAAACTATATTTATTGAAACTTTACAATTTCTTTTAATTCGTTTGTTTACTTCATTTGATTTTGACAATAGATTGGACGTGTCGATATCTAATCAATTTTGTAAAACGTATAATTTTGTATGAACAAATTTAGTCGCGTTTAGCGAAAAAATTGTTGGAAACGCAAAAAAATTACATTTATTGAGTCAACGTAAGTACTTACAACGGAAAGGTAAGGTTTGACGGGCAAAATTCGTGAAGACATAAAATACAACTTTTGAGACGATGTGAGTGCTGCTCGCTCGATATTTGTCACTCACATGTGAGATACAATATCTGGCTATTAATGTACTATATTAAAAACTAATAATATCAGCGTTACCAATAATCCGCGTTACCAACAAAAATAATGTCCAACTTAAGATAGTAGTCGAAGATTTGTCAAAAAGCCGACTATTTGTTAAAGCTGTACACAATTTCTTGATTATTGGTAGCGCTGTATGAATCTGTTTAAAAAAAAAAAAATAACACGAAATCTGTTTAATTTCTGTTTAAATTTACATGATATTCTTTCCGTGGTCAAAGCGGCTTAAAATTAGAAATAGAAATAAATATGTTTCGTAATAGGAAAAAACTGAGTATGCAGTCAAAATCAGCATACACGTTTTATATTACATTGAAGTTTGGGATATTTCCATACCAATATTTGTTCTCGTAAAGTGTTATTGAATTGAATAATCGTCTCTAATTTGGGTGTTTCCTAAACAAATGCAATAAAATATATTTTATTAAATCAGTAATAAATGAAACATTTCACTATCGTACAATTATTTGTTTGATTTGTTTAGTACATATTTTTAAATTAAAAACGAATGAAAAAAATCATTTTTCAACTATATAATCACTTATGATTACGGTATACCTTTGCCGATTATGGTTTTATTTTTTTTTTTTTTGTGAAAAGATTACGGCGTTTTCTTGCGACTATATTTAAAATTTTGGAAACCATACTCGCAATACTAAAGTTATTAATAAATCAATCTCTGAAAACGTGCGTTTTATACGAATTTCTGAATGTAAATGATCAGTACCGCTACCTTTTACCTAGGCCCGCGATTAAATCATATTTATTAGATACTCATTTGAGCATGGTAATTATATATTATTTCAAAATGTTCAAACAAAAATGTTTTTCTGTTTAGAATTTGGATGCTGTGTGATCTTCCAAGTTCTAAATTTTTGGATGCTGTGTGTTCTTCCAAAAGTGTTCTTTTTTTTGTTGAGAATTTGGTTGCTGTTTGATATTCCAAATTCTGAACATTTGGATGCTGATCACACAGATGTTTTGTTTTTGTTGTTGTTAAGAATTTGGATGCTGTGTGTTCTTCCAAATTCTTAATTTATAAATCTGTGTGGTCTGATGAATCTGTGTGGTTTGATGAATCTGTGTGGTCTAATGAAACTGTGTAGTTTGATGAAGCTGTGTGGTCTGATGAATCTGTGTGTGGTTTGATGAAGCTGTGTGGTCTGATAAAGCTGTGTGGTTTTGTGAAGCTGTGTGGTTGTGGTCTTGATAAGACGTTTTAATAAGGCATTCATTTATCGCTGAGACACTGATATGATAGGATGGCCGAGTTGTAAGATATTATAAATATAAACAAGTAACTTTTTTATAAAAAGTACTGAGCGAGAAAAACCCCATCTCATAGCTCACTTCGCTTTTCTAAGCAATCAATTATTCCAATAGCTCGTAGACCCGGTTTTCATCGATTTGAGCTAAGTTCGATTCGGTAGTCAACAAATACGGGCGTGTCGGCGAACTATAAAAAAATATTTACCACAGTAGTAAATATTGAAAAAAGTTTCAAATTTTAGTATGGGCAATGATCTTGATAATCATATATCGCTTTCTTATTTATCATTAGATCCGAAATTCTAAAAAAATCATTCAAAAGTAGTCCTTAAATTAAAAAAAAATGTTTTTTTTTTTTGTACATACATTTTATTGAAACTTTAATTTAACAAGACATCGAGATATTCTAACAAGCTATTATACTATTGTTACATTAACGATACAACATGTTGGATCAAACAGATAATCCATGTTCAGTTAACAATTTTTACTATTTATAATTAACATTATGAATAATAATCATAATTCCATTATAGCCAGATATTGTATCTCGACAATAGGCGAAAGTAGTCACTCACGTCCGTGGGACTCACTTTTTGAATTTTGTAAAGCGGAAACAACTGTCATACAGACGCATGTGACAACGTAACGAAAAATGTTGAATTTTGTGAAAAGCTAACGCGCGAAAATAACTATCAAAGCAGGCGGTATGTTTTTACTCTATTTGTGTTTTGCGTTGGAGATAGACTGTGAGTTAAAAATGAGTTCTTCGCAAAAGAAATGGTAAATATTACATTTTTTGTGTGTACAAACAGTTTTATTAGGTATATATATCATTTTAGTGTAAAAAAACTACTAACGAATAGTTCGACCAAATGATTCGCGTAATGGACAAATTCCCGGACTTGGCTAAAGCTGTTCCCATATTTGGAAGCAACAGAAGCCAATATGAGGCACGCTGGCAGTGCCTGGTTCAAAAATTAAACGCGCTTGGACCTCCTCAAAGAAATGTCCTCGAATGGAAAAAGGTAGTAAATATCTAGTAAATGTCTATGTTTCATATATTTCAACATTGTTGTCATAGGTTTGGTCGGATTTAAAATGGCGCACAAAGAATAAACTGGCGGAAAATAAGGCCTATTTAAATGGAACAGGAGGAGGTCAGTTTGTAGAGATTGGTCTGTCGCAAATGGAGGTATCTATTGACCGGATCCTGAATTTGTCAACGGCGGCAACACCGTCACGTGTGGTATTTGGCGTGGAATCTCCGCTGCTACAAGAGTGTTCGTCCGCGACAACGCAGCAATGTCCATCTACAGAAGCACACATTGACACATCCACTGCAGAAGTAACAGGAGCATCCACATCATCTGTAGCAATAGCATCATCAGCCAACAACACCAACTACAAAAAGATCAGCGCCTTGGAAGACACCGGGAAGCCGCAAACGACGATCCGATGAAACTACCTCTACCTAGTTGCTTCGTCAACAGGTGGAAAATCAGAAGAAAATGATTGAAGTGTTAACTCGGCAAGCCAACGCAGCTGAAAGACAGGCTACTGCAGCTGAAAGACACGCTACTGCAGCCGAGCAACAAGTTGAGGCTACAAAAGCATTGCTAAATGTTTTAATTGACCACAATTTCAATTGATCTAAAATCATATTTTAAAACGAATATTGAAAGTGCCTATTTATATAATAATAAGCCTGTTCTGTTATTTTTTATAGTATTTTATGTTAATTTATTTTTTACGTTTTTACTTATAAGAAAACTTGAAGTACAAATTTTAAATTTAACCAGTTGGGAAGGTTAGATCACATGGGAAATTTTAAAGTAGGTATAATTATGATAGATATCGGTCTAAGCCGACTATAAATACCCTACACATATGTGTGGTTACCATTCAAAGTGATATATAGGTGACCAGGGTATACGAATCCTGAAAATAACTACAAACATTCAATCGTTGAAGAATTTCCATTCATTTGATACCCATATTTACAAATGGGTAGGTGTACCGAATTTCGAATTTTTTTTGTGAACCACAAGTTTTTTCGTCGGAAAACATTATTATCACGTATTTGAGCATGAATATATATTTGACCAAAAAAGTTTACCTAAGCACGTATACATAAAAATTAATCTTTATATGTACATTTTATATGAGGTATTTAAACATAAGTGGTCGGATCATAGGTCATAATGGACCGATTTTTTCGCACATACAGCGTAGGTATATAAGTAATCTAAGTTATAAGTTTCATTTATCTAGCTCTTCAATTTTAAAAGTAGTAGGGATTTCAACAGACAGACAGACGGACAGAAAGACGGACAGATAGACGGACAGACAGACGGACATCGCTAAATCGACTTAGGAGGTCATGCTGATCAAGAATATATATACTTTTCCATACCGGAGATGCTTCCTTCTGGGTGTTACAAACGGCGTACCAAACTGAATATACCCTTTCACTCTTAGTGTAGGGTATAAAAATAAATGAATTTAAATAAATGAAATTTAATTTTTTCCATCACTGTAGAGTGTCAGCAACTGATGACTCCTCTGCACTGGAATCGTAGGCTTGTTGCAGAGTCGCACTCACTTTTATAAAAAAAATGCAACAGTTGTGTAAAGCGCAACAGACATTTATTATTTGGGTTGCTTTGGCTGGTGAGTAGTGCAAACCTCCAATTCTCCAATTATGCATCGAAACTTATTTTTTAGCACACCAAAACAACGCTCAACACAGTTACGTGCTTTGATCTGCTGTTCATTAAACTTTTTTGGTTTGGGCTCGTCGGGTTTCGAAATAGTGTCAATAAATATGGTAGCTGGTAGCCGGAGTCACCTGCAATTAAAAATCTGTATAAAATCTTTAAAATACATTAACCGGGATGCCTCGCGTCAATGAAACGTATGATAAGGTTATCATCACAAATCTGAAAATAAAATCGAATTAAACCGTAATTAGAATACAAAATAGGATGAACTTACTGCCATTGCATTGATGCTATAATAACCCTTGCGATTATAGTACAAATGCTTCAAATGTTCGCCTAGACATTTGATACGTATATGCGATCCATCGACGCAGCCAACTACACTCGGTAAGCCGAACTTTGCATAAAAGGAAGATTTCATGGCAGTTTCTTCCAGTTCGCTTAAATCCATTTTAATCCACTTCGAGCAAAAGTGAGTTTCAAACACTTCAAGACACTCCTACCGCTTTCTGATAACGGACAATTTTATAATTGGTGGAATTGAAGTTGACCTATATATCTGCTGCAGTTTTGGAGCGATTTCATCCAGAATGTAATTGAACACTTCCTTGTTCATTCTAAAATTCCTAAAAAAATCTAGAAATAAAAACTATATAATAATGCATTTGAAATGTATGTCTTGTTAACTTACTCTGCACTGGGCAAATCCAGTACATTTAGTTGTCTCTCAAAATTCGTCTGCATGCTCCCATGTCATTGATTTCATCATCAGAGTCACTGCTGGGCACTTCAACGAACGCAACCGATGAAAACATATTTATTTTATATACAAAACTATATTTATTGAAACTTTACAATTTCTTTTAATTCGTTTGTTTACTTCATTTGATTTTGACAATAGATTGGACGTGTCGATATCTAATCAATTTTGTAAAACGTATAATTTTGTATGAACAAATTTAGTCGCGTTTAGCGAAAAAATTGTTGGAAACGCAAAAAAATTACATTTATTGAGTCAACGTAAGTACTTACAACGGAAAGGTAAGGTTTGACGGGCAAAATTCGTGAAGACATAAAATACAACTTTTGAGACGATGTGAGTGCTGCTCGCTCGATATTTGTCACTCACATGTGAGATACAATATCTGGCTATTAATGTACTATATTAAAAACTAATAATATCAGCGTTACCAAAAATCCGCGTTACCAACAAAAATAATGTCCAACTTAAGATAGTAGTCGAAGATTTGTCAAAAAGCCGACTATTTGTTAAAGCTGTACACAATTTATTGATTATTGGTAGCGCTGTATGAATCTGTTTAAAAAAAAGAAAAAATAACACGAAATCTGTTTAATTTCTGTTTAAATGTACATGATATTCTTTCCGTGGTCAAAGCGGCTTAAAATTAGAAATAGAAATAAATATGTTTCGTAATAGGAAAAAACTGAGTATGCAGTCAAAATCAGCATACACGTTTTATATTACATTGAAGTTTGGGATATCTCCATACCAATATTTGTTCTCGTTTCTTGAGTAAAGTGTTATTGAATTGAATAATCGTCTCTAATTTGGGTGTTTTCTAAACAAATGCAATAAAATATATTTTATTAAATCAGTAATAAATGAAACATTTCACTATCGTACAATTATATGTTTGATTTGTTGAGTACATATTTTTAAATTAAAAATGTATGAAAAAAAATCATTTTTCAACTATATAATCACTTATGATTACGGTATACCTTTGCCGATTATGGTTTTATTTTTTTTTTTGTGAAAAGATTAAGGCGTTTTCTTGCGACTATATTTAAAATTTTGGAAACCATACTCGCAATACTAAAGTTATTAATAAATCAATCTCTGAAAACGTGCGTTTTATACGAATTTCTGAATGTAAATGATCTGTACCGCTACATTTTACCTAGGCCCGCGATTAAATCATATTTATTAGATACGTTGGATATCTAAGAAACAATTATTGGGTGTAGCGGATACAAACTGATTAGCGATATTTATACCCTACACTAAGAGATCAGCATGAAGCGATGTCCGTCTGTCTGTCCGTCTTTCTGTCCGTCTTTCTGTCCGTCTGTCTGTCTGTTGAAATCCCTACTACTTTTAAAATTGAAGAACTAGATAAATGAAACTTATAACTTAGATTACTTATATACCTACGCTGTATGTGCGAAAAAATCGGTCCATTATGACCTATGATCCGACCACTTATGTTTAAATACCTCATATAAAATGTACATATAAAGATCAATTTTTATGTATACGTGCTTAGGTAAACTTTTTTGGTCAAATATATATTCATGCTCAAATACATGATAATAATGTTTTCCGACGAAAAAACTTGTGGTTCACAAAAAAAAATCGAAATTCGGTACACCTACCCATTTGTAAATATGGGTATCAAATGAATGGAAATTCTTCAGCGATTGAATGTTTGTAGTTATTTTCAGGATTCGTATACCCTGGTGACCTATATATCACTTTGAATGGTAACCACACATATGTGTAGGGTATTTATAGTCGGCTTAGACCGACTATAATTTTGATAATCCTAAGTATCATAATTACACCTACTTTAAAATTTCCCATGTGATCTAACCTTCCCAACTGGTTTTTATTAACTGAAGTTAATTCATGAATTTATAATTAGTTCCTGTATTAATAAGTCGATGTTTAAAAATTTTAACAACAGTTTTGGAAACTACATTATATTGGAGCACTTTTCCCAAAAATGCATGAATTTAATCCTTAAACTTTTCCCATGAAGCCAACTTACGTTTTTCCGATCGCCAAAAACAGAAAAACGAAGTGCGCGACCTCTAAACATTAATCGATTTTGTGTGTCTTTTTCAACTTTTATGATCCTATGGTGAGCGATCCCGATGACTCTATATATATATATATATATATATATATATATTTTCCGATCAATCGTTGAGCAATTGATGTATTTTTAAAATTTATATTTTGACAATTTTGAAATGAAATGTATTATTTTGAAAGAAAATTCATAAATTAATATTTCGTCATTAAATTATTCTTACCAAACAATGTAAATGACTTTCGAAAAACATACAATATTTGCTAGCTAAGGCCTAATACCCGTGCCAAGAAACGTTTTTCGTCCTTTGGGACTTATCAGTTGGCTTGATGCTAACGATTACAAATTGGATTCGAATACGATTCAGAAAAAAATTATTACAGAGGTTTTTTAAATTAACACCTTAAACCATTTAGTTGAAAACACATCGACAACAATTATGATATTAACCAAAGCATTTTTAATTAAAAACAAATTTCTTAAATTGGGATATTAAAAAAAAACCATTAAAGTTGGAAAACAAAATTATTAAATTAAGATATTACATAAATATTTTAGTTAATTAGGATATTAAACAAAACATTTTAGTTGGGATTAAAAAATTGGATTATGTAGTATTGTATTTTCATATTTATTTGATATTTTATATTTTGTTTGATTTTATAATTGTATGCTACTTACTTTTGGTTGATCCTTGACCACCGTATTGCGCAACATACGATTTTTAGAAAACACACGCACTTACCTCAACATATATATACAGTCAAATCCCGGTACAACTAATACGCGGTTTAACGAAAACGCTATATAACGAACGACCAAATTCTTAACATTGACTTTGAAGGTAGTCAAACGAATATTTCTAGAATTTTATACTCCTCATAAAAAGGATCATCGGTTTCAATTTTTCCAGAAATTCTTGCTGGTGGATAAAACCATCTATTGTCTGTTAGATATACAATTAATTTTGTTCCATTAATTGTGTTTTTCCATTCAAATTTGTAAATCCTGAATTCCTGATCAATGGGTAAGTCATCTACTCTGATGTATATAGGGAGGTTTCCTTTTGCTAAACTAATAATTTCAGCAAAATCCTTAAAATTATATAAATACATAAATTAATAAATAAAAAAAATAAAAAAAAAAACAATCTTACCATATTTTTTTCTGTTTCAATTAAATTGTAATGTAGAAGATGTCCCTTTGTCATCGACGCAAAACCACGCACTCGAATTGGTTGATGAGGCTACCATCGCGCTTTAACAATTTCTTCCCAGTGTATAGATGGGCTCTCCCGAGATGGCTTTGTGTGGTATGTTGTCCGGTCATAAGTTGTCTGGCGTGTGATTCCGTCTGCAGGTTGGTGGCCATCAGATTGTTGATGAGTTAGCCTTAATGTTGGCCGCACATGGTGCCATCAAGGATGTATTTCATTCCGTCTCATTGCAGACACTGGAGTCAGTTATATTGGTCTTGGTAGTTCTTTAAGTAAAAATTGTAATAATGGTTAAAATATATTTAAAAATATATAAATATATATATAATAAAAAACTGTATTCTTTATTTTAACAAAAAACTATAAAGTAAGGCTATGTTAAAAATCACTATTGCTAATTTTAACAATTCGATTGTTAATTTAGTCTGCATCACCAATAAAAATTCAACAATCAACGTTCCTCAACAAAGTTTCAAATTGAACCCTTTGCTCCTCAACTATTTGCTCCTGTAACTCTATAGTATACATTATAACTATGTTAACTGAAATTTAATTGCAACTATAATATTTTACAACAACAATATTAATACGTTTGTAAGTATTCTCATTCACATAAAATGCTTATAATAATAATAGTTTAGCACTACAGTCCTGTATAGAACTTCGGCCGAGCTCTCTCACCATTTTTCAGCTGTGCGTGTTATATTTGTACTCAAAGTGGTGGGACCTACAGTTTATTGCCGAATCCGAACGGCGGGTGAGAGCTTTTCAGAGGCAATGTTCTTACTCTCGGAGGTTTGCCATTTACTGCCGAAGTAGCGCGGTATAGAAAATGTTTCTATGAAAAGATGTTGCTAGCCCAGTCCAAGCTTAAACCGGGGACCTTTCAGCTCGCAGTCGAACGCACTAACCACTGAGCTAGCGCGGCTACAGATATAAAATATATAGTATACATATAATACACCTATGTTGAAAAACAATAACAAATATTCATTCACAAAAAATGCTTCCATTATGACCTATGATCCGACCACTTATGTTTAAATACCTCATATAAAATGTACATATAAAGATCAATTTTTATGTATACGTGCTTAGGTAAACTTTTTTGGTCAAATATATATTCATGCTCAAATACATGATAATAATGTTTTCCGACGAAAAAACTTGTGGTTCACAAAAAAAAATCGAAATTCGGTACACCTACCCATTTGTAAATATGGGTATCAAATGAATGGAAATTCTTCAGCGATTGAATGTTTGTAGTTATTTTCAGGATTCGTATACCCTGGTGACCTATATATCACTTTGAATGGTAACCACACTTATGTGTAGGGTATTTATAGTCGGCTTAGACCGACTATAATTTTGATAATCCTAACTATCATAATTACACCTACTTTAAAATTTCCCATGTGATCTAACCTTCCCAACTGGTTTTTATTAACTGAAGTTAATTCATGAATTTATAATTAGTTCCTGTATTAATAAGTCGATGTTTAAAAATTTTAACAACAGTTTTGGAAACTACATTATATTGGAGCACTTTTCCCAAAAATGTATGAATTTAATCCTTAAACTTTTCCCATGAAGCCAACTTACGTTTTTCCGATCGCCAAAAACAGAAAAACGAAGTGCGCGACCTCTAAACATTAATCGATTTTGTGTGTCTTTTTCAACTTTTATGATCCTATGGTGAGCGATCCCGATGACTCTATATATATATATATATATATATATATATATATATTTTCCGATCAATCGTTGAGCAATTGATGTATTTTTAAAATTTATATTTTGACAATTTTGAAATGAAATGTATTATTTTGAAAGAAAATTCATAAATTAATATTTCGTCATTAAATTATTCTTACCAAACAATGTAAATGACTTTCGAAAAACATACAATATTTGCTAGCTAAGGCCTAATACCCGTGCCAAGAAACGTTTTTCGTCCTTTAGGACTTATCAGTTGGCTTGATGCTAACGATTACAAATTGGATTCGAATACGATTCAGAAAAAAATTATTACAGAGGTTTTTTAAATTAACACCTTAAACCATTTAGTTGAAAACACATCGACAACAATTATGATATTAACCAAAGCATTTTTAATTAAAAACAAATTTCTTAAATTGGGATATTAAAAAAAAACCATTAAAGTTGGAAAACAAAATTATTAAATTAAGATATTACATAAATATTTTAGTTAATTAGGATATTAAACAAAACATTTTAGTTGGGATTAAAAAATTGGATTATGTAGTATTGTATTTTCATATTTATTTGATATTTTATATTTTGTTTGATTTTATAATTGTATGCTACTTACTTTTGGTTGATCCTTGACCACCGTATTGCGCAACATACGATTTTTAGAAAACACACGCACTTACCTCAACATATATATACAGTCAAATCCCGGTACAACTAATACGCGGTTTAACGAAAACGCTATATAACGAACGACCAAATTCTTAACATTGACTTTGAAGGTAGTCAAACGAATATTTCTAGAATTTTATACTCCTCATAAAAAGGATCATCGGTTTCAATTTTTCCAGAAATTCTTGCTGGTGGATAAAACCATCTATTGTCTGTTAGATATACAATTAATTTTGTTCCATTAATTGTGTTTTTCCATTCAAATTTGTAAATCCTGAATTCCTGATCAATGGGTAAGTCATCTACTCTGATGTATATAGGGAGGTTTCCTTTTGCTAAACTAATAATTTCAGCAAAATCCTTAAAATTATATAAATACATAAATTAATAAATAAAAAAAATAAAAAAAAAAACAATCTTACCATATTTTTTTCTGTTTCAATTAAATTGTAATGTAGAAGATGTCCCTTTGTCATCGACGCAAAACCACGCACTCGAATTGGTTGATGAGGCTACCATCGCGCTTTAACAATTTCTTCCCAGTGTATAGATGGGCTCTCCCGAGATGGCTTTGTGTGGTATGTTGTCCGGTCATAAGTTGTCTGGCGTGTGATTCCGTCTGCAGGTTGGTGGCCATCAGATTGTTGATGAGTTAGCCTTAATGTTGGCCGCACATGGTGCCATCAAGGATGTATTTCATTCCGTCTCATTGCAGACACTGGAGTCAGTTATATTGGTCTTGGTAGTTCTTTAAGTAAAAATTGTAATAATGGTTAAAATATATTTAAAAATATATAAATATATATATAATAAAAAACTGTATTCTTTATTTTAACAAAAAACTATAAAGTAAGGCTATGTTAAAAATCACTATTGCTAATTTTAACAATTCGATTGTTAATTTAGTCTGCATCACCAATAAAAATTCAACAATCAACGTTCCTCAACAAAGTTTCAAATTGAACCCTTTGCTCCTCAACTATTTGCTCCTGTAACTCTATAGTATACATTATAACTATGTTAACTGAAATTTAATTGCAACTATAATATTTTACAACAACAATATTAATACGTTTGTAAGTATTCTCATTCACATAAAATGCTTATAATAATAATAGTTTAGCACTACAGTCCTGTATAGAACTTCGGCCGAGCTCTCTCACCATTTTTCAGCTGTGCGTGTTATATTTGTACTCAAAGTGGTGGGACCTACAGTTTATTGCCGAATCCGAACGGCGGGTGAGAGCTTTTCAGAGGCAATGTTCTTACTCTCGGAGGTTTGCCATTTACTGCCGAAGTAGCGCGGTATAGAAAATGTTTCTATGAAAAGATGTTGCTAGCCCAGTCCAAGCTTAAACCGGGGACCTTTCAGCTCGCAGTCGAACGCACTAACCACTGAGCTAGCGCGGCTACAGATATAAAATATATAGTATACATATAATACACCTATGTTGAAAAACAATAACAAATATTCATTCACAAAAAATGCTTACTCCGATATAATTATCCCAACAACAAGATTTATTCTTTACGGGTGCATACCTCATAACATGCATATAATATATATGTATGTATCAACATTACCAAATTATGTTAAATATGCCATTATAAAATATATAGTATACATATAATACACCTATGTTGAAAAACAATAACAAATATTCTGTTAAAATATGATCCCTTTTGAAAAAAACAATAACAACCATACTGTTAAAATATGATCTCCAATGATTCATACTACCAACAACTATGTTAAAAAATGATCCCTATTGACAACAACTATGTTAAAAAATGATTCCTATTGAACTACACAAACAACAATTATGTTAAAAAATGATCACTTTTGAAATCAATAACAACATCTATGTTAAAAATTCATTTACAATAACAACAATGTGCTCCATGGAGCCCAGTGGGGCCAGAACCGGCGAATCCTTACTACTGTCCTTGCCAATGGGACTTATCAGTTGGCTTGATGCTAACTATTACAAATTGAATTCGAATGCAATCCAGAAGAAAATTATTACAAGATGTTTTTTAAATTAACACCTTAAACTATTTAATTGAAAAACCATCGACAACAATTATGATATATCATTTTTAATTGAAAACAAATTTCTTAAATTGGGATATTAAAAAAAAAAAAACATTTTGGTTGGAAACAAATTTTTAAGTTGTAAATTAGGATATTAAACAAAACATTTTAGTAGGTATTAGTTTAATTGGATTAAGTATTATTATATTTTCATATTTATTTGATTTTATAATTGTATGCGACTTATTTTTTGTTGATCCTTGACCACCGTATTGCGCATCTTACGAGATATATACAGTCAAATACCGGTATAACTAATTTAAGGAAAACGCTATGTATCGAACGACCAAATTAATATAATTAACATTACCTTATAAAACGAATATTTCATAAATGTTATACTCGATATAACGCAAGGTTAGGAAAAAATTTATGAATTTTATATTTTTTTTGGGAACCACAAGTGGGTTCGAGGGAAAACATCATTTTTATGTATTTGAGCATGACGTCAATATATATTTGGCAAAAAAAATCACTTGCCCGTGTAAAGTATAATTAATCTGTAGATGTAAATATGATATGAGGCAATTGTATATAAGTGGTCAGATCACAGGTCACAATGGACCGATCACGCCAATTTTTTTGCACATACTTCGTAGGTACAAAAGAAATACAAATAGAAGTTTTATTGATCTAACTCTTTAATTTTTTAAGTAGTAGGGATTTCAAAAGACAGACGGACATCGCTAAATCGACTTAGTAGGTCATACTGATCAAAAATATATATACTTTTTTATACCGAATATGCTTCCTTCTGAGTGTTACAAACGGTGTACAAAACTGAATATACCCATTCACTCTAAGTGTGGGGTATAAAAACGTTACAATGCCGTGAATTTGTCAATAGTTATTACCTTATTTTTGGGTCTACCAAAATAATATAGCCTTGTTATTACATGTTTGTTAACGTTATGCGAGTGTTATCAAAAAATTATCATTGAAAACAGAAATAGAATGCCGAATAAAAATTTTTAAGATTTTAAACTTAATGTATTATTTTCTGTTAATTTTTACAAATAATAATATATTAAAAACATTATTTAAATTTAAAATATACTTTAAATTATTTATGGATATTCTTCAAAATCTTTAAGAGAACAAAATTTTAATTTTATATGATGGTAAAAAAAAGGTTTAGGTTAAGAAATAACGAACTCCAAAATGTTCAATGGTGGAAATGGAGAAAATATTCCAGTAGTAAAATTCAGACAAAAGCTAAGCTAGCACTGATTATATAGAAGGTATTTTATATGAAATTAACATTTTTGCAGGATTTCCCTATTCGTTTCTCAAAGAACAGCAGCTCTTAGAAAAAAGTTTGACTCATTACTGCTAACAGCCCATAGAACATTTTGTGACAGCGATATAACGTCCTTGCCAATGGGACTTATCAGTTGGCTTGATGCTAACGATTACAAATTGGATTCGAATGCGATCCAAGAGGTTTTTTAAATTAACACCTTAAAGCATTTAGTTGAAAAAACATCGACAACAATTATAATATTAACCAAATCATTTTTAATTGAAAACAAATTTCTTAAAATGAGATATTAAAAAAAACCATTTTAGTAAGAAACAAAATTTTAAGTACGAATTTATTAAAGTTGGAAAACAAAATTATTAAATTAAGTTAAGATATTACATAAACATTTTTGTAAATTAGGATATTAAACAAAACATTTTAGTAGGGATTAAGTAAATTGGATTATGTATTATTACTTAAGTTTTCATATTTATTTGATATTTTATTTTTTATATTTGTATGCGGCTTATTTTTGATTGATCCTTGACCACCGTATGTATTGCGCAACATACGATATATATGCAGTCAAATCCCGATATAACGAATACACGGTTTAAAGAAAACGCTATATAACGAAAGACCAAATTCTTAAAGCCTTATGCTGTTTGTCGTCGATCGACGAAAATCGTCCAGAATTTGTCTGATTTTCGTGTGAGAAAGTTTTGTGTATGATGTATAGCACAGTGTCTCACAATGTGACGATACAACGTAAGAAGTCAAATTGTGCGTATGCTGTATGTCGCCAACGAACGATTTGGACGATAGCTTCGTGGTCTGGAATTATTCATGGTCCAAAAATAAAATTAAAAATGGTCACGCCCTCTTAAATGATTCTAAAGTGCCGAAACAATATTTTTTTTTGCAATTTGATCCTCTGGTACCCCACAAAAATCAATAAATGACCGACGCAACTCCTTTGGTCATTTGCCGTCCATTTAAAGTACCGTAGCAATTATTAATTTTTTAATTACAGCCGCAGTAATGATAAATAAACCTAGAAATTTTCAGAGAATCTTGCAAACATTTATTTTTTTTTAAAATTTGTATTATTTTTATTTTGATTAACAATGATTTGTTTTTTGAATTGCCAAATACAAAAATTATTTAAAAAACAACCATTGTATCGAAAATTGTTTCTGCTAAATACAAATACATTGATTGGAAACGCGAAATTGAGAACATTGAGAGACTCCGCAACTGCGGACGACAACATGTGGCGTAAAGCTCGAAGAACCAATACGTAATATATACAGCATACAATTTAATTACGTATGTGAGTGAAAACCCGAAGAAATGTGTCACTCACGAAATTATACAGCATATGGCTGTTAACATTGACTACTTTATATAACGAAACGATATATATATATATATATATATATATATATATATATATATATATATATATATATATATCTATATATAAAAATTTACCTGCTGTTACCCAAATAATTTCGGCTTGGAGGCTGAAGATGAGGCTTGTTACGTATCCGAAATACAATTCAATATAGTGATGTTGTTACAGAATTGGGACAACAAATTTTAAAATCAAATTCATATACCATATTTACCTATCAATGGATGATCAATTGATGTATTTTTAAAATTTATATTTTGACAATTTTGAAATGAAATGTTTTATTTTGAACGAAAATTCATAAATTAATATTTCGTCATAAAATTATTATCACCAAATAATTTAAATGACATTCGAAAAGCATACAAACTTTGCTAGCTAATAATACCCAATGGGACTTATCAGTTGGCTTGATGCTAACGATAACAAATTGGATTCGAATGCGATCCAAAAGAATATTATTACAAGATGTTTTTTGAATTAACGCCTTAAACCATTTAGTTGAAAACACATCGACAACAATTATAATATTAACCAAATAATTTTTAATTGAAAACAAATTTCTTAAATTGGGATATTAAAAAAAAACAATTTTAGTTGGAAACAAATTTTTAAGTACGAATATATTAATGTTGGAAAACAAAATTATTATATTAAATTAAGATATTACATAAACATTTTTGTAAATTAGGATATTAAAAAAAAACATTTTAGTAGGGATTAAGTAATTTGGATTATGTATTATTATATTTTCATATGTATTTGATATTTTATATTTTATTTGATTTTATTATTGTATGCGGCTTATTTTTGATTGATCCTTGACTACCGTATGTATTGCGCAACACACGATATATATACAGTCAAATACCGGTATAACCAATACGCGGTTTAACGAAAACGCTATATAACGAACGACCAAATTCTTAACATTACCTTATATAACGAATATTTCTAAAATTTTATACTCGATATCGAAAGGTTAGGAAAAACATTTTAAAACATAGCAAAAGCAATAAAGAATAAAAAAAACGAAAAAACAGTTGGTAAGGTTAGATCACATGGGAAATTTTAAAGTAGGGATATTTTGATAGTTTGTGTGATGAAGTTAGTAAGAATTATGAAAATTATAGTCGGTCTAAGCCGACTATAAATACCCTACACATATGTGATAATGTGCGCAGTTACCATTCAAATTTGTACATAGGTCACCAGGTTATACGAATCTTGAAAATAACTAGAAACTTGCGATCGCTGAAGAATTTCCATTCATTTGATACCCATATGTACAAATAGGTAGGTGTACCGAATTTAGATTTTTTTTTTTTGGAAACCACAAATGGTAACGAGGAAAAACATCATTTTAATGTATTTGAGTATGAAATCAATGTATATTTGGAAAAAAAAATCACCTTTCGCTGTATAAAGTAAAATTGATCTGTAGTAATAAATATGATATGACGTATTTTAATATAAGTGGTCGGATCACAGGTCACAATGGACCGATCACGCCAATTTTTTCGCACATACAGCGTAGGTATAAAAGAAATCCAAATAGAAGTTTCATTGATCTAACTCTTCAATTTTTTAGGTAGTAGGGATTTCAACAGACAGACGGACAGACAGCAGTCGGACATCATATATACATATATATACTTTTTCATAAATATACTTTTTCATACGGCGTACCAAACTGAATATACCCTTTCACTTTAGTGAAGGGTATAAAAACCTTACAATACCGTGGATTTTTTCAATAGTTACTACTTTATTTTTGGGTCTACACAAAGAATATAGACTTGTTATTACATGTTTGTTAACATACTGTGCGACTGTTATCGAAAAATTATAATTAAAAACAGAAATAGAATGCCGAATAAAAATTTTAAAGATTTTAAACTTAATGTATTATTTTCTGTTAATTTTTACAAATAATAATATATTAAAAACATTATTTAAATTTAAAATATACTGTAAATTATTTATGGATATTCTTCAAAATCTTTAAGAGAACAAAATTTTAATTTTATATGATGGTAAAAAAAGGTTTAGGTTAAGAAATAACGAACTCCAAAATGTTCAATGGAGGAAATGGAGAAAATATTCCAGTAGTAAAATTCAGACAAAAGCTAAGCTAGCACTGATTATATAGAAGGTATTTTATATGAAATTAACATTTTTGCAGGATTTCCCTATTCGTTTCTCAAAGAACAGCAGCTTTTAGAAAAAAGTTTGACTCATTACTGCTAACATTCCATAGAAGATTTTGTGGCAGCGATATAACGTCCTTGCCAATGGGACTTATCAGTTGGCTTGATGCTAACGATTACAAATTGGATTCGAATGCGATCCAAGAGGTTTTTTAAATTAACACCTTAAAGCATTTAGTTGAAAAAACATCGACAACAATTATAATATTAACCAAATCATTTTTAATTGAAAACAAATTTCTTAAAATGAGATATTAAAAAAAACCATTTTAGTAAGAAACAAAATTTTAAGTACGAATTTATTAAAGTTGGAAAACAAAATTATTAAATTAAATTAAAATATTACATAAACATTTTTGTAAATTAGGATATTAAACAAAACATTTTAGTAGGGATTAAGTAATTTGGATTATGTATTATTATATTTTCATATGTATTTGATATTTTATATTTTATTTGATTTTATTATTGTATGCGGCTTATTTTTGATTAATCCTTGACTACCGTATGTATTGCGCAACACACGATATATATACAGTCAAATCCCGGTATAACGAATACGCGGATTATCGAAAACGCTATATAACGAAAGACCAAATTCTTAATATTGACTACCTTATATAACGAATATTTCTAAAATTATGTTATCAAAAAAAACATTTTAAAACATAGGAAAAGCAATAAAGGATAAAAAGAATAGAAACAGAGAAAAAACCCAGTTGGGAAGTTTAGATCACATGGGTAATTTTAAAGTAGGGATATTTTGATAGTTGGTGTGATGAAGTTAGTAAGAATTATATACAATTATATACAAACAAATACAATGATAATGTGCGCAGTTACCATTCAAAGTGCTACATAGGTCACCAGGTTATACGAATCTTGAAAATAACTAGAAACTTACAATCGCTGAAGAATTTCCATTCATTTGATATGTACAAATGGGTAGGTGTACCGAATTTAATTTTTTTTTTTTTTTTGGGAACCAAAAGTGGGTTCGAGAGAAAATATCATTTTCATGTATTTGAGCATGAAATCAATTTATATTTGGCCAAAAAAATCACCTTTGCCCGTATAAAGTAAAATTGATCTGTATAAGTGGTCGGATTACAGGACTCAATGGACCGATCACGCTAATATAAGTATATAAGTAATAGGTATATAAGTAATCCAAATTAGAAGTTTCATTAAACTAACTCTGTAATTTTTAAGTAGTAGGGATTTCAACAAACAGACGGACATCACTAAATCGACTCAGAAGGTCATGCTGATCAAGAATATATATACTTTTTCATACCGGATATGCTTCCTTCTGAGTGTTACAAACGGCGTACCAAACTGAATAAACCCTTTCACTCTTAGTGTAGGGTGTAAAAACGTTACAATACCGTCAATAGTTACTACTTTATTTTTGGGTCTACACAAAGAATATAGCCTTGTTATTACATGTTTGTTAACATACTGTGCGAGTGTTATCGAAAAATTATCATTGAAAACAGAAATAGAATGCCGAAGAGAAAATTTAAATATTTTAAACTTAATGTATTATTTTCTGTTAATTTTTACAAATAATAAAATATTAAAAACATTATTTAAATTTAAAATATACTTTAAATTGTTATGGATATTCTTCAATATCTTTAAGAGAAAAAAATTTTATATGATGGTAAAACAAGGTTTAGGTTAAGAAATAACGAATTTCAAAATTTTCAATGGAGGAAATGGTGAAAATATTCCAGTAGTAAAATTCAGACATAAGCTAAGTTAGCACTGATTATATAGAAGGTATTTTATATGAAATGAACATTTTTTGCAGGATTTCCCTATTCGTTTCCCAAAGAACAGCAGCTCTTAGAAAAAAGTTTGACTCACTATTGCTAACACTCCATAGAAGATTTGGTGGCAGCGTTTCGCTTTCGTATTTAAAAATATTAGAAATATTTTCTAGAAGGTGTGCTGGAAGTTTACTATTTTCAATGACTGGAGAATGTGCGTTGGGAATTCTGAGATGTACAAATGGGATGTACAAATTGTTTATTTTTTCTAGTTTGTCAATTTACCATACAAAAACTTAATAAATTTAATATAAAAACCAGTTGGGAAGGTTAGATCACATGGGAAATTTTAAAGTAGGTGTAATTATTCATTTCATTTATCTAGCTCTTCAATTTTAAAAGTAGTAGGGATTTCAACAGACAGACAGACGGACATCGCTAAATCGACTCAGGAGGTCATGCTGATCAAGAATATATATACTTTTCCATACCGGAGATGCTTCCTTCTGGGTGTTACAAACGGCGTATCAAACTGAATATACCCTTTCACTCTTAGTGTAGGGTATAAAAAATGATGCGATATAACGTCTTGCCAATGGGACTTATCAGTTGCGTTGATGCTAAAGATTACAAATTGGATTCGAAGAATATTATTACAAGAGGTTTTTATACCCTACGCTAAGAGTGAAAGGGTATATTCAGTTTGGTACGCCGTTTGTAACACCCAGAATTTGTATCTTAACGATTAACCACTATTTTTAATTGTTCTCTATTAACAATATCGTTTGAGAGTTATTACCTTTGGAATACTATTATAATGTCTTTGAAGAAAATGTTCGTTTTTGAAAATGAGCTCGGGTCTCTAAAAAACTAAATTCTCCAACTCATACTATTTTTGAAATAAAAGCCTACTAATAAAGAAAAATATTTCTAACTTCAATTTTAAATAAAGTCTTAGAGATATATTATATTTTGGTGTAGTACACTCAGAAGAAAATCTCACATTAAGTACTTAATAGTACGACCATTGATTTTATTGTTCACGCATTAATAGTTTTTTTTCTTTTTAAATCAAAAGTTTTACAATTAATTCAATAGTATTTGAAAAATTCAGTACCATAATTTTAAATATTTTAATATTATTATTTTAAATAGAATAAATACTGTTGATTCAATGGTTTCCTCCTATAATAATAAACGTGGAAAAAACATAAAAACGAATACAAACATGTTCGTTTTGTACGTCATTCTGTGTGTATACTCTAAATGGGCGCATGTATTTTTTTGTAATAATCCACATTATTAAACGCGACATTGGTAAGGACTCAATGTATTTAATGTAAATAAATTATATTTATATTTTTATTTATTACAAAAAATAAATAATACATCGAACTTCTATTATGGCAACGAACTCAAAAATAACTGCAGACTCAAGTACTACAATCACTTATTGGAAACCAAAGCCAACATTAAATGTGTTATAACCTATGTATTCGTCAGCCTTACAAACGCAACAAAAAGAGTCGTGCACATCTAGCTATGCTCTGGCTAGCTCGCCGGATTGTCGGGGCCTTACCTACTCCATTATTGCCTGACCGTACAACATTTAATTATGAGCACTTTAAAGAAAAATAAAAAAATAAGCAAAACGCGAACTAAAAGAAAACCCAAAAAAATACGAAACACACTTCATCAATATGCGATCCTGTGATGGTATCAGGAACGATGTTCTTCACCCACCCTACCATGGCAATTGTTGTTAGTTTATGATTGCCCCTATACAATATTTGTGCTAACTTTGCTTAATTCACCATCACTCATATAAATCTAGGGACAAAAGGAAAACTTAACACATTTTAATTAATTCAAAAGTACGTTTTAATAGGTATATACAAAACAATAACTTCAGGTTTATATAAATTCATTTTTACGTTGTACATAATAGCAAAATATAAGTAGTATAATTATTAGTTTACAAGTAGTTTAATTTTTAATTTATAAGTAGTTTAATTATTAATTTATTAATCAGCATGAATTCAAAATAGTAACATTTTTGTTTTATATTATGTAGTAAATTTCTCTTAAAATACAACCGTGCATAATTCTTTAAATCATTGAGAGTAAGTTTACAAAAATTAACATATAAAAGAAGAGATTAGAGAAATGCAAATTAGAAAAGAACGCAAGAGCGGAATGACTTTATATTGAAACGATTTTAATAAAAAAAAAATTAATTGAGAGTAGGTTTCTTTAGCATATGAATGGTGTTGTTGTAATCGACAATCAACAACATAAAAAAAAAATAGAGTGACACTTACTTGTTCTCCATCGAAGCGACTTTGGGCCCAGAGACGTTGATGTTTATTGTTGCTGTTATTCTTGTTGAGTAAAAATACGTATGTTTCATTTTTTTTTATATGTTTCATGCATGTGTATAATAAAAAAAAAATTAAGATATGCTAGAGATATTTAATTAGCCCTCCATTAACCCATTAAATAGTTAAAAGGTTTAGGTTACAATTAGTAACATAATTATATACTAGATTATTAATATTTGCATTTACCTGTACATAATATTAATATTTAATTTAAGTTTTAATTTAATAATATATAAAAAAAATATGTAATTAAGAATTTTAATGCGGATAAAATTTACATGTGATGTATGAACAGTTGTACTTCTATTTTACTTTAGTTAGTTGAATGTATTATTATTTATTTACAGTTTTAAATTTTAGATTAATAAAATGCATGGAATTTTTTTTTTTATATGTTTTTAAATTAAATGAATTGTAGTTTTAATATAATTTTACAATTAGCTTGGAAGTTTTAATAGCACAATTGCACAATGAAATGTTAAATTTGAATTGAAAAATGCATTAAATAAATCAATATACATCATGACAATTAATTAAATTCGATTTTCGCCTTCATTTGAGGCACTTCCATAACTTTAACGTTTTGAAGAATTTGATTTTAACCATCTAAACTGGTTGAGTGGATGACGAGTTCTCGCCACGCCACAATTTCGCGGGGCTCGGATGAACCATGAAGGTCACATTGGGGAGCACCCTTGCTGTCTTCAGGCGATGGATGTAATGCTTTATTAAATAAATGTTTTTTAATAAACCGCGAATACAATTTTTTTGTTTTGTTCAATTAATTAAGCCGAGTTCTATGTACGTCTGATATTCAAATTTTATCAGCACCTTTTCAAAGAAATTAGTTAAATTTTTAACGCTTTACGCTCTACAATGTACTTTTCGTATCGCTGGTTTTTTTCGAACCTTCTCCACCGCATGGTTTTCTACTTGCGCGTGGTAAGTCAAATCGGTCGAACCGGTTTCTCTTATCAAGCGGTACTTCTCAATCTACTCGCCACGCACCTTGTACTCTATTCTCCGCATTATAGTGCGTATTGGTTGTACGTATGTTAATTAATTAATTAATTAATCGGATTGCAATAATTATAATATAATAATTGCGGTAATATTTAATAAGAAGAAAATAAAAAGAAATATATCTAATTTGTCGATCCATGCTATATCTTGTATTATAGGCTATAGATAAAATTGTACTATCCATACTGATCGTAGCGCATCTATAAAGTGTCATAGTGTACCAACCAAAAGTGCGTAACAAGTGAGAGTACATGAGCGTATGCTTGTTCAGTTGTTGCTAAGACAAATTTTACCACTCGAATTGCATGTGCAGAGGTGTCCCACCTATGCTGATGCGTGCCATCATTAAGAATATCATAACGAATATTTGTAAAGAATGTTGGCTATTACAAAACAGATAATGGGTAAGAAATCTTAATTAGATTGAAGAAGCATTAGCTGAAGGAAGCCAATTGAGTTTATCTTTTCTGTTGTATGGCTTTGCAATGGTAGATACCTAAAGTTTTCCCACCTGAATCGACTAATTCATAATAAACTGAACCGAATTTGCGTTTTACTGTAGCTTTGGCAAATGTAGGCGCTAGCTTAGCATTTATTTTTTTAATCATACTGCTTTGCACAAAATTTCTTGCAAATACGTCTTCGCCTAATTTAAATGTGATAGGTCTAGATCGCAGATTGCACCTTCTAGCATTATTTTCAAATGATTTAGTCATGTTTTCCTTGGCAGTTTTTCTTAATTGAAGCATAATTTCAGGATGACTTATAATGGTATCTTCATCTTTTAAATGGAGCTTTCGCAATAATTCATAATCTTTCCCGTGTATCAACATATTTTGCCCAAATAAAAGAAAGTAGGGGGAATATCCTGTACTCTGATGAACGCTGCTACGCAAAGCGCAGGTGATTTCGTTTAAATGCATATCCCATGTTGAATGGTCTTTTTCGATATAAGCTCTGATAGCTGCAATAATCGATCTGTTAACTCGCTCCGAACCGTTAGCTTGCGGTGAGTAAATTGCGGTGCACATATGCGAAACGCCGAAACGAGTAAGGAATGATTCAAACAGGCCTGATTTGAATTGTGTGCCATTACCAGTCAAAATTGTTTCCGGTACGCCGAAAGTATAAAATATGCTATTTTCTAGATAATCACAAATTAAATTAGAAGTAAATTTTTTAAGCGGCTTCAAAAAATGAAATTTGGACATATGATCCATAATAATAAGCAAACCTATATTTCCTGATTTTGATCTAGGATACGGTCCTAAAATATCAAGAAATAATCTTTGAAATAGCCGATCAGATGTCATCTGTCTACCATTTGGTGGCCGTAGAATGCTATTTGTGCTTTTTGTACAGCGACAAATCTCACAACTTCTAATATATTCGCGTATCTGTGTTACCATACTTGGCCAATACAAATACCGTCGGATTTTCTCCAGAGTCTTGTCGGTGCCGCAGTGTGCTGCTAGCAGAGGGTTATGAGCACGGAATATAACGTTTTCAACAAGATCTTTCGGAATCCACAATTTCCAAGAATTTTATTCCTGTTCGGCATCTCCTGTAGAAGGCTGAGTGCGTTTATACACAAAATTATCAATGATTTTGATGTCAGGAAATCTATTTTGATTTTGCCTAACGCGTTCTCTTAAATCTTCATAATCAGGTCCTTTAAAGCACTCCGAATCTAAATCAATTATTGGACCAACGTCGTCCAGTTCTTCTATGATTTCATCAGGGCGTCTCGAAAGAGTATCAGCCACGACATTCTCTGTGCCACGCCTATGCATAATATTGAAGCTGAATCCCTGTAATTTCATCGCCCATCGCGCTAAACGTCCTACCCAGATCTTTCTGCCGCATCAGCCACTGAAGACTAGCGTGGTCTGTTATCACTGTAAAGTCTTGCCCTTCGATGAATGGTCGAAATTTCTTAATGCCATGAATTACCGCTAAACATTCTAATTCAGTGACTAAATAATTTCTTTGAGATTTTGATAGTTTTGTAGACATGAAGGCAATAGGTAATTCAATATTATCTTCATTCTCCTGGGTAAGAACGCAACCTAAACCACTCAAGCTGGCATCGCATTGCAACTGAAAAGGTTTTGTAAAATCTGGCATCACCAAAATTGGTGCAGACGTAAGAAGAAGTTTCAATTTTTCAAATGCAACCTGAGCATCATTATTCCACTGAAAGGTTTTACTTTTCTTTAGCAGCTCCGTCATTGCAAAGGTAACGGAAGAAAAATTAGCAATAAAACGCCTATACCAACCTGCTAGGCCTAAGAAACTTCTCAACTGTTTACAGTGGTTGGTACAGGAAATTCTAGAATAGCAGAGATTTTATCTGGGTCCATTTTTATTTGGCCTTGTCCAACGATAAATGTATGACTTCCGTCATACAAAATTTCGATTTTTCGATATTTAACGATAAATTCGCTTTTTTTAAATGCAGAGCTACTTCCTGAAGAAGTAATAAGTGGGAATCAAAATCCTCTGACAAGATCAACAAATCGTCCAGATATATAAATACGCGCTCTCTTAAGTTAGCCGGGAGAACTCGATCCATAAGTCTGCAAAGGGTTTGGGGCGCGTTGCACAACCCGAAAGGCATTACTTTCTATTGATACAGCGGTCGATTTGGTATTGTAAATGCGGTGAGTTGCCGAGACTTTTCCTCTAAAGGTATCTGCCAGAATGCATGTTTCATATCCAAACCGGTTATGAATCTAGCAGGAGGAAGTCTGCTTAATATGCCATCTATGTGAGGCAGAGGGTAGGCGTCTTTAAGTGTGTGCTTATTTACTTCACGAGAATCTAAACAAAGTCGGTTTTTATTGTTACGCCGCACCAAAATACAATTGCTACTCCATGGACTTATAGACTCTTCTATAACATCTAACGCTAACATTTGATCAACTTCTGCAAACACTGTGACACTGTATAGTGTCGCTGTTTAACAGCTCTCGCATTACCCACATCTATGACATGTTTGATGAGGCTAGTTTTGCCCAAACCATCGCGTGCAAAAGACGGAAAAATTTCGATAACTGTGCGCAAGCGCCTTGCTTGGTCAGGAGTCAGACAGTGCATTTTTGGTTCGTCATCCTGTGGATATTCTGTACCAACATCATGTTCCTAGGTTGTTAAAAAGTGAATCTTCAAGACCGAAGTCGCGCCAAAAATTCATGCCTAAATAAACATTCTGTTTTAAATCTGGTATAACAAATAACTCGATTGGTTTTGTAATATTTCTGTATGTTAATTCTGTCGTCAATTTACCCACTACCTTGCAAGAGCTGCCATCTGCAGTTTTTACGAATCTAGAAAACTTTCTAATTACAGTGCTTTCTACTATATCGCTGGCTGCCTCTGAGCCAATGCAACTAATGTTTGCACCCGAATCTAACAGTGCCATATATGTTTTATCTATAAGTTTAATTTCAATATATAATCAGTTGTCTGAGTTTGTAAAAATTGCTGAAACTAATTTCTTGCGAGTAGAAGTAATGTTTTTCCAAAATTGTTTTAGCCGTTGCGTAGATCGTTTTGGTTTTGTTATCTTAACGAGATTAATTGACGGAACATCGCCGAAAAATCGTTGCCGTACTTTATTATAATTTAATAGTCGTTCATGAAATGGAATTGCTGGTGTAAGTCTGGGAAGTGTGTCTAAATCAGGTCTTAGTAGAATAGAAGGTTGAAAATCCGGTAAGTCAAAATCAAAGTTAGTAGAGGTACTCGCGCACTTGTACTCTAATTTATCTTTTTGGGATGCGGTTAGGAGGTGTTGTTGGTCGCATCCCCCTTGCGGTTTTCCGCAGGGTTACAGTTTATACATCGCGGTTTATAAGTATCTTTCTTACTACATCCGTAGCAGAAAATATTCGGTTTCGCCAAATAATTATCGTATCGATGGCCTTGTTTATCGCAGTTCCAACATACAAGCGGCTTGGCGCTTCTTAATTCCGAGATTTCCTCATCTAGTGAAGTGCCGTTGATATCTTCGGCATACACTTCAGTGACGCGAGGTTTTTGCCATTGCGCCTTATTGCGAAGTGTGTTACGGTTGAACTCTGCCGTAAAAGTTTCATGTTTACGTACTTCTTCACGAAGCTTAGGAATGGTACGAATATTAAAATGTAAAAGTTCGTATCTTAAATTGGGTTTGAGATTTCGAATAAGAGCATCTACAAGCTCGCTATCAGAAATGCCGTTTTGTAAACGATCTGCTAACTCTTCTATAGCCGTTTGATATTCGTCGAAATTTTCGTGTTCTTTTTGCCGTCTTTTCCTAATCTTCTCCCAAATGTCGAAGTCTGTTAACGCGTCTTCATATCTCTTCCTTACTTCCCCACAGAACAGTTCCCAAGAAAATTGGTGATGTCGACGGTGGTATCTCCAGAACCAATCTTTTGCTTTTCCAACGAACACCATGTGCAAATTATCGCATAGCAATTGGTAATCATCAGATAAATTTTGTTGAGTCAAGGACTCTAACCTATATATAAATTCTTCCACAGTCATACCATCTTC
This sequence comes from Dryomyza anilis, assembly GCA_951804985.1. Classification (NCBI taxonomy): domain Eukaryota; kingdom Metazoa; phylum Arthropoda; class Insecta; order Diptera; family Dryomyzidae; genus Dryomyza; species Dryomyza anilis. The sequence goes on along the minus strand of OX638136.1, from coordinate 4,450,122 downwards.
AGGACCATCAAATTTGAGATTCCATTTTTGTATTATACTCGCTACTTTTTCTGCCTGAATACCTACACGACTATTCGAGCTATATCGATTTGCATCGTTATGCCGTTGAGGTTAGTTTGGAACCATTTGCGAAAGTTCGCTAATATATCGTGAAAAGGTAGGAAAAGTACGAGGCCATTCCGGTTCAGTTGCTGCCGAATTAGGGGGAGCAGGGTGATCATCAACTCTTAAAGATTCAAGTTGCCTTTGTAGCACCTGCTCAATGGTCGTGTTTAGATAGGATGTAAGTTGATTAAACATATTTTGTTGTCCTGATTCTACAATTGATTGTGCAATTCTTGCAACATCTGTGTGATTTAATGAATGTCTTTCTGATAATGCTGGTTGAGGTTGCGAAAAACTATGATTAACAGAACTTGTAAAAGCAACTCGCGCATCCTCATTTGAGTCGCGATAAGTCCAATTGTGGATATTATCTTTGTTTTTGTTTTGCATAGAACGAGTAACTGGGCGTCGCACCTCTACCACGTCCTCTGCCGCGTCCTCTACCGCGATTCATAGGGTTTTGAACTTTATCTTGAATTTCAGGTGCAATCAAATTATTTTGTGACATCGGTACCGAATTATAAGTGGATGCATCTACGTATGTCGGTGCAAATACGTTCGTCAACTTTGTAGCGTCACATATCTGTCGACCGATAGGACATGTGTTGTCTCGCCTCAACCAATCTAGAATACAAGTGTTATGAAAATTGTGCTTGCATGAAGTGGAACAAATATCTTGCGTTCGGTTTAAAACTTCATTACAAACTCCACAAAATTGGTCATTCCAATATTATCTAAATTGTTAAGGGGATTGGCTTTAGCCATTTCCAATTAAAGTAAAAAAATATACGTATATAAATGTGTCCCGATTTAATATTAGAGCGATGGCGAATTGTATAAGTTAGATATTGATGAAGTAATTATTCGAATCATTTAGGGGGTATTAATGGAAACATGTTGAGCTCAACTTTATCGGTAATTAATTCAAAATAAATTCTAAACTAAAAAAAATAAATCCTTTAAAATTAAACTCAAAGCACGAAAACTATTGTTTTAAATTGAATATAAATGTAATTTATGAAATAATATTTGTTGTATTATTAACATGACGAGAATATTCTTTTTATTGGTCTATTAATCCGTGGTATACATGATTAACAATCGCAAATTCCTAATACAAGTTTATGATATACTATCGTAATATTAATTGAATAAAAGAGCAAAATGAAATATGTTAGATGTTATCATATTCAGATTCAATAAAAAATTATGGTAAACGCAGCAAAATATAGAGTAACTAAAAGAAACAATTAAAATTGCTACGCCCCACGTTGGGCGCCAAATGTGTATTTGTCAGCCTTACAAACGCAACAAAAAGAGGTCGGAGGTCGTGCACATCTAGCTATGCTCTGGCTAGCTCGCCGGATTGTCGGGGATCTTACCTCCTCCTTTATTGCCTGACCGTACAACATTTAATTATGTGCACTTTAAAGAAAAATAAAAAAATAAGCAAAACGCGAACTAAAAGAAAACCCAAAAAATACGAAACGCACTTCATCAATATGCGATCCTGTGATGGTATCAGTATCGATGTTCTTCACCCACCCTACCATGGCAATTGTTGTTAATTTATGATTGCCCCTATACAACATTTGTGCTTACTTAGCTTAATTCACCATCATCTAGGGACAAAAGGAAAACTTAACACATTTTAATTAATTCAAAAGTACGTTTTAATAGGTTTATACAAAATAATAACTTCAGATTTATATAAATTCATTTTTACGTTGTACATAATAGCAAAATATAAGTAGTATAATTATTAGTTTACAAGTAGTTTAATTTTTAATTTAAAAGTAGTTTAATTATTAATTTATTAATCAGCATGAATTCAAAATAGTAACATTTTTGTTTTATATTATGTAGTAAATTTCTCTTAAAATACAACCGTGCATAATTCTTTAAATAATTGAGAGTAAGTTTACAAAAATTAACATATAAAAGAAGAGATTAGAGAAATGCAAATTAGAAAAGAACGCAAGAGCGGAATGACTTTATATTGAAACGATTTTAATAAAAATAAATTAATTGAGAGTAGTTATCTTTAGCATATGAATGGTGTTGTTGTAATCGACAATCAACAACATAAAAAAAAATAGAGTGACATTTACTTGTTCTCCATCGAAGCGACTTTGGGCCCAGAGACGTTGATGTTTATTGCTGCTGTTATTCTTGTTGAGTAAAAATACGTATGTGTCATTTTTTTTATACGTTTCAAGCATGTGTATAAGAAAAAAAAAATTAAGATATGCTAGAGATATTTAATTAGCCCTCCATTAACCCATTAAATAGTTAAAAGGTTTAGGTTACAATTAGTAACATAATTATATACTAGATTATTAATATTTGCATTTACCTGTACATAATATTAATATTTAATTTAAGTTTTAATTTAATAATATATAAAAAAATATGTAATTAAGAATTTTAATGCGGATAAAATTTACATGTGATGTATGAACAGTTGTACTTCTATTTTACTTTAGTTAGTTGAATGTATTATTATTTATTTACAGTTTTAAATTTTAGATTAATAAAATGCATGGAATTTTTTTTTTATATGTTTTTAAATTAATTGCATTGTAGTTTTAATATAATTTTACAATTAGCTTGTAAGTTTTAATAGCACAATTGCACAATGAAATGTAAAATTTGAATTGAAAAATGCATTAAATAAATCAATATACATCATGAAAATTAATTAAATTCGATTGTCGCCTTCATTTGAGGCACTTCCATAACTTTAACGTTTTGAAGAATTTGATTTTAACCATCTAAACTGGTTGAGTGGATGACGAGTTCTCGCCACGCCACAATTTCGCGGGGCTCGGATGAACCATGAAGATCACATTGGGGAGCACCCTTGCTGTCTTCAGGCGATGGATGTAATGCTTTATTAAATAAATGTTTTTTAATAAACCGCGAATACAATTTTTTTGTTTTGTTCAATTAATTAAGCCGAGTTCTATGTACGTCTGATATTCAAATTTTATCAGCACTTTTTCAAAGAAATTAGTTAAATTTTTAACGCTTTACGCTCTACAATGAACTTTTCGTATCGCTGGTTTTTTTCGAACCTTCTCCACCGCATGGTTTTCTACTTGCGCGTGGTAAGTCAAATCGGTCGAACCGGTTTCTCTTATCAAGCGGTACTTCTCAATCTACTCGCCACGCACCTTGTACTCTATTCTCCGCATTATAGTGCGTATTGGTTGTACGTATGTTAATTAATTAATTAATTAATCGGATTGCAATAATTATAATATAATAATTGCGGTAATATTTAATAAGAAGAAAATAAAAAGAAATATATCTAATTTGTCGATCCATGCTATATCTTGTATTATAGGCTATAGATAAAATTGTACTATCCATACTGATCGTAGCGCATCTATAAAGTGTCATAGTGTACCAACCAAAAGTGCGTAACAAGTGAGAGTACATGAGCGTATGCTTGTTCAGTTGTTGCAAAGGTGTCCCACCTATGCTGATGCGTGCCATCATTAAGAATATCATAACGAATATTTGCAAAGAATGTTGGCTATTACTTTTATTGCTACGAGAGTGTCTTTTTATGTGTGTGTTGTAAAAGTGAATATCAATTTCGACATTTAAATAAAATAAAACAGGGGTTGGGAACGGAACGAACGAAAAGCAAAAGTTCCGAGCGCAAACGTTTCAATCGGAACTTTTGCTCAAAAGTTCCGGCTCAAAAGTTCCGCTCGGAACTTTTGCATACAAAAAACGTTTGAATCGTTCCTATCGCCATAGACACGCATACTGGTGCGTCATTGGAACTTTTTCGGGTGAATCGCTTCCTGTGGGCCTAGATATGCATCCAGGTGCGTCATTGGAACTTTTTTCGGTGAATCTGTTCCTGTGGGCCTAGATACGCATCCTAGTGCGTCATTGGAACTTTTTAGGGTGAATCTGTTCCTGTGGGTCTAGATACGCATCCTAGTGCGTCATTGGAACTTTTTAGGGTGAATCGCTTCCTGTGGGCCTAGATACGGATCCTGTTGCGTCATTGGAACTTTTTTGGGTGAATCGCTTCCTGTGGGCCTAGATACGCATCCAGGTGCGTCAGTGGAACTTTTTCGGGTGAATAGATTCCTGTGTGCCTAGATACGGATCCTGGTGCGTCATTGGAACTTTTTTGGGTGAATCTGTTCCTGTGGACTTAGATACGCATCCTAGTGCGTCATTGGAACTTTTTACGGTGAATCGCTTCCTGTGGGCCTAGATACGGATCCTGGTGCGTCATTGGAACTTTTTTGGGTGAATCGCTTCCTGTGGGCCTAGATACGCATCCAGGTGCGTCATTGGAACTTTTTCGGGTGAATCGCTTCCTGTAGGCCTAGATACGGATCCTGGTGCGTCATTGGAACTTTTTTGGGTGAATCTCCTCCTGTGGTCCTAGATACGCATCCAGGTGCGCCATTGGAACTTTTTTAGGTTAATCTGTTCTGTTGGGCCAGATACCTATCCTGGTGTTCAATGGTCAAAATTAGTTCCAAGTTCAAATGACGCACCAGGATGCTTATCTAGGCCCATAGGAAGCGATTCACCTTAAAAAGTTCCGATGACGCGCCAGGATCCGTATCTGGACCCACAGGAAGAGATTCACTCAAAAAAGTTCCAATGACGCACCTGGATGCGTATCTAGGCCCACAGGAAGAGATTCACCCAAAAAAGTTTCAATGACGCACCAGGATCCGTATCTAGGGCCACAGGAACAGATTCACCGAAAAAAGTTCCAATGACGCAAATTCCCGCTGTCGAGAGTTAGCACTATGACAGTCACTCATAGCGTGGCAGCCGGTTTTATAACCAAACACTCTAGATAGAGAAAAATTATAAAGATATAAACAATTTTGGAACATTAGAATAGTTTCGTTGGAAAAATATCTTAAACTGATACGTTTAATGGAAACTCTTCAATCAGAATTAAAAAAGGCACAACATGAAACAACTAAATTAAATGGACAATTTTGACTTTTCATTGAACGTTTGTGGACAGAGATTAAAAGAATAAACGGTTCAAAAGACTAAATTCAGCTAGTTAGAGAAAAGATTAGAACAACTGCTGTTACGAGAATAGAAGAAGCAGACATAATATTCTTATAATTTTTAGAAATAATAGAAGCTAAGACAGATTTTAGCATAAAAGAGAAAGAAAAATTAGAGACAGAGTTAACAGAATTAAAACAATTTTGGATCACGCAGAACTCTTAGACGAAAATAGAGGAAAACTAGTGGAAATTATTGAAAACCGGAATTACATAGACACACCGGAAACTTCTAGATTTCTGGGCTGAGTATGGTAGTATCACAGGTGCACAAAAAAGAATTGTACAATTAGAAGATAGAAATAGACTACTACAGCAAGAATTAGAGTTAGTAACCAACGGCTTATAGATACATAAGGAAGCTGTAAATAACAGTGAAATAAGTCACACAGAAACAATAAATTTCCCGGAATTTAAAATGTGTATCGAACATATTGCAAAAATGGTGAACCATTTGGTTTCGATGTTCTCAGGCACGGACTCCAATGATTTACCCTCAGAAGTATGTAAATTCATACAAGGATGTCATTTAGCGGTAAAGTCAACAAGAGAAACAGAGTTTCAAGTATTTTTATCATGTGTTAAGTATTTTTATCGTGTGTTAATGCATTCGAACTAGTAAAAGGTATTCAATTTAGCGGATTGGATGAATTATATACTTTAATAAAGAGGTCATATCTTAAAACCGTAACATTAGACTCAGAGATAAATAAAATAAAGGAGACATATCAAAGATCTACCGGAGAAATTGTACTAAAAACAAAGGCGGTTGAATTAATAAAAGAAAAATATAATGGCAGAGGGGACGAAGCTATTCTAATAGAATTAGACAAATCCATACAAAAGACTTTTAAGGTAGGCCTTAAGGACAGCACACTGAAAATACACATGCTAAATAATAAGGCAGACTCACTAGATTCACTGATAGAGGAAGCAGTTGAAACGTTGGAGACGATACAAAGTGGGCGTGTAAGAGAAACATAGTGCCGCAGAGGTGCTTTTTATCAGAGCCTCACACCCCACATGTGGAGAAATCGGTATAAAAAACACAAACGACAGAAATAAAGTGGAAACCCCATGTTCATTTTGCGGTAATGTAGGACACACGCGGAACGAGTGCCTCAGTCGAAAAAATACTCCATACTGTCAAGGATGTGAGACCTATGGTCACGAAACGAACTTAAGATGTGCACAGAAAATAAATGAACCAGAGCAGAAATTTACAAGTAAACAACAAACGCAAAATAACAACTGTAATGATGGCTTCACGAACAATTCGCAAGCCAATAATAGCAATTATAATGCTCGTGGCAATAATAACCACAACAATGGGAATTATAATAATAATGGAAATAATAGGCATTATAATAATAACAATAATAATAGAAGATATAACAACAATAATAGCAAAAATAACAATAATAATAGAAATAATAATTACAACAATGGAAATAACTATATCAATAATAATGGTAATACCAATAGTAATAGTCGTCAAAATAATAATAATAATGACAATAGGAGAAATGGAAATAATAATAACAACAATAACAATAATAATAATTATCAGAATAATAATCGTAATTATAATAATAACAATGAAAATAATTACAATAACAATAACAACAATAATAATGGAAATAGAAATAGTAATTATCGGAATACTAATAAGGGAAATAGTAGTAATAATAATAATCATAATAATAATCATAATCATAATAATAATCAGGATTTAAATAAATGTAAATGGTATGCAAGAATTGGGCATACGTTAGAAAACTGTTTTGCGAAGAGAGATTTTGAGTCTACCCGCAACCAGGGAAACTGTTAGGGGCCCAGAGTAGGCCAATAATCTGGGAACCCAAGACAAATTGCGAAATCAAGCCAAAGAAGATAGGAATTGTGAATCAGACGCCATGCGCGGCAGTGGATACGTTCGCTATCAATAGTAGGAAAATGGTAGATAATTTTATTTCACTAATTGTATTAACGTTGAACGTCTTTGGCATAATAGCATTAACAACAAAAAATAATTTTTATGATTGCATAATAAATAGGATATGTATAGAAGAAAATAAGAAGAAATTAAATGATTTGATTACTTCAGGAATGCATAGTATAAACAAAATATGAGTAAATATATTGAAAATATTAAGAAATTCAAATTTAGTTTATATACAAAATCAAACAAAAATCGCATTATTTATAGTAGACATGGGGAATTCAGACAGATATCAAAATTAAATGATGTCTTTATAGAAATTCCTTGTAAAGAAGCGAATAATGGGAAACTAATATTACTCGTAGATTCTGGTGCGGACTATAGCTTGGTTAAGTGGAGTGCATTAGATAATAAACTAGAGAGAAATTTAAAAGACACAAAAGATCTGAGCGGAGCATTTGGGGGACATATGACCACCACAGGATCAATTGAAATTCAACATAAGGAACATAGAAGGCTCAGTCTGACGTTACATACAATAATGCAGGATCAGGGAGTTCCGGCAGACGGTATACTTGGACGAGATAATCAATGGAACCACGCAATCATCAATGCAGTGGAAAAGGGATTAACCTTTTTAGACAGAAACAAAAATAAAATTGTAACACTACCACTCAGATCACTAGATGAAATAAACAAAATACTATACAGTGGAGAAATAAAAATTTTGAATGGAGCTCTGAAGAGCTCTGAATGACGCAGAAACAAGGTACTCAACTATTGAACGAGAATTTTTGGCAATAGTATGGGCCACAAAAAATTATAGAGCGTATTTGTTGGGGCGTCCATTCACGGTTTATACGGATCATCAACCACTGCGTGGCATAGCGAATTTAATGGATCAAACATCAAGGTTAGCCAGGTTCAAGCACTAATTATCAGAATACGAGTTCAAAATTATTTATAAACCTGGCAAAAAGAATTTAAATGCTGATGCATTGAGTAGGATTCCACAATTAGAAACAGAAATTGCGGCAGTTCAAACACGTTCTAAGACTACACCAAATGCAATAGATCCACATCCGGACGTCAGTAAATCAGTCATGGACGACACGGTAATGGATATGGATGGTGTAACAATCTCGAGTCAAGTATTAACTGATCCTGAAGAAATTAAAGCAGTTATTAGAGACTTTCACGACTCACCGTTAGGGGGTCATCAGGGCACCCTGAAAACGTATTTTCGAATAAGAAAGCAATATAAATGTCAAGTTAACAAAAGTTTTAAGCTAACAAAAATGCCAATGGTCTTGACAGATACACCAACGCGCCCATTTGATAAGGTTTATATGGACTTAGTAGGAATTTTACCCGCGACATTATCTGGCAATAAATACATTTTAACATTTAAAGACGATATGTGTGCAAAATATGTGTGCTGTGTAGCAATACCAGACGCAGAAGCCAGCACAGTGTCTAAAGCATTTTATGATGAAATTATAACACGCCACAATATTCCAAAAATGCTAGTAACTGACAATGGCTCTAATTTCTTGTCAAAGTTATTTTCTGATACATGAAAATTATTGGGTATTAAAAAAATGCACATTACACCCTATCACCCACAGGCCAATGGATTATTAGAACGTAGTCACAGAGCATTAGCAGAATATTTGAGATGTTTTGCTAAGGAGGATGGTTCCAATTGGGATCAATGGTTAAATTCGGCAATGCGTGTCCATAATAATACGATGCATGTGTCAACTGCGCAAACACCTTTCCGAACACTATATGGCTATGATTCTGATATGCCAACTAATTTCAAACGTAAAGTTTCACCACTATATAATGCCGATGATTATAACAAAATATTAAAATATGAAATACAGCGGGCGCATGAAATAGTGAGACAAAATCAAGAAAAGGTAATAGAAAAATCTAAAACGAGATAAATCATTAAACCCCATTGAGTTTCAAATTGGAGAAATGGTTGTAATGAAGAATCAAAATAGGAAAAATAAATTTTCACCAATTTGGGTAGGACCCTGTATGTAAGGTTTTGTCCGTCACTACCCCCGTGACAACGACAATATTAAAGGGAAAGAAAATACACGACAATTTGTTAAAAAAAATACCATAATAAGAAATTGATGTATTAATTGCTAATATGCGGAAATATATTTAGAAATAAATTGCAAAAAGTTTAGTATGGTGTGATAATGAATAGGAAATATGACAACAGAAGAAAACGGTACCCACAGATCGCTATGTATTACTTAGGGTTAATTTACTAGCATGTGGCGGACCAAATTTAAAGGTTATGAAAACAAGAAATATTAGAAAAAATATAAATAAGAAAGAATTATAAATGATAACACGAGTTTTATACGAAATAAATGCGATAAAATATATTTGTACGAAATTGAGATATTGAACAAATAGCTAAGTACTGCTGAGCGTAGATAACTAGCATAGAAATTTTGAATTGTAAAGTGAATTATGAAACTATGGTTGAATTATTAATTTTAAATTAAAATATAATGAAAAATAGATTTTGATGAATTGAATTTTGAATAAATAAAAAATTATTAATTTATGTTAATTGCTGACGAGCAAATAAATGACAAGTAGGTTTTTTTTTAGAGCTAAAAAATGCTCCAAATGATATATAGGAAAAATATGATTGAATTAAAAGACAAGAAATAATATTATAAAAAATATATAAATACGTTTACTACGATTGAAAAATAGGTTTTTAGAGCTAGAATATGCTCCAAAAGAGATTATTATGCTTGACTTAATTGATTAGAGAAATATTATAATGAGAAAATGCATACAACAGGTGCAAAATGCATACACGACTTTTTAGAGTTAGCAAATGATCCAATTGTTATGTTGATATTTATTTTATTAAAGCAGCTAAGTATTACTTCGGGTAAATTACTAGCCTATGCAATAAATTATAAGTTTATGTTGAATGGAAGGAAAAAAAAATGTAGAAATTGAAGTTGAGGAAATGAATATATATAAAACAAAAATATAGTTAAAAGATATAAATTATTAAATAATAAAATTGTATTAAGGATAGAAAGAAATGAGAACGGCAATTACATTTTATGTAAGGATTTGATGTACTCTTCGAAAAGAGTCGACATCCGTAAGACTTTATGCTAATCTTAAGCTATTAATTAAATAGTTTGAAAAGAACAGCAGCAAATTTGTTTTGAAATGCTTCACTAAATACGACGAATACTTGTCTGCAACTTGATCAATTGCATACGTGTATTACGATGATCACTTAAGTTTCGTTAGAGATTGCGATAGAATGAAAAATAAATAAAAATTGCATATATGTCAAATGAGCATTTTTTAAAATAAACTGCTTAAAAATAAGCGAAACTTCACAAGGTTTATAACAAAAAAAAAGTGGAAGATGTTTTACTTGTAGAATATGTTATTCAGATAAAATATATTCCGTTAGAATTATGAATAAATTATTTTTTTTTTCTCTTCTGGAAAAATGTTTATGAAACAACAAAACCAATATACGTATTTATTATGCTGATTAGTTTAATAGATATTAAAATATAAAAATATAAACTTAAATAAATATGTTATATGACACATGTATTATGTACATACCACAACTTATATTGTAAAATATTAACACAAACTATAATATAATGTCAAACTTCGTAATATAAAAGAATGTTAATTTATAAGAAAAATGTGTTTTTTTTATTTTATAAAATTTTAAAGTACAATATTATATGAGGTAATATATGAATGATAATTTTGATAGAGATAGAACGATGTTATTATATGAATATAATTATGTTTTATAGACACTTTAATATGTGAGTGATTGTAATGATGAATACACGAAAATGATTAGATTTAAGTAAAAATAATTAAAGCAACGAAATCTCATTGAATACTAAAAATATTGTGATATTAATTAGATATAGTTTTATTATAAAAATAAGTTGGCAATAATATGGCTAATCCTGTTCATTGTGAGGGTCCAGGTAGATTCAATTCACAGACCGACAGCGTTGGAGCAGCATTCACTCGTGTTCGATCGGAAAACAGATATAGGGATCTACAGGGCGTAGTGAACAGTAATCACGATAGAACGATGTTATTATATGAATATAATTATGTTTTATAGACACTTTAATATGTGAGTGATTGTAATGATGAATACACGAAAATGATTAGATTTAAGTAAAAATAATTAAAGCAACGAAATCTCATTGAATACTAAAAATATTGTGATATTAATTAGATATAGTTTTATTATAAAAATAAGTTGGCAATAATATGGCTAATCCTGTTCATTGTGAGGGTCCAGGTAGATTCAATTCACAGACCGACAGCGTTGGAGCAGCATTCACTCGTGTTCGATCGGAAAACAGATATAGGGATCTACAGGGCGTAGTGAACAGTAATCACGAAATTTGTTGTAACTGACTCAAGCGAACAATTGTAGTTAACAAATGACTACGTGTCAAGGACACAGGGTTCATGCACAAGAAACGAACGGTTGCGGATAACCTACGATACCGTAAAACATACGGAAACCATATGCGTTAAACTACGTAAAACATATGATAGAGCAACAAGTAACGGTGATGGCCAGTAATTACGACTGGTTGTCCAGAACGTTGCAAGCAACCATTAAAGAGATAGAGGGGTTGCGTGTTGGAATGAACGCTACACTAGAGGAACTCACCAGAATTAAACAACCACTTAAGGAGATGGCATCAATTTAATTCGCTATCATAGTCTTGAAATAAAGAAGATTGTGAACACAAACCTGAAAAAGCTCCAGAAACAGAACCAGAAAGTTAGCTAGAATGAATCTGAGCATAGCATGTTGCACCCGGACGTTTGGGGCCAAGCGACATCGCAATGTAGTGTCGGAAGCAAGTTAGACGGAGTCAGGAACAGTCGTGACCCCAAGAAGTATCCTACTCAGGGGCTCCTAGATCCGTGAGATCGATGACGGCTTCACTAACAAATAAGATGGTGCGAACCGCAGTCCGAAGGAAAGAAGACAAGCCCAAGAACTCATATCTGGAACTTGAAGAACCAGTATCGCTACCACATATGAAGATCGATTAACCATGCCAATAGTGACGAGACTTATGTTTACAGCAGAGCCCGCCATTTAACCAACGGAGACCGACCACGATATCTTGACTAAATTCAACCATGCCAATAGTGACGAGTTATGTTTTCAGCAGAACCCGCCATTATAGCAACGGAGACCGACCACGATATCTTGACAACAACAGCTGTAATACATATACAAGGTGAATGCGGAGCAGAAGTATGCGGTTGTGTATGTATTAAGTATCGGTAGTATGTTTGTATTGTACAGTAGTTTAAGGTATTGGTATGAGATGTTTTTATAAGATTGTTGTAAGTCCAAAAAATTTTTTTTTTTTGTAAAGGGGTGGAATGTTGAGAGTTAGCATTATGACAGTCACTCATAGCGTGGCAGTTCATTGATATTGTTCTAGTGGGTATTTGCTTTATTAATTGCTAAATAATATTATATGCATTATAATTTTAGTAGTTGCCAAAATAAGCGGCGGCAATTGTAACTATAAACCAAATTCGCAGCAGCGTCAAGTTGCTAGCTTGAAGAAAATAAGCACGTGGTGCAATTTTTTGTAAACAAAGATGACTTAAATTCAATGTCATTAAGTATATAAGCTGTAGTTATTTAGTTTTTAAGAGAGTGTGACGATCACATTTGGCGGCAAATGTAACCGCACAATATCGGAGAGAACGACACTATTCGACGGCGCTAGCAACGCCGTCCGAAACAACAAGGCGCAGAGGAGCAAAAGTTACAACTTATGTCGTTTTCACATACACACGGTGGTGAACGAACAAGAGAAATAACCACTGTGTGCGTCACCACTATACACGCGCTAGTGAGCGAAGCGACAAGAAGATCGCCAAACACATGCGCAGTGGTGAGCGAACTTCGACACACCAACAGGCCAAAGCTACAAAATAGTTAGGCAACAAAGCACCAACGACGTGCTACAATGCACCAACGCTTCATCAAGTACTCGCCTATAAAAGGCTCTTCGCTTGCAGCAGACCTGGAGCCCGCTACGCTATCCCAGCTCTCAACCCGGAAACCGGCTCGTTACAAGAGCTGTTGTTAGATTAAGAAGTTAGATCATAAGTTGAACAGTAAAATGAAAAAAAAATGATAAAAAAGGATAAACTGGAAATGAAGTAAGTGTTGTTAATTATTTATTAAATGTCTTATTTTAGGTGATGAAATAGGGACTTTACACCGCTATGTACTTAAAAAATTCACACTATTTTTCTATTTTAAGCATTAAAATAGGGTGGAATTTGTGGTTTACTTTATATATATAATTTTTCGATCAGTGTCTTTTCCTGAGTCGATTTAGAGATCAAAAACTTGGTGTTCCCTAACAAAAACGACCACTTACAGAGAATAAATTAAAATCCGTTTTTTTATAGTAATATTTTTAATAGTTTTTTATTACCAATTATTTTATGTTTCATTTTTTTAATTTTTAATCTTTTATTGAAATGTTTAATACGAAAATGCATTCTACATTTAATAAATATTTTCTTAACAATATCTGGTAATTCAATCTCAGAGCAAAGTTCAAACAACGAATTTTGGAAATTTTGCAATGCTTGATTGTATTTCCATTATATTTAAAAAAAAAACATTTTCCAACAATTTAACGTCGAAGAAAAACTCGGCAGACGGCTTTTTAAGACACCGCGGGACACTTGGTCTACCCCAGTCCAAGTGCAGCCTTTATATTCATATTCTTCTAACTTTAATTTGCGAACGATGTAGCCGAATGGAGTATCGTCAACATAGCCATGGGGACGGTCGTGTCGCCTAGACCTCCTACATTTTTACTCGTTCGTCGTCTGTCCGTCGTCTATTTAAATTATTTGTGCAAAGTCCAGTGTCGTTTTTTAATAGCTACAAAATAAAATAATGTCGAAAAATGAAGAAAATTAATATCAATAAATCAGCGCAAATAATAAACCAAATAAATTAAAAATAACATTAAACCCACAAAAACAACAACAACAACTATAAAACAAACCGTTTTCGTTTGCTGCACTGGCTGCTGAGTTGCTGCACTCGCTGCATTGTTTTTTTATTTGCAATTGCCAACGCAAGATGCTCTTCTATGCCTTCTGCCGCAATTGTGTTTTGTTTTTCGTTATTCTTTCCTTCCCCATCCTACTCCCTGCTACTGTCATGCACGGTTGATGCTGCACTGAGTGCGTAAGCTACGCTGTGGTTAAGGCATAACACTCGCCACTGCTTTGCTTGCGCTCTCATTTGTTTGTGTCAACTGCTGCACGTTAGTGGTATGTTTGATTGTTTTGAACTTGCCCAGTAGGAAAATGTCGCAAAAATTCCGCATAGATTTTTGCAACGTTCGTTGGCTGAGGGCGAATTTTTTCTCTGTTTATGCGTATATGTTCATTCATAGGCCTCAAATAATGGCACTAGGTGATACTCGGGTTCATGAGGGTACAGATCCACTGGATTTTCATGTGCCTGGTTATCACCTGTTGCCATTATGATAACCTGGGTTTCACTTAGTGCCATTATTTGTGGCCTATGGATGGAAACATACGCATATGCCGAGAAAAAGTTCGCCCTTAGCCCACGAATGTTGCAAAAATCTATGCGAATTTTTTGCGACATTTTTTCTACTGGGCAACTTCAAAACAGACATACATACTACCAATTCGCAGCAGTTGAAACAAACAAATGAGAGCGTAAGTCAAGCCGTGGTGAGTGTTATGCCTTCACCACAGCATAGATTACGCACTCACTGCAGCCTCAACCGTGCGCGCTAGTAGCGTATAGTAGGAAGGTGGGAGGGGACACGTCAACAAACCTGTGCAATTGCAGCAAAGAGCATAGAAAAGCCCTTGCGTCGGCAATTGCAAAAACAGCGAGTGCGGCAACTCAGCAGGCAGCGCGAAACCGGTTCTATTATGTGGTTGTTGTTGTTGAATTATTATTGTTTGTTTTATTTATTTGCTGTTTCGTTTTAGTTTTTTATGTAAATTATTATTAGTTTGTGTTTTAATTTAATTTTGTTTTATTTCGTTATTTTTCTTTTATTTCGTTATATTTCCCCGTCCCTATTTCTGGTATTTATCAATGACCTTCTGTCATTGACCAAAACCCAATTCATTCCTTTGCAGATGACAGTAACATTTGTCATTTATACTCTTTCAACAAACGCCCAAACTCTTTGGAGATTGAGAGTAAAAGACGCACTATGAATGACACGCTCAATAATGACCTTAAATCAATCTCCGAGTGGGGTGTTGCAAATAGAGTTGATTTTAATGCCAACAAGACCCAATGTTGTCTGTTATCTCACAAAAGAATGGATTCACCCATCTCACCGCTCCCTCCCTTCAATACGGGTGCTGTGGATATTGCGCAGTCAGCCGCTCTTGACGTTCTGGGCATATCAATTCAATGTGATCTACGTTGGAATGATCACATATTTAATGTGTCGAAAGAAGCTGCCAAGTGCCTCGGTTTTTTAAAACGGTGTAAAACATAATTCACTCCTGCTGACCTGCGCACTGTCTACACTACCTATATTCGGCCTAAAATGGAATTCAATCGCACATTTGGGCAGGAGCTTCAAAATCCTCCTTGGAGTTCCTAGACCGAATTCAACAACGTGCGATATATTTGATAGGGGATGAAAATATCTCATCGTCTATTGGTTCTCTTGAGCACCGAAGGCCGTTGGGTGTGTAAGCCTGTTTTATAGGTATTACAATGGTAAGTGATCGAGTGAAATACATGGCCTGATTCCACCAGGTCGTGTGTTTTCTCGTTCTACTCGGGCATCAAATCAAGCCCACCCCTTCGTAGTCCACTCGACTCTCAACAGAACCACGCATTATAGAGATCATTCGTTCTTCAGTCGCACGATTCGTTCGTGGAACAATCTCCCTGCGTCTGTTTTTCCCGACATTTTTAATATTGGGAAATTTAAAGCAAACATCCACCGACACTACTCCATCTTTCCCTCCTCCTTTTAACCTATCATCCCTTCTTACGATCAACAATGTGCTTTGCATGTATAGAAGGCATCCCCTGAGCGTTGATTAATTTGTAAAAAAAAAAAAACATAACATCGGATCCAATGAATGAATCGTTCTGTGCATTTTGAAATACGTCGTATTTTATTTCGCTTATAATTAAGTTTAGTAAACTTAGACATTGCGTATCTTCCTCTTCAACATTGCCATGGTTACATAAGGTAACATAAGATCTATAGCTGTTGGTAGATATACACCAAGTAACAGGACTTCGATCGAGGTAGAAAATCACGCCACAATAGCTTGTGTACCACGTTTTGTTATGATGCATGTTATTATAGGGCCTATATAGGAATAAGGGGGATGTCACTGGCTGAGAAGGGTCCCAAGAATAGCGTGGGTTAGCGGGTATAAAAACCAGAACTTCTTCGAATGCGGTCTCTTTTTTCGATGGTTCGCTGTGCGGTTACAATCATTTGGTGTTGCGTAAATAAAATAAGTACAAATAAAAATATATATATATATATTCCTAAAACAATTATAAGTAAAATTATTAACTGCCTTAAGTAAAGAAAACAAAAGAATTATCAATAGCGTGATTTAAATAAAAAAATAAAAAAAAAACAAAAAAAAAATATAATTAAATAAAATAAATAAATTAACGTTTAAAAGCTAAAAAAACAAAAAGTACACTCACAGTAAATTCTGGGACAATTTTTTTTAATAAAATGCCGCCAGTCAAATGTAAAAATGTGGAACCAGTACAAACATTTAATAAGTACTTTTAAATAAATAATAATAAATAAATCGAAAAATTTACAAAATACATTAAACAAGGAAGAAATTATAGAATTATTAAAATATATTCATATATGTATATGTATATATATATAAAAAAAAGTACATTCTTTAATTTAAATAATATTTGTAAACTAATAATTTAAAAAAAAAGGTAATTCTAATTGTCGAATTAAAAATACAACAAAAATAAAATAAATAAAAACAAACGGAAAGTAAAAATATACGAATTGATACAGAATAAAAATTCTAATGTGAGCTCAGACATTAATAAAAAAAAAAAAATAATTTTTGTTTAATATATATAAAAATAAAACACCAAATATAACCAACATATAATAAAAAGCTAAATGCCATAATAAAAAGGGACATGCACATAAAAAATTAATACGCAAGACAAAACTAAAACAAAAATCAACAAATCAAGACCTCGACGCCAATGGTTCGAAGCGGGAGCACCTCAGCAGTAGCAGATTTATATTTCAAAATTAAATTATAATTAAAATAAAAACAAGAAAAAAAAATAAGATTACGAAGCGCTTCGGTAAGTTAAAAACCAGTTGGGGAGGTTAGATCACATGGGAAATTTTAAGGTAGGTGTAATTATGATAGTTAGGATTATCAGAATTATAGTCGGTCTAAGCCGACTATAAATACCCTACACATATGTGTGGTTAACATTCAAAGTGATATATAGGTCACCAGGGTATACGAATCCTGAAAATAACTACAAACATTCAATCGCTGAAGAATTTCCATTCATTTTATACCGTCAACTGGGGTGACTTTAAACTTTCAGAGGTGACTTTGGCCAAACACAAAATACTGTTTGCAATCAAATTTTCTCAGCATCCAAGTGACTTACAGATTTCAATTCTTTTACAATAATTTTCTTTGAAGTATTTTCTATATGCGTAATGCTATTTCCTTAACTTTAAACACACAAATTGCAACATATTAACATTTATGTAAATTTAGCTAAAAAGCATTAATTTTATTTACGAGCAAAATCAACTTAGTTTGTAAAATATACGTATGCTATTAATACGTTACATTGTTTATGTTAGAAACTAATATATTTTCTTTCTAATAAACCAAATATGTATTGTCATTTTAGTTCAATACTATTTTTAATTATTTATTTTATTTAATCGTTCTTAAAATTAATGTTTTTGGGTGACTTTGGCCCGTGTTAAATTCGCCACAAACTATACATGGGGGTGACTTTGACCCGGTTAAAACCCACACAAATAATCCGAACGTGTATACCCAATGTTAAAATAACTCATGTGAAATTGTAGGTTTATTTGTTCCATTCTTTTCCAAATTTATACTATATTTTCCCATTTTTAAAATAAACGTGTTTGAATTTTAGTTAGTCTGTTTATTTAATGGCAGATATTGACATAACAATATAAATGAAAAACAACGGAGTTGAGTTAATTGCAAAACTAAGGCGGGTACAAACTGGAAGTGACCTTTATTTGTCTAGAAATATTGAAAAAATACACCAACATAAGCCATTTACTAAAAAAGAAGTGTAAAATAGTCCGAATGTATTTTTTGTAATTGATATTAAATATCAGTTGACTAATTTACTTGATTAATTCCATTAAATAACCTTGTTCTAATGAAAAATACAAAATGTTTTTTATCTTTTTCATATTAATCCTTGTTACCATACTTATTATTCGAAATATATGGCTTCCCAGATCACTTATCTGGGTTTTCAGTAAAACATTTATGATGATATAGTGTCATAGTCTTCTTATAGTTCCATAAAAACAGATAAGATTAGTGATTAACATGTTTGGGCCAAAGTCACCTCACCCGCGAGGTGACTTTGAACCATTTTTATTTTTATTTTTTATAATTACTGTTATTACACCATGAAATTTTGATTACTGAGGACATACTTATTTTATTTTATAAAAGAATGAAATATTAATTCCATTAGAAAATAGCGAATTATGAGTATTACAAAATCAACATATACAGTTTTTCGGTTCAAAGTCACCCCAGTTGATGGTACCCATATTTACAAATGGGTAGGTGTACCGAATTTCGATTTTTTTTTTGTGAACCACAAGTCTTTTCGCCGGAAAACATTATTATCATGTATTTGAGCATGATGTCAATATATATTTGACCAAAAAAGTTTACCTAATCACGTATACATAAAAATTGATCTTTATATGTACATTTTATATGAGGTATTTGAACATAAGTGGTCGGATCATAGGTCACAATGGACCGATCTCGCACATACAGCGTAGGTATATTAGTAATCTAAGTTATAAGTTTCATTTATCTAGCTTTTCAATTTTAAAAGTAGTAGGGATTTCAACAGACGGATAGACGGACAGACCGACAGACGGACATCGCTAGGTATATTAGTAGGTGTATTAGTAATCTAAGTTATAAGTTTCATTTATCTAGCTCTTCAATTTTAAAAGTAGTAGGGATTTCAACAGACAGGCGGACATCGCTAAATCGACTCAGGAGGTCATGCTGATCAAGAATATATATACTTTTCCGTACCGGAGGCGTACCAAACTGAATATACCCTTTCACTCTTAGTGCAGGGTATAAAAATGATAAAAAACGCTTTTTTTGCATTTCTTGCAGTGTTAGTCTTGTACTTGCTCTTGTTCTTGCATTTCTTATCTTGCTCTTGTTCTTGCAAAAAATGCAAGAAGAAGAACTAATGTAAACAAATATCTGCCTCATACTTGAAATGTTTAAACTTGTCGAATTTGCACTTCAATTTTAGTATTTCCTTAAATAGTTTTTGAGATGTACATAATTTGAAACTTTTTTTTAATTTTTTCTTGCAGTACCATTGTTTTGTATATGTCCGAAATTGAAATGTTTTAAAAAATCATTCAAATATCAATTAAAAGACTTATAAATGGTATTCTATTAAATAGATCCTTTAAAAGAATTTAAAAAATATTCAAATGAACTTTTCGAAACTTGTCCCACTTTACCCCCAGGTCCTCTATACAATTTACTAATAAAATAAATAAAAAACCAATATTATTAAAATTTTAATCATTTTTTGACATAAAAATTGTGCTTGGAGTTGCTGGTGTTTTGTTGTTAATTCGATTAATGAAACAAAAAAAAAATTTAAACCAATTCCGTTGTTTTGAAATATCGGTGTTCATAAAATATGTGAATTTTTGTACAGCCAAAAATGTTTATTTGGGAACTCCAAATTTTATTAAATGACATTTTACTTTAGATCTTCTACACATACTGTCGTTTTGGGCTGTTTTCTGACACTTTCGACTGTTAAAATGGATCCGTATTTATATATATATATATTGTCATTTTTCAAAATCGCCCCCATTAAGAACTACGCGTCGTTCTTATTTCAATGATCCAAATTTTTTTTCAATTAATAAAAAAAAATAAGAGAAGGGGCGTGATAACTATTCGCAATGGGCGTTTGCAGTGCGGACAATTGTAGAGATGGAAGAATTCTGGGATATTGTCGAGGTCAGCAAGAGTTACGAAGAGCTCTCCGAAGCTGAACGAAAAGCCTGGGAAAAGTTAAAATCGATGTTTGAGGACAACGGTCTAACAAGACGATGCAGTTTACTAGCACAGCTAACGACCATCAAGTTGGAAAAATGTGGGATCATAACCGAGTATGTCAATGGCACCATTTCCACCGCGAACAAACTGAACGCAATAAAGTTTAATATAAGTGATGAATGGGTCGGGTCACTTCTTCTTACTGGTTTGTCGGAGTAATACAGACCAATGATATTAGGATTACAGAGTTACGGCGTCGAAATTACAGGCGACTTTGTAAAAACTAAACTTTTACAAGATGTACTAGAAGATTCAGAAAGTAACAGCGTAACCGCATTTTATGGCATAAATTGCAAAAATAATAAAGCACCGAGATATTACAACTGCATTGGAATAGGCCACATTGGCAAGAACTGCGTCAAAGATAAAGCTGTCAAGAACCAAAAATTCAAGAATCGAGTGAACAATTCAGCATTTGTATCCGGTAAAATCGACGAAGACAGTTGGTACATTGATAGTGGCGCGTCAGCACACATTTCGCGAAGGTGTGATTGGCTGACAAATTACAAGCGATCTACGGGAATTAATGAAATAGTGCTGGCTGACAATAAACTGGTTAAGGCTGCAGGCTGTGGTGATTTTTGCTTCAGCACAACAAAAGGCTCGATGAAATCAGTGACACCGGTTTACAATGTATTGCATATTCCAGATTTGGCTTCAAATTTACTTTATGTTAGTGAGATTGTACGTATAGAAAAAAAGGTAATTTTTGATGAAAATGGATAAAAGATCTACAATCAAACTGGCGAAAAATTGGCTACATCATCATTAACGAATGGTATGTACAGACTTCAATGTAATACCCGAAGTGCTATGGTAGCAATGTTTGCAAACACATATGAATTATGGCATCAGCGACTCCGACATTTAAAACCGAATGGAATGCATTTACTAAAAAATGGAATAGCAGTCGGAATCAATTTTAATTCCAAAAACGTGATTGACTCATGCATTTCTTGCGCAAAAGGTAAGCAGAAGCGAAATGTTTTACCAAAAGAAGGTCACCGAGTTGACAGGAAGCTGGCATTGGTGCACACCGATCTCTGTGGGTCAATTGAGATGGAATCAAGTGGTGGATGTAAATATTTTATTACATTCATTGATGACTACACCAGAAAGATATTTATATTCTTCATGAAATCGAAGGCAGAGGTGAAGCAGATTTTTGCTGATTTTAAAGCTATTGCAGAAAAACCAACTGACTGCAAAATTCAAATTCTTCGATCTGATAATGGCAGAGAGTATATCAATAATGATATGAAAACTATATTGAAAAATTCGGGAATACTATAAACTACAGTTGCCTACAATCCTGAGCAAAATGGGGTTGCCGAACGTGTAAATAGAACCATTGTAGAGAAGGCAAAATCGATGATTGCACACGCGAATTTATCAAAGGAATATTGGGCAGAAGCTTGCAGTACATCGGTATATTTAGAAAATAGATCACCACACAAAGATCTGGCGAGTACCCCGAAGGAAATATGACAAGGAAAGAAACCTGACTTATCTAGTTTGTAAGTTTTTGGTTGTCTTGCTCTTGTTCATGTTCCCAAACAGAAACGCCAGAAGTGGGATTTCAAGTCCGAAGAATGCATATTTGTGGGATATGCATTTAGAACCAAGGGATATCGAGTATTCAATCCGAAAACTAGAGAGATGACTATCACACGTGACTTGATCTTCACGGAAAATACATTTTATGCGAATACCAGAGCTGAGGATGAAAGAAGTGATAATGAAGATGTTCGTTATAAAGCAAGGCTTATTGGGAAGGGGTGCTGTCAACGCAAGGGAATCGATTTTGAAGAAACATACTCCCCTGTTGTCAGATACTCTTCAATTCGTTACTTGCTAGCGGTTGCGGTTAAATATGACATGCAAGTAGATCAGATGGACGCAGTTCCTGCCTTTCTTCAGAGCAATTTATATGAAGAGGTGTATATGCAGCAACCAGAAGGATTCGAAGATACAAATAACTCATGTAAATTACAAAAAGACATGTACGGATTAAAACAGGCAAATTTAGCATGGAACAAGAAGTTAGACTTTGAGTTAAAACAATTCGGCTTGAAATTTTTCTATACTGATCCCTGCGTATATTACAAAGTAGACGACAATACTAGAATCTATGTGGCCATATACGTAGATGATATGCTAATAATTTCAAATATCGCAAAGAATGACATAAAAGATTATCTAAAGACACATTTTAAAATTAAAGATTTGGGAAGAGCTATATATTGTTTGGGAATGAAGATAGAAATAAAATTTAGAAAATATTCAAATTATTCAATAAGAATACATTCAGAAGATTCTAATGCGATTCGGAATGGATGATTGTAAGCCTGTTTCAAGTCCACTAGATCCAAATACGAAACTGTCGATGTCGCCAACAACCGAAGAAGAAAAATTAGAGATGTCTAAAATTCCATGTCAGGAAGCTATCGGTAGCCTAATGTTTGCGGCTCAATGTACAAGACCGGATATTTGTCAAGCTGTGAATCAATTAAGTAAATTCAATAACAATCCTGGGAAAGCTCATTGGAATGCTGAAATTATTGGGATATGCTGAAATTATTGGGACTGAGCTACAGATGAAGACGAACCTCGCTCAATAACTGGATATGTCTTCATGTACATGAATGCATCGATATCGTGGAATAGCAAGCGACAACCAACCATAGTTTTATCATCGACGGAATCTGAGTACATAGCACTAGAAGCAGCTACTCAAGAGGCCTTGTGGTTAAAAAGTCTAAGTCTTAAAATCGAAGGTAAAAATGGCGGTGCTACCATAAAGATCAACTGTAATAATACATCTTGCCACTGCAAATGGATACCACACAAGCTCCAAACATATAGATATACGTCATCACTTCATAAGAGAGAAATATGAAAACGGAGATGTGCAATTTGGAAGACAACGACCCTATAGAGGTGTATGATTCAGTTGTTGGCAACAGAGGTTGGGAAAAGTGAATTGTTTATTGAATACTCCAATGCGACGGATGGAACAGCGCTAGGCAGTAATCGCGACGCCTTATTACTGCCCGGAACTACAATAAAATAAGTAATAACAAAGTGCTTGCTACAAATTTTGGACGAGTCCTTAAAATGTTGCTTGCACGCTTGGTTCCATTTTTGTTGCATGTACTCCCCTTTAGGGACACTAAAAAAGCTAAAGTTACTATTGCGTCCCAATGTGGAACAAACATCGCAATTTGCGTTAACCGCTTCGAAAATATTTCAAATTTAAATTTGAATATATTGTTACGAAAAGATGTACTTTGCCCCGCATTAAACCACATGAGTGCGAATGAGATGACAATAGCATGCGTCATTCACGAAACGAGTAGAAGGTTCTTGAAACAAGTCGAAGCTTGTCGAAACGTGTCGAACTGATGCATGCAGTATATAAGGGAACCGCATCAGAGGTACAGCACTTCAGTAGTGATTGTAAAGTGGTCGAGTGCATCTCGTGTGATAAATGTCAAGTAAAATTGTGGACATGCAGCAGTTGTTAGAATTTGTTATTAGTAAAGTTGTTAATTAAAGTGAATTAATAAAGTTAATTGTTATAATTTAAACCAAACATAAGAGTGTTTTTGTTTTGTACCCAATCCAGAGATACGAACTTGTAGAACAGTTTTCCGTAGACTGAATTTTCGTAACAATATATTTATTTGATGTCATTTTCATTTGTTTTTATTTTATATTTATTTATATTTTTAGTTGAGAGGGAGCATTTTTTGTTACTACTACCTGGTAGTTGTATCATGTGCAAGAATATGAAATGAAAGGCTATATACGAAAAGTAAAGAAATGTGAAGTTTCAACAGGAGGAAAATCTATATATTTTAATATTTACAGTTTTTAATAAAAATACAACTAGATTGGTTTGGGACGCAGCGGCGAAGGGAAATGACATAGCCCTTTATTCAGTCCGTTCAAAGGGACCAGATATTTTAAAATCATTAGTTGGAATATTAATACGTTTTCGGGAGAAGCCGTTCGCGATATGTGGCAGGACTTATTAAGGAAGACCAAGTCGCACAACAATTTTTGTGGCTGTAAGTATACAACTGTAAGGTACAAGGATCCGAGAGTGCCTTACGAACGATGCGAGAAATTGGGAAAGTTAAAAAGTCAAAGTTTTAGTTCATACTGTCAAATATTTGTAATTGTTTTTGTTTTCAATTATTTTATTCATATCTGTCAATACTTAAAAAACAAACATGTGAATAAAATGTGAAAAATATTTTGCACATATCGGTGATGATCGGCATGGCTATAAACTATCCATATCTAAATCCAGCAATGACTCTGGTTGGACATGCAGAGAAGCTGCCAAACTGCGTGCAATAAACTATAATTTGTGAAATATCGGTCGTTGTTTAAATAAAAAGGTTCCACGAAAGCACGCGCAACGTAACACCATTTAAAATAAAAAAAGTGTTTTAATGGAAATGTAACAAGGACGTGAAATTTTAGGAACCCAACTAGCAGCATCTATTGCTTTGAAGGACAAATAGCAGAACGTGGTTTAATCATTTCAACGAAACCCAAATTAATAATCGCTTTTAGATTTTGTTTTAATTTTCTTAGTTTATGAAAATCAATTGTTTTGTTTTTAAATGGTTTTAGTTATAAATGTCAACATATTGTTGGTTTGAAAATAATTTCGTTTTTAAAAAAGAAGATACACAATATCATTCCATCTCAAATATTTTATGTTTTGATAGAGGTATGTTTCCTTCCTTTGTATCATGGTAATGCTGAACGTTTTATTCAAGAACATCCTAAAGCGGTGAGTGCTCCACTCGAGAACACGTTTGTAGATGATTGGTTGCAAAGTTTTGAAACCGAGAACGAGCTTATTGAAGTGACTGTAAAAGTAAATGAAATATATGATCTAGGTGTGTTCGAAATAAGAAACTGGCTGTCGAACTCTAAACGCGTAATGCACGCACTAACAGGAAGATACCAGCAACCAGACAAGCTTATCGATGAGCCAGATTCGTTGTATGGAAAAGTTCTTGGAATGTGGTGGTTGCCCAGTACTGATGAGTGACTACTTTCGATCTACTTGGTCTATAAGGTTGTTTTTATATTTCACGCAAAAATAATTCTTCAAAATATTTGGCGATCAGGAATCGAAATGAACACTCGGTGCGGGTAGATCGTCGAATATTTTAGGACAGACTCAATAAATGTTTTATATTGGATAAGATCTGACGCCAGGAAGTACTATCAATTTGTTGCGCTGCGTATAGGCGAGATTTTGGAAAGCTCGAAAGTCAAAGAGTGGTAATGGGTGCCATCAGTTGAAAACGTAGCTGACGATGGCATGAAGTAGAGTAAGAATCCGGAATTTTGTTCTAATTCACGTTGGTTTATTGACCCAGACTTTTTATATTTATCAGAAGACAACTGGCCCAAAAGAGAATTAAAGGGTTGAAATTCAAATCTGTCCGAAATTTTACATCATCAAAAGTTGGAGAACGTGTTAAAGTTTTTCATTCCAAAATGTTTTTACGTTGTAGTTTTTATGTTGAGCAAGAGATGGGCAAGCGCGTAGTGGTATTGAAAAAACGCAAAACGGACATATAACGCGACCAGTGGTGAAACTTGCGAAAATGAATGTAAATATCACACGGTCGCATAAAATTTACGGAGAGGGGAATGTTGACGAATAATTGCACACTTACTAACATTTTTGCAACCCTGTGTACGTTCTTTTAATTTTTTTTTTTGGCAAAGACGAGGTTGGCGTTCGCAGCTACATTTTATAATAAATATTGTTTTTGTATTAAAACAATAAATTTAGATTGGGTGACGGATTGTTACATGAACCATAAGTCCAACACAAGTAAAATACTAATTATACTACTGAAAATACGTGTTTTACTCAACGCAATCGACGTCCCAACAATTACTTTAACAATGATAAATTATCTAATAAAAAATTTAATATTTAAAAAATAAACCAAAGTTCGCAACTGTCCTTATTCATTTTTACATCAAATATCAGAAGTTTGGGACAAATTGATTGAAAAAATATTCTGAATAATTATGC
This sequence comes from Dryomyza anilis, assembly GCA_951804985.1. Lineage (NCBI taxonomy): Eukaryota > Metazoa > Arthropoda > Insecta > Diptera > Dryomyzidae > Dryomyza > Dryomyza anilis. The sequence goes on along the minus strand of OX638136.1, from coordinate 4,423,415 downwards.
TCTATTATGGGTATTCTGTTCTGCATATAAACAATGTTTAAAATACAGTTAGTTAACTTTGTTATTGTAATAAACCCAGTAGAAAATATCTATTATCAAATAATTGCATTGGTGTTCCTATTAGTTCGCACATCACTGTATATGATATATTTTTTCGAAGACATTAAATTTAATATTCGCTAAAATTTAAAAATATACACCATAAAAATAAACCATATGGTCACATTCCAAAAAATCATCTAAAAAAACAGCTATATTTTATTACAGAAAGTGAATTTGTATTATTGGTAATGTTCCAAAAAAGATTTAAATACAAATTATTTAATGAAAATGACATTTTCTTCAGAGTGTAGTAGCAAAAATTTCGTATAATATAAACAACCATAGAAAAGTTCTCTGCAGATGGCAACGCTTTCTTTAAGTGTCTTTTTTTAAATCATTCAATGAATTATACCGATAATATTTCAGTAAAATTGTAATTTTTTTGACTTACCCGTAAGAAAAAAATATTTATGTCAATAATATATGTTAGAAATATATGTCAACTTATAAAAAATATATTATAATATATATTACCATATATATTTTCCACATACTGTTTTTGGTTGTTTACATAAAAAATCTGCTCCTCAATTGCATACTGATCCCAAAGTAACTCTTGTTGGTTATTCTTCGGATAATCTCCAGACTGACAATGTTTTCCTTGTTGATGCTGGTTCCTAGGTATACGAAGTCCTTCACAACTTTTAAGTTGTGGTTGTCAATAATGACGTGTTGTCCAAGACGCCGGGACTCTTTGTTTGTTGACACTAGGTACTTCGTCTTATCCTCATTCACCGTAAGACCCATTCGACGCGATTGCCTCTCTAAACTCGGGACTGCTCGTGCGCTCTGCCCAATGATGTCGATATCATCAGCGTATCCGAGCAGCATGGAACTCTTGTTGAAGATAGTGCCATTGTGATGGAGTTGTGCAGCTCTTACAATCTTCTCCATTATTAGGTTGAAGAAGTCACACGATAGGGAATCGCCTTGTCTGAAACCGCGTTCGGTATTAAACGTATCGGTGAGATTGTTCCCAATTCTCACTAAGCAACGCGTGTCATTCAGGGTCATCCTGCAAAGCCTTATAAGTTTCGCAGGTATACCGAACTGAGACATGGTGGCGTATAGGCGACTTCTTGTCGGACTCTCGAAGGCAGCTTTGTAGTCGACAAAGAGGTGGTGGGTGTCGATCTGCCTCTCTTTGGTTTTTTCCAGGATTTGGTGCAATGTGAAAATCGGTTCTATGGTGGACTAGCCAGGTCTGAAGCCGCACTGATAAGATCCAATCAGTCTGTTGACGACGAGCTTCAGTCTTTTACATAATACGCTCGTTAGTAATTTATTCGCGGTGTTGAGGAGTCTTATCCCACGGTAGTTGGCGCGTATCGTGGGATCCCACTTCTTAAGGATTGGGCAGAGTATACTGAGATTCCATTCGCTAGACATGCTTTTTTCTGACCATATTCTGCTGATCTCTTTTCTTGCGCCTAAAAAGATGTCTCTCCTTCTTCCTCTTCTCTCTGTGTCGCTCCTTCGCGTAACTACCGACTGCAGGGTGGCTCTATATGCAGCGTCTTTCTCTGCAGTGGCTGCGCGACGCTCTTTGTCATACCACTTGTTCCGTAGTGGGCGTTGGAATCCTCTTTGGCAGCCGTACGCATTGAGCGGGAGACGTGTGTCCTCTGCGCGCATATATCATCGAGAGAGGGGTGCCTTGGGAAAGCAGGTGGAGAGTCGAGCGGCATAGGCTTGTTCGGTCAGCTGTTTGTGCAGCTTACTGACGTCTAGCTTTCTTTGCGTGGGTTTCCGTGAGTTTTTCGCAGCGAATAAGCGTTGCTTTGTCGAGGCGCTCATAGAGAGTCTCTTTAGTTTCATCGTCCTTCTCATTCGTCGGAGCGTGCGCACAAATTAGGCTGATAGAGAAGTATTTAGCCTTGATGCGGATTGTTGCTAGTCGTTCGTTCACGGGTGTGAACCTAGAGACAAAGTGGCAGAGTCTCTTGCCGACTCCAAATCCACAACCAAATTCATGCCTCTGTAGTAAATGTAACAGGATGCCTGTTTAGAGCAGCCCTGTCATGTCCATCACATTTCCTGGATTGTGATGTCAGCCTTCTATCTTTCGAGGACATCAACCAGCTGGATAGTGGCAACTTCCCTATAAAGGGTTCGGACATTCCTGGTGCATATCCGTAAATCATGGTCCTTTATACGTTTGCGTAGGTTGTCATTGTATTTTCGGGTCGATATCCGAAGCAATTTTTCTGTTTTCGTTGAATCAGTATTTTTATATATCGGGTCACAAGCCATTTTGAAGGACCAATATCCCTGTCTCGATTGTCCCCGACCAGACCTGTGGATACAACAATTAAAAAATTACTTTTCAAATCATGGATCACCTAAAGTACGGATTTTGTGAAGTGATGGAAGTAAAATTACACCGAAAACTAAGCAAACTCTATTACCATATAAATACTCACCTCGCTTAACTAGTCAAAAAAGTAAAACATTACAATATGATTATGATGATGTTAATTGGTATAACATTAAATAAACAAAACATTTTTAAATATATAAAAATTGAATTTTTAATTTTTTATTAATTGAATACATTATAAATTTATATAATATATATCTACTAATTAAAATAATATAATTTATATCTATATTCATAAAAATATCTAAATCATTATTTAAAGCTTTAATATAATCAATTTCGTAATGCCCCAAGCAAGTGTGTTTATACCATCATCTAGTATATACCGTTTATCATCTATAAAATTAAGTGATAATTTATGTACACATTGTGTATATAAAATATGGGCTTTAGATCTTATTATATACATTTCTCTCATTATAACTTTCTTATTGTAAAGACATGTTTCATAATCATGAATAGTAAATGTTTTACTAACTGATTTTTTAACACCCTTGGCTTTTGATGTTGATATATCATTTTCAACAGTGAGAAAGTATGTTTTGGGTTTAAGACATATTATTTCTTTCATTATCTTGCTATTATTTTCGTCTTTCATCAAAACCACAACTTTACAATTATTTTGGTGATAACCATATATATTAGGATACTCATAACTAGAAGTGTCAAAAATATAATTTGATGGATCAGTTTTTTCAACATCTTCATAAATGTATTTATAGAAATCATTTGTTTTAATCTCAACTATAGGAGAATCTGTGTCCGTATAAGCTAATCGTTCATTAGTATTAAATTTAGTTTTTAAGTAATTTTAATAGAAGTCGTACATTTTCCATTTCGATAAATCTAATGCACAAAATTCTGTATAAATGGGTTTATTTAACTTAACTTTAAGAACTTTTGATTCTATTACTATCATATTTTCATTAATATTAGTTCTGCTATGGAATGCTGGATTTGCTATTATTGATCTGGCTCCTTTAACTTCACCATTATTCTCCCAATGGCAACAAATGTTTACATTCTATTGCCATAAACTGAATTATTCATTGATTTATAAAAATTTACTCAAACTCATTGGCAGCTTTAGACCTCATTAATGTGTTCAGATCTATTTACTTTTTAAGCCAACAACTTTGAGAAAACTCTATAATTCTATATACTTTTTTTAAAATTAGATCATTTTTAATACATTCTTGAAGCATTTTATAATGTATTTTATACATATTCTTATTATGAAGATCTGCTATAAGTTTTTTAAAATTAGAATTGCAAGAACGTGGTGTTTTATTTTCGGGACAAAACGGAAAATCATTATGTAAATTATGAATTGAAGAAGAATATTCTAAGTCTACTTCAAAAATACATCCTTTAGAAGAATGTTCATTAATAGCTTTAAGTTTTTCAATAGTAAACTCGGTAATTTCATATGGCTAAAAAAATCTAAATTCTTTAAAAAGTAATGGCTGTGACATCGCATAACCATATAAATTATTTGCGTCATAATACATTATACATGATGAACATTTAGATTTATCAAAGTTATATATTTATTATTGGATTTTACATGTCTAATCGAGCATTGTGTTAAACCTCCACGTATACCGTCTTGATTAAAAGTATACATTTCTATATCGGTAATTAGTTCGAGGTTAATTTTAGTCATCTTGAGCATTGCATCCCCAGATAATCCGGGAGCAGTGAAGTAATGACACGGATCAAGCTCACAAATTTTAAGACAAATTTTTCTAAAATTCTCAAAAAAATCCGCGAGTAAGACAACATCACACTTTAGGTATACTTCTAAATAATCTTTTAAAGATTTACAATTTAAAATGTTCCATACATTCGAATATTCTAATGTTCCAAACACTCTTCATTAATTAATCTATTAAAAAACTTATCTTTAGCAGGTAATTGATTTTCTTTTAACATATTAGAGCTATCTCAATAATCATAAGGAAAAACACCTTTTCTATAAAATATCTTATAAGAATTATTGTTAAAAACCTTTTTAGTTATATGGATTGACTCGTCATTTAGAGTTTTCACCAATTTCTCAAGGCTGCTAGGTAAAAATCTAAATGTATCTATAAATCTAAGTTGAAAACTATGATCTTTAGTCAAATTCATAGTTTTTGTTATATATATAAATTCCTCTTTATAAAGAGGTATATCTATAGCTCCCTCGACTTTGTTTAATTTTTTTATGAATAAATGTAGATCATATTGGGATAAATTATGAGTTATTACCCGAAAGAATTTAGTTCTGTTTGCTTTCAAATTGCATTCTGTATGAGCAGATCCTAAATACTTTCCGGTAAAATGACAATGATGCCGTACTTTTATACTAATATTATTACTTAAATTACTTTTACATATACAGCAGATTGTTGATTGATGGAACTCATTCATTTTTCTGGTCAGTTATCTTCATTGGCATCATCGTGGAGTAAACTTTCCAATATATTTGCGTCGCTTTCGCAACTAAAGATTTTATCATAACTCTCGAACATTCAGGACCTATAAACAAAAGAATAAATATTATATACATATCGTTTTTTTTTTTATAATATAATTTCGTAACTTATCATAACGATCATCATATGAACCTTTCAAAAACCAAGAAAATGCGCACGGTATATGCTTCTGAATATTCGTTGTATACGTATTTTCTGGGTTATTTGTACAACCATTAATCGGTTGCAGAATCGATTCAAAATCCATATAAAAAGAATATCCAACTGGGATGGTTTTTTCATAGTCTTTAAATGCTACTCTACACTCATTTTCCTTTTTTTTTTACATGATGATTTGTGTGCCTCAAGAGACTTTATAGATGTAAATTGAATACATCCATTACAAATAAACATTTTGTGGGCTCTTTTTCGTCCCTGACCGCGTATTAATCTACTTTCATCTATTATCCAGACATAGGGAGTATTTTCTTCACTGTCACCAAATATAAAATTGATATGTGTGCTTTTTTCTTTTTCTGTGTGACAAATAGGCCCCAAAATTTCGCATTTTCCATCTGCCTTTTCATTATACATAAAAATATTGATGCTAATGGAGTTGCTTAGCTCAAATATTTTTGTATTCTTTATAGAATGCGGGAAGTCTAATCCTCTAAATATCAAATTTATACAATTCACATAAATTTCCTCTGCTGTTATATCGGAAATATTATATGAATTAATGCGATAGGGATCATTTATTTTTATTTTGTATTAACTAATGCAACAATTATAGCCCACTTAAAGCAAAAAATATCACTGTTTTGTATATGAATACCTTTCATTTTTCTATGTATGCTGGCAATTTCTGATATGATAAACCATTTCATTCACTTATATTAAGCTCAATTTTATTGATTTTAATCAAAGCCCATCCACTATCCCGTTCTGGAAAGTTCTCCATTTTATTTATTAACAATTCTTCAATATTTAACATTACATCTTCAATATTATCTTTGGTTAATATTTTTTGGATTTGTTATATGTGAAAAAGTGCTTAGTTTAAATTCATCATCATCTTCGACAGAAGGTTTTGAAGGACGTATGTAGTCAGCAGAGATTCGGCAAATCCTCATGTTTTCCTTTTTTGGAAGGAATTTCTTTTTGAAAATGTTGACAGGAATGATGTTTTAAAGTATTTGCTCTCTTTAAATTATAGTTTTTCGCGAATGACTTTGAACACAATGCACAATTAAACATTTTTTTAATTTTTAAGGAATTTCTCGAAGTTGCAAACAAACGAACACTAACTTAAATTGTTATTTTGAATATCAAGAAACTTGAACTTCAAATTTTACAGGAATTATTGAACAAAAAAAGTGCAGTGTTGCAGTAAAGATGTGTTACTGCAGTTTTAATTTATTGACTTCCGGTGTATTTCACTACTTATACATTTTCACACTTTTAATATATCAAAATTAAAAAATGGAGTGTCAACTTTGTCCCCATTCTCGACTAAAAGCTACTTTAAGCGGAATATCCTGTGAAAACGTACTTTTTCGTATAAAAACTTTTACTTGTAAGTAAATATTTAAATATATTTTTAAAATTATTTTATATTAATAATAATAATTTTATTAATAGCAAATCCTCAAAAGCCAGTGAATTTAATAGATGCTGGAATTAGGGAAGGTTTGTTAGATGATGGACTAGATATATTTCTTAATATGAACGATCCGATGATCTTAAATGCGGATCGTCATTATTGTAATTTAATAGACGATGATGACGTTTTGTTTTGAGCAGATAATGCAAAAATAAGTTTTATTATTTATTTGTTATCTTTTTTTAAATAGTTTTAAGAATAAATAAATAAATAAAACAATATGTATATATTTAAATATTTTATTTAAAAATGAATATTTTTAAAAGTATATTGATACGTTTTTATTCATAACGTAAATCGAATAGAGCCATCCCCATTACTTCTGATTGTCGTCCTCGAAAAATAATAGACCTCATTTTTCTCATTTATATTATATAAATATGGATCATCGGTTTCAACTTTTCTAGAAATTCTTGCTGGTAGATAAAACCATCGATTGTCTTTTAGATGTACAAATAATTTTGTTCCATTCATTGTGTTTTTTCATTCAAATTTAAAAATCCTGATTTTCTGATCAATGGGCAAGTCATATACTCTGACGTATGTAGAGAGGTTTCCTTTTGTAAAACTAATAATTTCAGCAAAATCCTTAAAATAATATAAATACATAAATTCCATTTTTTTTTTCTGTTCCTATCAAATTGTAATGTAGACGATGAATAAATTTAATTCAAATTTCGATCCATTTATATATAATGGATATCTCTTTAAAATGAGTTAAAAAGTGAATTCTATTAGTACAAATATACTCAATTAAAATTTTAAAGAGAGTAAATAAAATAAATCTCAAGACAAAAACTCTATAAAAATAAACATGTTCTAACATGCTCAATCTTTTAAACTTATAGTATAGAAAATGATTTAAAAAATGATCCCAATAGAACCTTATGGCTCCATTCATTCATATAACCAAAACGACCATGATTTCGTAAAATAAAATCCACTACAATAACCCGTATAGTAAAATTGGCCTTGTATTAAATATATGTCAATGCATTAATACAGAAGTGCCCTAACCGGTTTACAACAAAAAAAATTATCCCCCAAAAAAAATAAACATCTAATAATAATATTCATTCATATAGTTAAGTTTTAAATTACAATCATCGTTCCTCAACAAAGTTTCAAATATAAAATAAAACAATCAAGTATAACTATAGTATACAATATAACTATGTTAACTGAAATTAAATTGCAACTATAATATTTTACAACAATAACATTAATACGTATGTAAATATTCTCATTCACAAAAAATGCCAACATTTACTCCTTACGGGTGCATGCCTTCAAAACATGCATATAATATATATGTATCAACATTAACAAATTATGTTAAAAAGTCATCCCACTGACTCCATGCCATTATAAAATATATAGTACACGGATAGAAAAAAATTGTATGAATATGTTTAAATGTAATTAAAAAATAATACGAAATCACCATACATGTATTACGAATGAAGTTTAATTAAATTATTGTTCAGATGGTAATAACTAATAACTATGTGTAAACATTTTATAAATTCCCCAGCAGAATCTGTCAAACTTATCAAATAATGTTACAAATTAAAAATAAAATTTTAATTGCATTTGAATATACTATTTCTTTGCAGTTTATTTGGTTATAACTATGTTTCAAAACAAACATAAAATGCTATTCAAATCTAATTATAACGTATGTTCGCAACGCTCGACTTCATTCGATTAGTTATCGACAGACGAAGTTGGCAACGTTGCGCAGCATTTTCTACTTAAGCCATTGTTTAAACCAAGGATAGAAACAGTAACCGAAACCGATATCCGTTTAAAACCGTTTCATTTTTAAAACCGAAACCATAACAGATACCGTTATAAGAAAATCAGAAATAAACCGATATCCAAAACCAAATAAACAGTTTCGGTTTTATACCGGTTTAAAACGGTTTTTAAAAAAGCATAAAAAGAAACAGGAAACCTTTTTTTATTTTATATTGAAGATCTTAAGTACAAAACATGTTTAAATGTCATTTAATAAAATTTGGAGTTCGCAAAATAATTTTTTTTTTGTTGTACAAAAATTCACATGTTGTTTTTTGAGAAACATTGTTTCCTAATAACAGTCTTTGGTCTAAAATTTGTTTTTTTTCATTAGGTTGTGTAGCGGTAAATCGAATTACCAACAAAACCAAGCACAATTTTTTTGTTAAAAAATGATAACATTTTGAATGATATTGTTTTTATACCCTACACGAAGAGTGAAAGGGTATATTCAGTTTGGTACGCCGTTTGTAACACCCAGAAGGAAGCATCTCCGGTATGGAAAAGTATATATATTCTTGCTCAGCGACCTCCTGAGTCGATTTAACGATGTCCGTTTGTCTGTCCCTCTGTCTGTCTGTTGAAATCACGATTACAGAAAAAGTAGAACAGATAGAACAATGAAACTTTAGATTTAGAGTACTTATATATAAGCTGTCTGAACAAGAAAGTTGGCATGATCGGTCTATTGTGACCTCTGAACCGACAACTTATGTTCAAATACCTCATATAAAATGAATATCTACAGATCAATATTACTGTATACAAGCTTAGGTAAATTTTGTTGGTCAAATATATATTATACTACTTTGACCGGTAACCACACATATGTGTAGGATATTATTTATAGTCGGCTTAGGCCGACTATAATTTTGATAATCCTAACTATCATAATAACACCTACTTTCAAATTTGCCATGGGATCTAACCTTCCCAACTGGAGTTATTTATTGTTCATTTGAATATTTTTTAAATTCATTTAAAGGATCTATTCAATGGAATACCATTTATAATACCATTTAGTTTGATTGATTTTTGAGTGATTTTTTTAAAACACCTAAATTTTGGACATATATATTTAGGATACTTATAATAAGGTAACAAAAAAACAATCGTGATGCAAAAAAAAATAAGTAACTAATACGGAAAATAAATGGCAAGTTCGGACATTTCCAGTATAAAGGCAGATATTTATTTGCAGGTATTGCAGTTCACTGAATTGTTGAAATTTAATTTCTTTGGTTTTATGGATGGAAATTGTACATAATTCTTCTTGTCATGAAATTTAATAACATTTACTGATGTATTCTTCTTACTTTTATTTAAGGTTCGCTTCTCGGCTCTACTCTGCAATTCAGATAATATTTTAGGTGAAGTCAAAATGTTACTTTTCATTGACTTGTGGTCACGATTTAATTCTTTTTTGGCGATATCAATTAAATAATTCATAAAACACAATATTTTCACTAAAATAGCAACAAACATTGTTAAATTACGTTTTCCACTTTTCACCAATATAACAATTTGAACATAATTTAGCACAATATAAACAATGTTAAATTATTTTAAAATTATGAAAAAAAATAAATTTTGTACAAAAACCGAAATCAAAACCGAAACCTTAATTTGGAACCGGTATACCGAAACCGTTTCGTAATAAAAACCTAAAAACGAAACGCGGAAAACCCGATATATTGATGTTTAAAAATAAACAAAAAAGAAATTGGATTTTAAAAAATATATTCTCCCAACATTCTTCTTGTATGCGAAATTGGCACTCGTTGAGCATAATTTTCTATCAACATCTCTTTTGTCATCGTTAGAAGTATGTATTGGTCCTTTTAAACATACTGATGTTTGAAAAGAAACAAAAAAAATGAAATTTAGATGTAAATAAAAGTATTCTTGCAATATTCTTCTTGTATACGAATTTTATACACGGTGACCGCCATTTTCTGCTACGTGTCTTTTGTTGAGAAAACGTATTTGTATCGGTAATAGGATCTCATTTGTAATTTTCAAAAATATACAAATTGTGGTACAAAAAATATAAATAGTAACAAATAATATCATTTAATAGTGCAGTATATAATTTAATAGTTCCTTAATCTTTTCCTAAAAATATTGTGAAAAGCCGACACGGATATTTCATCAAAAAAACATCAACTGAAAAATCAGTGCTTCTATTTTCAAACAGACTTCGGCATGATTTTTTATAACAATCTCCGCGAATTCCTTACTCAGTGTCGCACTGAGACTTGTACTTGCAGTTTTAATTCAATTATTTATTTATGCAAAATTTGTATATGAATTCAAATATTACTAATTCCCATTGTGCATTTGTAATGATTTTTAATAAAAATTAATAAAAAAAAACAATATTTTATTTTTATTTTATGGATTCCTTTCCAAAAATATTTAGATATGTTTTTATGCAAACATACTACTTTTTGAACTGAAACAACTATGTTTTTTCAGTTAAAATTTATATTCAGGTCGTTCCAAATCATGTTATATTCTAAACATATTTATGTTTCAGTTCAAATATTTATTTTGTTTGGATGTTGTAATTATTATGTTTCTATAGAACAGACACCATATTAAGGGGCAACATCAAAATGTTTCCGTGATATCATAATATAAATCAGAGCTCATTACAACACTGTTCAAGTCTCAATACAACCCTGTTTATAAATGATTTATCAGGCAATTACATATTATGTTTACCTAAAATTCCAAACATACATGTTAATGCCTGCAAAATTATGTTTGGGAGAGCCATTTTTTTGCAGCGTGTATACATATAATACATCTATATTGACAAACAATAACAAATATTCTGTTAATATGATCCCCATTGAAAAAACAATAACAACTATACTGTTAAAATATGATCTCCAATGAACTACACTACCAACAACTCTGTTAAAAATGATCCCTATTGAACTATACTAACAACAGTCGAAATCAATTCTACGCTTACAACCCCAGTACGAAATATAAATTGTTGACCATTTCTAAATTTGATTTATTTTTATACATTTAATTAAACAACTCATGATTTAAATGTAACAACATCAACATTATATTTTTAACGGTACTAGAAGTATTTTTAAACTGTACGTTTCAATTATGAATGTAAACATCTCAAATTTTACTACTGACTATTTACAATACCTCTCACTCTACTAATTCTAAGTCGGCACACTTCGCAGAAATTAAATAGATTAACATAATATATAAATATTTTGTAAAATTTCTATTTCACATTCAGGATAAATTTGTCTTGCCAAGCATTGAAATTGTAGTTTATCTCTAGAGGGGGGGTTCAGAATGGTGTAGTGCACGCGCAAGTCAGTAACCGACTTTTGATAGTTGCCATAGCCTCTCCTACACAATTCCTTTTCTCATCTTCGCGTTGGTGAACCCCCGTTAACTCGAGCAACCAGCGTAAGATCGGGTTTCAATCCCGGTGGGAGGTTTAGTCGGAGACAAACGAGACAGGGATATTGGCCCTCTAAAATGGGGGATGTGCATTGGGCTTGTGACCCGCCATATAAAAAAGCTAATTCAACGAAAACAGAAAAATTGCCTCGGATATCGGACCGAAAACACGATGACAACCTACGCAAACGTATAAAGGACTATGATTTACGGATATGCACCTGGAAGGCCGCACCATTTATAGAGAAGGTGCCACTATCCATCTGGTTGATGTCCTCGAAAGATACAAGGCTGACATCACCACAATCCAGAATATGCGATGGACAGGACAGGGCTGCTCTAAACAGGCATCCTGTGACATTGACTACAGCTGCAATGCGGGGAGGCATGAATTTGGTTTCGGATTTATAGTCGGCAAGAGACTCCGCCACTTTATCTCTAGGTTCACACCCGTGAACGAACAACTAGCAACAATCCGCATCAATGCTAAATACTTCTATATCAGCCTAATTTGTGCGCACGCTCCGACGAATGAGAACGACGATGAAACTAAAGAGAGTTTCTATGAGCGCCTCGACGAAGCCTATGAGTGCTGCGCCCGTCACGACATCAAAATTGTGATAGGTGACTTTAATGCCACAATGGGCCATGACGGTATCTTTGGTTCAACGGTTGGACAATTCAGCCTCCACGACAACACCTCCGACAATGAATTGATGCTGATCGACTCCGCCGCAGCACGAAACATGTTAATTAGTGGTACTAGATTCAAGCATCTCATCGTGGCGGTCACCCGATAAGAACACGCGCAACCAAATTGATCATGTTGTGATTGACGGAAGGCACGCTTCTAGTGTGATGGATGTACGCTCGATCCGAAATGCCAACATCGACTCGGATCACTTCCTTGTAGCAGCCGAAAAACGCACGGAAACCCACGCAAAGAAAGCTAGACGTCATTCGACTCTCACACCTGCTTTCCCAAGTCACCCCCCCCTCTCGATGATAAATGCGCGCAAGGACACACGTCTTCCGCTTAATGCGTACGGCTGCCAAAGAGGATTCCAACGCCCACTGCGGAACAAGTAGAATGACGAAGAGTGTCGCGCAGCCACTGCAGAGAAAGACGCCGCGAAGGAGCGATACAGAGAGAAGAGGAAGGAGGAGAGACATCTTTTTAGGCGCAAGAAAACAGAATTAGAAAGACGCGTGTGTGAAGATATTGAGATGCATGGCGACAGGAACAAGGCTCGAAAATTTTTCAGAAGATAAGACGCCTGATCGGAGGTTTAAAGACCGGAACCTCTTCCTGTCAGGACGATAACGGGAATCTAGTAAAAGATGCCCAGGGTACACTGAGATTATGGAGAGAGCACTTCTCTGATCTTCTAGTAGGCGATGATGGCAACTATTCCGCTGATGAAGAAGACAGCTTGACAACCCCAGTTGCTGACGACGGCGTTGACATACCGCCGCCTGACTGTGAAGAGGTCTGCACAGCCATCAACAGGCTGAGAAACAACAAAGCTGCAGGATCGGATGGTCTGCCTGCTGAGTTGTTTAAGACCGGATGACTTCATAACGAGCATGCACCAGCTCATCAGCAGAAGAAAGCATGCCTAGCGAATAATCTGACCAATCCTTAAAAAGGGGGATCCCACGATACGCACCAACTCGCGTATAAAGTTCTAACGAGCGTATTATGTGAAAGACTGAAGCCCATTGTCAACAGACTGATTGGATCTTATCATTGCGGAGGAAAACAATGTCAGCCTGGAGATTAGCCGAAGAATAACTCTTGCCAACATGTGTTACATTGGGCTCATTGAGGAGCAGAGCCCTCTCTCGACGGACAAAAATAACGCTCTATAAGTCGCTCATCATGCCAGTCCTCCTCTATGGCGCTGAGTCATGGACGCTTGCCAACACCGATGAGCGAACTTTAGGAGCGTTCGAGAGAAAGATTCTTCGGAAAATCTATGGCCCGATATGCGTTGAAAACGAGTACAGCATCAGATGGAACGACGAGCTGTATGAGCTCTACGCCGACATTGACATAGTCAGGCGCATTAAGATCCAGCGCCTACGCTGGCTTGGACATGTCGAGTGTATGGATGAAAGCGCTCCAGCAAAAAAGGTATTCAATTCTGTATCAAGTGGTGGTTAACGTAGGAGAGGGCGTCCGAATCTCCGGTAAAGCGACCAAGTGCGAGACAACCTGACAACACTTGGAGTGCAAAACTGGTGCCAGAGCGCGCAATGCAGAAGCGAATGGCGAGGGGTGATTGCTGCGGCCGAAACCCATCATTGGTTGTAATGGCCAAATAAGTATGTAAGTAACATTATATATATAAATATTTTGTAATAAATAAAAATAGTCAAAAAATTCAATTTCACAATTTCTACTGGGTTGTTTACAACAAATGACTGTGAGTTGACACTGAATAAAATATATATTTACGATAAATAGTTGATATAATAATATAATATAATAATAAATATTGTATAATAATTCATACAACATTATAGGAATAATGTTGTATGATAAATATATATATAAATAAATGATAAATATATAGTTCAAAAATATATATTTTTAAAATGAGTGCATTTGCTTTGTATATGATTTATTAAATTTATAATACTGCCTTTCTAAACAAAACCAACTATCTCTATTGTACATTCCTCGAAGGATATGTATTATTGTTTTCTCGATAAAATTAACAAACAACAATTAATATTTTCACTCTACTTCAAACATTTTAAATTTTCAATGTATTCTTTGGGAAACGGAGGCAGTGTGATCGACTGAGAGTTTTTGCAGTTCCCACAAACTTATATTCGTTGTGCTCGCTCAAACTCTAAAATTCATCTCACCCTTTCAGCTTCACCGCTGTTCCCATCAAACAAGCACCTTGCAGGCTAAAGCTTTCTACTTCTTTTAACGGGAAATATTAAGCAAAATCTTTGAATCGAATCACAAGATTTTGTAATCATTTTTAATTTAGTGATTTAAATCATCTGTTTATTTTAGTCTTAAGATTGAATCACAAAAAACATGGAATCAGTTTTAAAGTCAAATGATTCAATCCCAAAAATAAAAAATCATTTGTCGAATCATATTTTTTTTTTTTTTTGTAATACAGCCATTTATCTGGTATTTATAAAGTTCTTACGATGTCATTGGTTTAGAAATATTTCATACTTGGAGTAAATTAAATTTTTTTAATTTTTTTTTCATTTACAAAACCTTCCGGGCACACTCCGTCAAAACTGATTATATTGTTTTTTACTACACATATTAAGATTTTCAAAACATTAATGCACTTAATTGAACTCAAGATATTGTCAAAACTGATTAAAAAGTTTACTTAAGCTCTGCCAAATTTGTCAATTGTTTATATAATCAACTTAAGACTTTTAAAGCTATCATTTTTTATATTAATATTTATTGTGAAAAATATAAACATAAGCAAACAGGAATATTCCGCTTATAACTCAGTTAAATTTACAAGAGAAATAATTAAATTAAATTTTCTAATCAACTTTTAGATATCCGAACGTTGTGTGCGACTGAAATCGCAGCTAGAATACAAATATTAATAATTAAACTATCAACTAAATACGATGTTCCACTGAGCACAGTCTATTTCACATGTGCTCATTCAACCCCAATAGAAAATAAAAATTTAATATTGATATCGAGTATAAGTGTATAAGTATTTTTTAATCTGAAATTAACGCACAAAATAAATTTCCGATAAAAAAAACGTAAAATATTCTACGATATATTATATTAAAATTCTTCTTTTACGTGAACGACGTAATTGATACATCAGAAAATTTATACTGGGTATTTAGTACAAACTCAAGTAGCCGCGGTAGCTCAGTGGTTAGTGCGTTGGACTGCGAGCCGAAAGGTCCCCGGTTCAAGCCTGGACTGGGGCTAACAACATCTTTTCATAGAAACATTTTTCTAAACCGCGCTACCTCTCGGCAGTAAATGGCAAACCTACGAGAGTAAAAATTGCCTATGAAAAGCTCTCACCCGCCGTTCGGATTCGGCAATAAACTGTAGGTCCCACCACTTTGAGTACAAATATAACACGAACAGCTTAAAATGGTGAGAGAGCTCGGCCTAAGTTCTTACAGAGCTGTAGTGCAAAACTATTATTATTATTATTTAGTACAAACTAGTGGATGTTTACACTGAATAAAATCTTTTGTTACAAAAGAGAGATAACCTTTGAAATAATGAATTGAAGAGTTAGATGAATGAAACTGATTTCTTAGATTACTTATATACTTATTAGCTAGATCGGTTCATTGTGACCTGTGATTTGACCATTTATATTAAAATACCTCATATAAAATTTACATCTACAGCTCAATTTTACTGTTTACGTGCATAGTTAAACTTTTTTGGTCAAATATATATTGACTTCATGCACATATACATGAAAATATTGTTTTCCCGCTAAACGACTTGTGGTTCCCAAAAAATCGAAATTCGGTGCACCTACCCATTTGTAAATATGAGTATCAAATGAATGGAAATTCTTCAGCGATTGAAAGTTTGTAGTTATTTTCAGGATTCGTATACCCTGGTGACCTATTCACCACTTCGAATGGTAACAACACATATGTTTAGGGTATGTATAGTCGGCCTAGACCGACTATAATTTTGATAATCCTAACTATCATAAGAACACCTACTTTAAAATTGCCCATGTGATCTAACCTTCCCAACTAGTTTAATCTAAAATTAACGCACAAAATAAATTTCCGATAAAAAAAACGTATAATATTCTACGATATATTATATTAAAATTCGTTTTATACGTGAACGACGTAATTGATACATCAGAAAATTTATACCGCGTATTTAGTACAAACCAATGGATGTTTACACTGAATAAAATCTTTTGTTACAAAAGAAAGATAACCTTTATAATAATGATTATTATTTATATTAAACGCCATATAATACTAACAACAAAATATATAGTTTAAAAATATATTAAAATTATTAAATTAGTACTATTCTATATACCTATTGATATTCTATAATTTATAACTCTTTAATTGATAAAGCCTTTCTATATAAAACCAATTAGATCGATTCAATATTCCTCACCACAATGCATATATTGCGGTTTCCTGAAAAAGTTTGACAAACAAACATTTTTTCATTTTACATCAAATATTACGAAACGAAGCAGCATCATCCTGCTCACATGAGCAGGTTCGACTGATACGATCGACAAACTTATATTTCAGTGTTGTCACTTTCTGATTAATTCCACAAAAGCGTGCATTTTTTATCTTATTGTATATTGTTTGTGTAATTTTATTATGTAACTTTAATTTGAATTACAATTATTATAATCTGATAATAATCAAATAGAAAAATACAACATTTCAAATAAATATTTTAATTTTTGATATTACATGAAATTGAAAATAAACGATTCAAAAATTTTTGTATACATATAGCATAAATTGAGTGAGGTTATCGCCAACACTAGGTACTCGCTGCGCCACTGACTGCACGGGCAATCGAGTGTTTGGCGAGGGGTATCTACGGGCAGAAGTGAACGAAAAGTTTACGTAAGCTTTGCCAGAATTATCAATTGCCTATAATCAACTTAAGAAACTTTTAAAGCTGTCATTTTTATACCCTACACTAAGAGTGAAAGGGTATACTCAGTTTGGTACGCCGTTTGTAACACCCAGAAGGAAGCATCTCCGGTATGGAAAAGTATATATATTCTTGATCAGCATGACCTCCTGAGTCGATTTAGCGATGTCCGTCTGTCATCTGTCCGTCTGTCTGTTGAAATCCCTACTACTTTTAAAATTAAAGAGCTAGATAAATGAAACTTATAAATTTGATTACTAATATACCTACGCTGTATGTGCGAAAAAATTGGCGAGATCGGTTCATTTAGACCTATGATCCGACCACTTATGTTCAAATACCTCATATAAAATGTACATATAAAGATCAATTTTTATGTATACGTGCTTAGGTAAACTTTTTTGGTCAAATATATATTGACATCATGCTCAAGTACGCGATAATAATGTTTTCCGGCGAAAAGACTTGTGGTTCACAAAAAAAAAAAAATCGAAATTCGGTACACCTACCCATTTGTAAATATGGGTATGAAATGAATGGAAATTCTTCAGCGATTGAATGTTTGTAGTTATTTTCAGGATTCGTATACCCTGGTGACCTATTCACCACTTCGAATGGTAACCACACATATGTGTAGGGTATTTATAGTCGGCTTAGACCGACTATAATTTTAATAATCCTAAGTATCATAATTACACCTACTTTAAAATTTCCCATGTGATCTAACCTTCCCAATTGGTTTATATTAATATTTATTGTGAAGAATATAAACATAAGCAAACAGGAATATTCCGCTTATAATTCAGTTAAATTTTCAAGAAAAATAATTAAATTAAATTTTCTAATCAACTTTTAAATTTCCGTACGTTGTGTGCGACTGAAATCGCTGCTAATTTAAGTGAGCATAAGTGAACGAAGCTGACCAAAGAAATCATTATAGGCATCAACATTCAAATTATGTGTTCTCGTACTACTGAAGCTAACATAAGCGCACTAGAGTTAGCGCTTAATGAAAATTTTGCCTATTTGGGGTTATTTACAATGCAACGAACGGCCATTTACTCCAATATTAACAATCTTTGGTGCTTATTTGCTAACTTTTTATCATTTATTTATTTAAGCTATAACAATACCGTTTACAAATAATGTATACAATAATAAATACTAATATTAATAAAATTGTACTACAAATTGAGTGTTGTTGACGTCCACAGAAAAGAAACTTATCATTTCTTGAATTTTCCCTATACGTCGATATAATTGGAAAAAAATCAAGTCCAAGTAGCAAAAAAGGCCATTTTTTGGTACTTTATATCACAAGTTAACGCACGATTTCGACATGTAGTAGATGCAAACTTTATCACAAAATAAAATATGAACCTTTCCCTACGGATAATTGGCAAAAAAATCTGCAAAAAATCAAAAAGAAATTTGTGTTACCAAAAAAGTGTGTCGGGAGAGTAATTTATAACAATTCTCTAAGCACTCTTGAAAAACATTTAAATATTAGTTCGCAATGTGTTTGCTGTCAAAATTTCGAAAAAATATTTAAACTTTATCTTACTGAAATTTTACGGAATATTTTTTAAAATTTGTTTATTAAATATTTAATTAAAATGTAGGGAATTGCACGTTCATTTCATTGCAATTTCATACATATTTAATGTAGTGGTGCTAGATGCAAAATCGAACAAAATTCCTAGCATCTGATGTAAGCATTATGGGAAAACATGATGTGGAAAATTGCACTGCGTTATCTCCTGGTGTTTATCTGATTCGGCAGGCTTTAATGGGTTAAAAAAAATCAAATATACATCCGTCGTTAACAAATGCTTCTGAGCGACTGAACTGAAATTTTTGAAGATTTGAAATAAAAAAATGCGACACCCTCCAGCTACTCATTATTAAAATTAAAATTATTATTGTTTTGTCGCGACTGCTGTAGTAATATATATTAAACATTTTATTTTAATGAATGGACGATTTGGGACTATTTTCGTGACGCACATGAATTATGAAAATTAAAGAAAAATGCCCTTATGGATCGCTTCAGCAAACTATATATACTTCAAGATTTTCCGTGTGACCGTGTGACTTACAAATGTTCTTGAAGTTTAATTGGATCTTCGATGCAGTGAAAATTTATGAATGGCAAGAAGTAACCAGGATTTTATTTTTCTGTTAGGGTAATACATTATTTTTCCATTACTCCTAGTTTTATTTGGCAGACTTTAATTAATGACAGTTTTCAAAAAACGTAATATACTCACTAATTTGTATAGTTTAGGATTTGTTACTTCACGAGAACTATATATTTTCATGACATCGTAACACACGTTTATATTTGAGATGAGAATGTCACATTTTTTAATAGAATGTGTTTTTGCACAGGCATGGAAGAAATTGGCTCTAATAAACATATTTAGCTGCAAACAACGTATATGTTTGGGGAAGATAATATATATTTGAAAATGTGCCATGTGGAAACATATAATATGTTTTCATCCGAACATAAGCTGAAAATAATTTGTTTAATTAATAAAGAATAAAACCGTACAATACTTAAACAAATCGTTGAGCGATTTGAAATACAAAGATCCAGCCCAAGAATCAATTCAAAATAAATAAATATAATCCTACTACTATAATCTACTGTGCTAACACTCTTCTTCTAAAACACTCTAATTTCTATTGCGCCAACATTATGCCATCTACTCGCGCAGCCAAGATCTCGAAAGCACCCAAACTGCCAACTACGAGTCATCATCAAAATGTGGCAGCTTATGGATCAACGCTTCGCCAAACAAAACAAAGATTTTAATAACATCATTCGTGACTCCGAGCAGCGCATAATAGCAGAATTTGCAAGACAAATTCACGAATTACAAAATAACATTCGTGACGTCACAGCAAGAGTCGAACGTTTGGAGGCATCAGCATTGGAAATAGCACTGCTTAAAACAGAGGTTAACCCAATCAAATCTGGGCTAGATCGCCAAGAAAAAAGTGCTGTATTAACTGACTTGCACTTCGTTGGTGTCCCACCTATGGATAACGAACAGCTTTTGTAAATTTTCAACAAAATATTGTAACGAAACTTTCCGGCCTATGCCGAGGTATCACTAGTCGCGTCCAGGGTTCGTTGCAAAAATTTATATTCGCAGGTCAAACACAACAGGTCAAAAACACTGAGCGGTAGCTCAGTGGTTAGTGCGTTGGACTGCGAGCCGAAAGGTCCCCGGTTCAAGCTTGGACTGGGGCTAACAACATCTTTGCATAGAAACATTTTTCTATACCGCGCTACCTCTCGGCAGTAAATGGCAAACCTACGAGAGTAAAACAATGCCTATGAAAAAGCTCTCACTCGCTGTTCGGATTCGGCAATAAACTGTAGGTCCCACCGCTTTGAGTACAAATATAACACGCACAGCACAAAATGGTGAGAGAGCTCGGCCGATGTTCTTATAGGACTGTAGTGCAAAACTATTATTATTATATCTTAACAATGCTTTGTTTTAATAAAATACCGAGTGCGCGAGGTTATACCCCTTTTAAAAGTACATGTTACGTGAAATCTGGTGAACCTATATTCCTTCGGTGGTCGGGGTCAAACGTCGTCGTTGACGGCACCGCTTCTGCTCTACTATCGGACGTAGTCCCGATTCTGCTGCTACTACTGCGGCCGTAGACTGAACGATTCCGCGTCTACTCTGCCGTGGCCCGGTCGAACGTAGTTCTCACCTAAATGGCCCTGTGATGCTTCTAACTATGCGACAACGATTGGATGTAGTCCTGACAGCGGCGCAACTACTCTGCCTGTCTTCACTAAACCTATGCTACTTCTCTGCGACAGCGATCGGACGTAGTCCTTACAGCGGCGCAGCTACTCTGTCTGACTTCACTAATACCTATGCTGGTTCTCTCTATCTGACTTCACTAATACCTATGCTGCTTCTCTGCGACAACGATCGGACGTAGTCCTGACAGCGGCGCACTTACCCTGCCGTAGTTCGGTCGGACGTAGTCCTGACTTCATCAGCACTATGCTTCTACTCCTTCTGCGACAGCGATCGGATGTAGTCTAGACAGCGGCATAGCTACCTTTCTACTTAAATTTAAATACTCAAAATACTACTTACATTGAGTTGCATCCACCGCTGATATTTAATTTAAAATGTTCTGATAGTAGACCAAGAACTCTGCAGAGCTGATGATCCGTCTTGGTTGATCTAAAACGAACTCATCGAGTTTACTTGTAACTTCGCTATGTCATTTTCGAACATTGAACAGCTGGCTCAAACATCCACTGTTCGAAATGCCAGTGTCGGTACCAACCTACTACTTTTAGCATAGTGAAAATGTAACAGATTGATGGGTTGCCACCTAAAGTTAATTAATTAATAATCTTAGTACTAATAATGACTGGCTTAAAATATTATATAACATTATTTAAATTAATTTGGAAAACAATTTTTCATAGTAACTTCAATAATATAGAAAAAAAAATAATTTATATTAAATTATGATAATTAGCAGCTGAGCTGCGATGTATGGCGAAAATGATCACCTTCGATTTTCGTCGTTACATTTCCTCCGTATTCCGGGGGGGAAAAGCGTTTTATTCCTAGAGTACATCACACTCGCAAACCCGTTACGGGGTACTATCATCTGATATATCTTGCTTGTGCATGCGTCTGAGTACGTGTCGGTGGACGCCGTGACTGAGGACTCGTTTGCATGTGATGGAGTCTGTGTTGCTAGCAACGTCTATGAAAACGACGGTGTGCGCAATGACGAGTATGGTGACGTGAGCCGTGGTCGTCGATTAGTTGGAGTTGAGCGCGGCGATTTGCATGGCGACATGCGTACCGGTCTTCTCACGGGTTAAGCTAATGTGAGAAGAAGAAAAATAAACTTATTAATAATTTAAAGGTTGTCTCTACCGTGCGTCCTTAAGCGCGATATTTCAGGAGACCTAAGGTCCTGGGGAGAGGTGTGAAAGGATTATAGCTCACTTAAATGAGCTGAGCGGATCTTTGATTCCCCCGAACGTTTAAGCTTTGCTATAACTGGCGAATTGAAACCTATGACTACGTATGGTCCGTCGAATTTGGGTGCAAGTTTGGCTGCAAAACTTTCAGCTGCTTTTGACAACGAGTGTTGAATGACTGTTGTGAAATAGCGCATACGCTTCTCGTTGGCAACAATAATAATAATTTGGCAAAGCGCTAAGCTTTGCATAGAACACACCTCTTTCAGGTTAGCTTGCACAGTTAACAGAAGCTGGCAATAATTTGGCAAAGCGCTAAAGCTTTACTTAGACCACACCTCTTTCAAGAGGCTTGCAATACAATTTTCTATTGCATAATTTTGGGTCTATGTTAAAATATGTGAAGCAGCGATTGCCAACAATTCTGATATTTCGCAATTGGTGTCAGCCAAAAACTGAAAGTCGGACTTTCTTCAAAAGTCACGTACACCAAAATTGAGTGAAAGTGAAAACTCACTAGAACATAGTGAGAATAGAATTTAAGAAAAGCTTGCAACGAAGGTATTGATTGTTAATACCTTTCGTTGCAATTTAAAAGATTGTAGTTTAACCAACCTCAAGTGGAGGTTCTAAAATTGTAAAAGTGTCTTTTTAATAGAAAATGTAATAAAAGAGTTTTTTCTAAAAATAAAAAGTGTTCATAATAAATAAATATAAAGGAAATTATTAACCATCTAGAATATACAACATTTGGCGCAGCCGGTACGTCGGTACCAACCTCTCAAGGACCGAGAGATAGGAAGAAGGAAGGACGAAAGAGGAAGGACCCTAAAATAAAATGGTAAGTGTTTGAAAATTTTATTTTTTTTTTAAATTTATTTTAAAAATTTAAATGAACATTGTTAATATTCAATAGAATAAATTAACATTCAATGAACAATAAATAAATATAATAACACTGAGATTCCGAACAACGGACCCTCCAGTGTATAACAATTGAAAAATAAAGATTTTAAAAAACTTTCTTTTAATTTAAAAATGAAAATTAACATTTCCAAATAAATCAATCGAAATAACACTGATTCCACACTACGGACCCTCCAGTGTATAACAAATAAAAACTAAATGATTTGATTTAATTTTAAAGCGCGTGAACACAGCACTGATTGCTGTTATGATTTTAAAAATAACAAAAAATTTATATAACAAAAAAAAAGCAAATTTGAAAAAAATATATAATTAATAGTTATACTTCATGAATGCCAAAATTGCTTTCGTTGTTGTTTGGGTAACATTTTTGTTTCATTGAAATTTTCAATTACAATTAAATGAAATTTATTTAATTAAAAAAGAAAAAAATACTTGAAAATAAACTTGAAAAAAAAAATATAGTTTATAATTATACTTCATGAATGCCAAAATTTATTTCGTTGCTGTTTGGGTAACATTTTTGTTTCATTGAAATTTTCAATTACAATTAAATTATTTTTTTTTCTTTTAATTAAAAGATAAAGATAACGTTTTAAATTGATTGAAATTATTTAATGGCAGATGCTAATGAATTAAATGCGTATATTCAAAAGCAATCAAGCGAATTGGACAGATTTGTTGAAAAATTATGATCGCAATTTGTACCAACTATACTAAATAAAGATAGTACAGCATTATTAAAAGATAATATATCTGGAATTCTGCATTTATCTAAATTAGAGGAGGCAGATAAAATAGTAGAAGAGTTATTAAATTTCCAGAATTTAAAAATTAAATCTGTTTTAGCAGAAAATGTTGAATTAGCAAATTAGTTGACGGGTTGAGAAAACGTTTAAACGATTATTGTTTAAAACGTACAGCAGAGTTAGAAGAAACAGCTAAAATAGATGAGGAAAACATAAAATTAAGAAATTTATTGAAAGAAAAGAATATTTCTGAGGAATCAATAAATAATAGGGTCAGACGCCAGGCAAGGGAGGAGTACGCGACGTTGGAGGAAGCGAACAACAAAATACAGGAGTTGAACGGGCGTATTAGATATTTGAACGAGGAGGTTAAGACAGCGCACGAGACATCCACAAGGATATCATAGAAAGTGACGACATCACAACACAGGGCAACATGGGATTAGGCGAAGTTGTGAAATTTGTTAAAAATGCGGTGCCAGATTTTGCAGGTGCAGACCCATCATTGCTGAGGACAGATCTTCACCGTTTTATTGAAGGATGTGAAGTGGTGAGGGCAGAACTGAAGCCTGAACAAATGAAGGAGTTTATTAAAGGCGTTATGGTTCGTTTACAGGGAGATGCTTTTGACTTAGTAAGTTCAAAGGAGTTTGACACAATAGATGATTTATACAATCTGTTAAGGAATACGTACTTGGAATGTAGGTCAGTAGATGCCATTTAATATGACATTAGAAAGGCATCTCAGTATCCGGGGGAAAGTATTAGATCTTTCTCAAGGCGTTTGGTTAACCTGCAGTCGGCAGCATTAAGCACGATTAAATGTAAATATAATGATACGAAAGACGACGTGTTCGTTAATGAATTGAATAATTTAGTTAAAAGCTCATTTAAGTTAGGACTTCGGGATTACACTTTGCGAATGGTCATGTTGAGCAGTAAGCAAACAACATTGGAGAAATTGGTGGAAGAGGCATTGGACCATGGGATGATACAAAGGGAGTCAGCAGAGTTAACGGGCATAGACAAGTTTGGAGTCCATTTCAATGAGCCCTCATCGACTTTCATGCCAAATGATCGTAATGAATCAGGTGGCCAAGGCAATGAAAAAAAAAGGAGACGGAAGAGAAAACACAAAATGTAAGTATGAAGCAGCCTAAACCTACATGTTCTTTTTGCAAGAAAAAGGGACATCTGAGGGATGAATGTCATACACGGAGAAACACTCCGTATTGCACTCCGTATGCGCAGATCGTTCGGGTAGGAATATTTTTCCAGGACATACTGCTCCCCAAGAAAGTCAGCCACTCTTACCTCAGGTAAATGGTCAAGGTGGTATCCATAACCAAGGCGGGGGTGCTCCAGGATTGAGATGCGATTGGTGCCATAGAGGGGGACACGTCGAGGGGGATTGTCGTGTTAAACGCGATACACAAGTTTTTCAAGGAAATAATAGTAATGGGAATTATGCAAACAGGCCTGCTAAATATTGCACTTGGTGCTGAAAGGACGGACTTGTTATGAATTGTTATGCCAAACGCAAATATGATGCATGGTACAATAATAGCACTTCGCAGGGAAACTACCAGGGGCCCAGTCAAGGCCACTAAACTGGGGACCCTTAGCAAATAGTGTAGTAAGGCCAGTAGTTGTAGAAGTTCCAAATAGCACACTACAACAAAATAAAACAGCGAATATTATTAACGCAGAAAATGTAGAACAAAAAGTAAAAATACATATTAATGAAGATAGAAATATTCCAACAAAAACATATAATGAACTAAATAGTAATAATACACAACTTGACACGAATAATAAACAGAATATAGGAATTAAGGAAATTAAAAATAAACAAATTATAAAAAAAACAAATAAAGTAAAGAAAGTAAAACTAATTGAATCGGAAGTTAAAAATATTAAAATCAAGAATAATAAAATCGAAAGTAAATCAAATAGAAAGGAAGTCGTAATTAACTGCCCTGAAAATCTGGGAATTGTAGATCAAACGTGGGGCGAGTATAATTTGTAATGAAGTAATTTCAATATTTCTTTTTATTATTAGCACTATGTGCGTTTTATCGTCAAAAATGTATAATAAATTCACGATCTAAATTGTCTTCAATTGCTAATAATTTTAAGAGTAATTTTATGTCGAGGAAAATGAAATTAGCTTCACAATTAGGCATGCATCGTAAAATATTTAACCGGCATGGAGAGTGTTTCAAAATATCCGATTCGACTGATGTGTTCATTGAAGTACCTTACGAGGCAGCAAAAAATGGAAAACTTACTTTGTTAGTGGATTCTGGAGCTGAGGCCAGCCTGATTAAAGAAAATAGGATGGCACATTTGCCGAATTTTAATAAAAATATTATAAAAGATCTCAGTGGTGCTTTTGGTGGATGCGTTAGAACCTTAGGCTCCACTAAGATTCAGCACACAAACATAGAAAACCTGAGTTTAACGCTACACCTTGTGTCACTTGAACAAGGGGTACCAGCAGATGGAATAGTCGGACGTGACAATCTCTGGAACAGATCTATAATAAATGCGTTAAATAAAAAAATTGCATTTTTTGATAAAGACAAAAATCATCTTGTTTAATTTCCATTAAAATCATTACAAGACATAGAAAATATAAATTTTAATCAACAAATCAGGGTACAGCCCAGAACAGCCATGGTTGTATCACTGCCGTTAAGAACAAGAATTCCTATAGTTTTGTTGCACAAACAGGAAATTCAGCCAGAGTATATTTGGGAGAGAGTTTAACAAACGTTAGAAGAAATAGAGAATATGCATCAATTTTAAATGCCACCGATAAGGAGGTGACCATTGATAGCAATTTCAAGCCACAATTTTCAAATTTTAACAAATATAAAGAAGCAAAAAAGACGAGTTCTACAATAAATACAATAAACTCGGTTAATATAAAAAATAGAATTGATAGATTATTAGGAAATGTAAAGATCGATGAATCATTAAATAAAGAAGAAGTTGCATCTTTGCCAAATATTTGTGTGTCATATCATGACGTTTTTCATTTGGAAGGGGATGAATTAACATTCACTCCTATATTAAAACATGAAATACCCACACAATGGAATCAGCCACCAATAAATCAGAAACAGTATAAACTTCCTCATATGCATAGAAATGAGATTAAAGATGTTAGACGATGGAATTATTTCACCAAGCATGTCGCCTTGGAATTCCCCATTATTATTGGTACCTAAAAAGGGCTAAAAATATGGCAATAAGAAATGGAGACTGGTTATAGATTTCCGAAAATTAAATGACGTCACCATCTAGCAGGTATTTCCTATACCACGAATAGATGAGATTTTCGACCAGTTAAGTCATAGTCGGTATTTTTCAACACTAGATTTAGCCAGTGGTTACCATCAGGTTCTAGTTGAAGATAGTGACAAAGAAAAAACTGCTTTCAGTTCGAATTTAACAGAATGCCATTTGGTCTAACGGGGGAACCTGACACCTTTCAAAGGATAATGAACCACATACTAACAGGTTTACAGGGTATTGACTGTTTCGCTTATTTAGATGACATAGTGGTTTATGGAAATACTTTAGCAGAACACGAGCATAGGCTATGTAAGGTGAAATTAAATACAGAAAATTGTCACTTTATGCGACGGGAGGTTATATATTTAGAACACAAGTGTTCTGAGTTAGGTGCCCTACCAGATCCAGTCAAAGTAGAGTGTGTAAAAAATATTCCAGTTCCGAAAAATGGAAAGGAAGTTCAAGCATTTTTAGGCTTAATTAATTATTACAGAAAATTTATAGCAGGTATGGCGAAACTGTCATTACCAATAAACTGTTTGCTTAAAGAGGACGCTAAGTTCATATGGAATGATAATTGTCAGAATTCGTTTTTAAAACTTAAAGAGGCAATTATGTCACCACTCATACTAGCGTATCCGGATTTTAACGAACCCTTTTTGCTAACGACAGGTGAAGTTGGAAGCGATCGTCCGATCGCGTTTGCCAGTAGGCCTATTAACAATGCGGAAACACGCTACTCTACTATAGAGAAAGAATTTTTGGCACTTGTATGGGCAACAAAAAATTTGAGGACATATCTTTTGGGAAGACCATTTAAAATTTATACAGATCATCAGCCCCTAAAGGGTATAGCAAATTTAAAAGATCAGACATCACGTCTTGCGCGTTTCCGACACAAATTATCGGAATATGATTTCGAAATTCATTATAAACCGGGAAAAAGTAATTTAAACGCTGATGCGCTTAGCCGCATACCGAATAATACTGAAAAAGTATTTGTAGTACAAACACGTTCGAAAACCATGAAAAGAGACAAGGAAGACGGTAAGAAACAGTCAGAATGCGATCCTGACGATTTGGTAACAAAGGAAAATGACAATATAATAATTCTAACTGAACCCCGGGACATAGAGACGGTAATTAAGGATTTTCACGATTCACCGTTAGGTGGCCACCAAGGTGGCGTAAAAACATTTTTAAGAATTCGACAACAGTACCGATGGAAGGGTATGCAGAAGCAAATAAAGCATTATGTGAAAAATTGTTCAAAATGCCAGGTAAACAAGAGTTCGAGGCTGACGAAGATGCCAATGGTTCTAACTGATACGCCTTTGACAAAGTGTACATGGACCTGGTGGGTATTCTGCATGAAACCATTTCAGGGAATAAATACATCTTAATGTTTCAGGACGAATTTTCTAAATTTATGTGCTGTGTGACTATACACGATGCGGAAGCCAACACCGTAGAAAAAGCATTTTCAACGAAATAGTTACACGCCACAATATACCCAAAGTATTGGTAACAGTCAATGGATCGAACTTAGTTTCCAAACTATTTTCAGATACATGTAAATTGTTAGGAATTAAAAAATTACATATACCATCCACAGGCTAATGAGTCATTGGAACGAAGTCATCGTCCTCTAGCTGAATATTTACGTATTTTTGCTAAAGACGATGGGTCAAACTGGGACCAATTGTTAAATTCTGTAATGCATGTTCATAACAACAAATAAACACCAAATAAATAAAACAAACAATAAAAATTCAACAACACAACCACATAATAGAACCGGTTTCGCGCTGCTTGCTGAGTTGCCGCACTCGCTGTTGTTGCAATTGCCGACGCAAAGGGATTTTCTATGCTCTTTGCTGCACGTTTGTTGACGTATTCCCTCCCTCCCCCATCCTACCCCACGCTACTAGCGCGCACGGTTGAGGCTGCACTGAGTGCGTAATCTATGCTGTGGTGAAGGCATAACACTCACCACGGCTTGTCTTACGCTCTCATTTGTTTGTTTCAACTGCTGCGCCTTGGTAGTATGTATGTCTGTTTTGAAGTTGCCCAGTAGAAAAAATGTCGCAAAAATTTCGCATAGATTTTTGCAACATTCGTGGGCTAAGGGCGAACTTTTTCTCGGTATATGCGTATGTGTCCATCCATAGGGCACAAATATTGGCACTAGGTGAGACCCAGGTTAATGAGGGTGCAGATCCACTCTGTTCTCTGCCCATAGGCGCGTTGCTCTTTTTATTCGAAGTGACGTTGCGTATCAACTGCAGCAACAACATAGTGTGTCGGATAGCGAATTTAATACTATTTGGGTTAAATTCAAACACACATCATGCACTTGTGCTTTCTTTATAGGAGTCCGAATTTAGATTGGGTTTCTACCTGTAATAAGCTGGATTCCTAATCTGATTCGATCTCAAATATATTGGAGCAATTTCCAGGCAGTGAAATTGTTGTTTCCGGCGATTTTAATGTGCACAACGCCACTTGGTTGAGCTACTCGGGTCTATCAACACAGGAGGGTTGTTATGTTGAGCTTTTTGCCGAGTGCAACCAACTCACTCAAATGGTGAAGGAGCCGACGTATATTCCACGCGTCGGCGGGCAAAGCCCAAAAGTCCTACACCTTTTTCTGACTTCACATCATGAAAAATATGATGTAAAAGTCCTTGCACCTCTTGGTAATTCCGACCACTGTACTGTTTCCGCTGAGTTTTCGTATTCTAGTTTACGCGCCTCTTCGATTAAAGCCCCGAAGAGGAATGTATGGCTTTACGAAAAAGCAAATTGGGTTGCGTTAAATGCTTTTTTTCGCAACTTTAATTGGAAATTTTGTTTCGCTGACAGAGACATAAATGCTGCGGCTTTAATGGTACAAAATATTATTGTATTAGGTATGCGGTCCTTAATACCTTCTAAAAAGATTAGCATTAAACCTAAGGACCACTCTTGGTTTAATGAGACTTGCAGGATTGCAGTCAGGTCGACTGCAGACTTGGCGTTCTAACAAGAATGCTGATACTAAAAGACTTCGTATACAGGCTAGGAATCGCTGTAATGCCGTGATCTCGCGCGAAAAGTTTCTTCACGAACAAAACGCGCGCAAAACGTTCCTACTCTATCGCAGGGGTAGTAAAAATTTCTGGTCATTTGTAAAAAGGGTGAAGAATCAGACGACATCGTCTACTCCAACTCTTAGTATGAATGGCCTGACCTTCACTGACCCGGTTGATAAAGCTAATCTCTTGGCAGAATTATTTGCAAATAATTCAACGCTCCCAGATAGTAATCAACCACTGCCTGTCGTCGATTTTGTTTCTTCTGCAATGCCGGATATTCATGTTCGAACTCGGGCAGTTAAAAAGGTTTTAGCAAACCTCAACATTAACAAAGCGTCTGGGCCAGATGGCATATCTGCCCATGTGTTGAAGAAGTGCGCGTCAACGCTGGCTTGTCCGTTGCGTAACCTTTTCAACCTCTCCTACACGACAGGAGTTTTTCACGAGTGGATCTGGTCCTACGAACGTAGGACCAGATCCACATGTGACTTGATGGCGGTCCTCTCCGAAAAGTGGAATAATTGTGTTCACCTTTTCGGGGAGAGCAAGGCTGTTGCTCTTGATATCTCCAAGGCTTTTGATCGAGTGAGACATAAAGACCTCGTTTCAAAACTAATTGCATATGGTGTCGGTGAATCTTTTACTCGATGGATATCGAGTTTTTTCCAGTGTCGTTCAATACGAGTTGCGATGGATGGTGTTCTTTCGGAACAACATTTCATCAATTCTGGAGTTCTTCAGGGTTCCGTCCTATCCCCGTCCATATTTCTGGTATTTATCAATGATCTTCTGTCATTGCCCCAGATCCCAATCCATTCCTTTGCAGATGATAGCAACATTTGTCATTCATACTCGTTCAAAAAGCGCCCAACCTCTTTGGAGATTGAGAGTAAAAGACGCACTATGAATGACACACTCAATAATGATCTTAAAAGAATCTCCGAGTGGGGTCTTACAAATAGAGTTGATTTTAATGTACGCAAGACCCAATGTTGTCTGTTATCTCATAAAAGAATGGATTCAACCCTACCTCCCCTTAATATGGGTGCTGTGGATATTGCAGAGTCAGCTGCTCTTGACGTTCTGGGCATATCAATTCAATGTGATCTCCGTTGGAATGATCACATATTTGACGTGTCGAAAGAAGCGGCCAAGTGCCTCGGTTTTTTAAAACGGTGTAAGACATACTTCACTCCTGCTCACTTGCGTACTGTCTACACCACCTATATTCGGCCTAAGATGGAATACAATTCGCACATATGGGCAGGGGCTTTAAAATTTTCTTTGGAGTTCCTGGATCGAATCCAACAACGTGCAATATATTTAATAAGGGATGAAAATATTTCATCCTCTATTGGTTCTCTTGAGCACAGAAGGACCGTAGGGTATGTAAGCCTGTTCTATAGGTATTACAATGGTAAGTGTTCGAGGGAAATACATGACCTGATTCCACCAGGTCGTGTGTCCTCTCGTTCTACTCGAGCATCGAACCAAGCCCACCCCTTCGTAGTTCACTCGGCTCTCAATAGAACCACGCATTACCGAGAGAATTCGTTCTTCAGTCGCACGATACGTTTGTGGAACAATCTCCCTGCGTCTGTTTTTGCCGACATTTTTGATATTGGCATGTTCTAAACAAACATTCACCGACACTACTCCATCCTCCATTTAATACGTCGACGGGTCAAACACCATTCCGTACGTTGTACGGGTTTGACTTCGACATGCCTAAGAATTTAAAGCGTAAATGTTCACCTTTATATAACGCCGAAGACTACAATAAGGTATTAAAGTACCAAATACAGCGATCACACGAGATTGTCAGGCAAAATCGATGTAGGGTCAAGGAGGTGTCGAAAAAACAATACGACAAGAACCTCAACCCTATACAATTCAAACCACACGACATGGTTTTAATGAAAAACCAAACTAGGAAGAATAAGTTCTCTCCAATTTGGAAGGGACCCTACGTGGTCGTAGAGGGAAGTGGGCCAGTGACCACGACGATAATAATCAAAAACAAAGATAAGAAAATTCACAATAATTTGTTAAAGGCATATCACAAATAGTGTATGCCGTTAAAACTTAAAATATTATAATATTATCCTAAAATAGAACCCATGAAAGTAAAAATATAAAACCAATTAGCTATGCGTTCACAATTAAACTCGTAGATTGCAACATTAGGTTAGACAAAACAAATCTAACCATAAGATAAAGAGTAATCATTAAATAAAACATTACATACTTCGTCATTTGGAGGAAAAAATAAATATAAATAGTTTAGGAAAACAGTAAGTAAGAAACAAAGGAAAAATTATAGTAATAAAAATAAAGAGATAGGACATATTAAAAATAATAATTTAGTAATAAGAAATACAAATATATATATATAACTTTTTTGGAAAAGAACTTATAATTTTAAAGTTAGTTAATCATCAATTGAGAAAAGAAATAAATTAAGCACATGCAACCAATTGCATTAATTTAAATTTAAATCAATGTTAGTCACAAAATTGTCGAATTCAATACAGATAATGCAAAACCAACAATTGCATTACTGACCTATATTAATAGCGCAAGCTATCAAACCTAGAAAAGGGTCATTCACCCAAGTTCTGAAGCACATATGCAATTTGTACGAACGTATGTATATCATACACTAAGCAAGCGTTAATAGCTGACATATAAATGCAGATCTTGCAGTTTTTTTTTGAAACCATAAACAATGCAAATAAATATAATTCAATTTTACCGTTATGCCAGTAGGAAGTTTCATATAATGTGACATATATAAGTATACAAAAATAATATAATAAAATATTAAACATGTTTAGAAAATAAATCGCAACTCTAATTATATTTATTTACATGCAGAGGAATTATAGGTATTTTTGTATATTAATATAATTCAATTGGAATAAAATATAACAAATAAATTTTAAATGAATTTGAAGAACTTACTTATAATAATTTAAATTTCTTAAAAAAGAAGAAAAATATCAGTTAGTATTAATATTAAAAAAAAGAGAGATATATAAATATTTAGTACAGTTAAAATTAAGAAAAGGGAACAAAAAAAATATATTAGTAGAATAAATTAAATGTAAAAAAACAGTTTTTTTTTTTGGAATATCTACTAAGATCCACAGCACTCAGACAGACTATATCCATTGTACTGTGAAATCTATTCCCTACAATTTTGTGGTTAATATCACCACGAGCGCCCATGCCCAAGCCGGGATTCGAACCCGAGACCTTCAGAATGCAAGTCCAGCGCGCTACCTCTGGACTGCTGAGGTCGGCTAAAAAAAACAGGTAATAAATAAAAGAAAAGAATTTAAAATTAAAAATAAAGCGATTTATACATTAAATTATTTAGTGTAGTTGAAATAAAAAAAAAGATTTAATAATTGAATAGAAAAACATATTAGTAAAATAAATAAAATATATATATAGGTATTAAATATTAATTTTTTTTTTAAAAGGAATTTTAAATTTTAAAGAGAAAAAAAAAGAAAAAATTATTATTAGAAGAGATAAAAAAAAGAAAACAAAAAAAAAATAATAAACATGAAAAAAAATGGGGAATTAAATTTAAAAAAATGGGGGATACAAATTTTAATTAAAGAGAAGAAAAAAAAAAAGAAAATAATATTAACTATTCAATTTTTAAAGAGATAAAAAAATATATATATGAAAAAAGAAAATAATATGTAAAAAAAGGAGAACTAAAATTAAAAAAAGGAGGTATAATAATGTTTATTAAAGAGAAAAAATAGAAGAATATAAGAAGAGAAGAAAACATATATATATATATATATATATATATATATATATAGAAAAAAAAGAGAAGAGGAAAAAAAATATAAATAACGGTATTAACTATTAATTGAAAAAAAAGGGGTATTTAAAAAAAATACTATTAATTAAAAAAAAAGAAACGGAAAAAAATATATACAGGCATGTTCTGCATTTCACATTCGCACGGAATTGCGAATTTAATTTCGCATTTTTTTCGAAGATTTCGAAATGTCATGTTCTATAAAATGGTTTTCCCTGTTTCCCGCCGATTTTAATTCGTTTAACATTTCAAATGTGAATTGTGTCTTTTTGTTATGGACAGAACTTGGTAAAAGACTGAATATGGACGGACCACCAATGAAAGATGTTAATGGTTGGAAAAAGGTAAGATATTTGTATAGGGAAACTTCGTATTAAGAGTAAATTATAATTCTATTAATTTTAGGTTTAGTCTGATTGGAAAGGGTAACATCAAAAAAAAATGGGTCATAATAGAACTGAGGCAAGTATCACTGAAGTAGGTCGCTTCAACAAATTTGTAATTTCCCCTACCGAAGATGCAGTTGCATAAATCTGTGGCATATACACCGCAGTCAAGGGAATTACTGGGTGCTCATCTTTTGCGGTATCTAATGTAACCGAAGAAACATATGAAATCGAAGTCTCTGGAGAAATTCAAATATCAACAGAAGCAGTAAATGAAGTTGATGTAGATAGCACTGACAGTGATGAACGACCAGGTCCTAGCAACACTTTTACTTCTGTGTCTAGAAATATTATTTCTTCTACTCCAAGAAAGAGAATGCGCACGGATACTATGCAGGACTGCATGAGGAAGCAGCATATGGCAATTGAAGCAACAACTGCTGAAAAAAATTCTGAAGCTATTCAAAAATTAAATGATCTCATTTCAAAACAAAATGATATTCTTACAGAGCACAATAAGCTAATTGCTGAACAAAATCTTGAAAAGTAAAAACATTATTTAGAAATGCAAAAAATTTCAATTGAAAAAAATGAAATAAAGAAAAGAATGCTTGTAATAGAGGAAAATTTAATATTAATCGATGAATATAAATCGAACATAAAAAAACACTTAAAAAGTACAAAACAAAAAATGTAAATGTGAAAAAAATTAAAAAACTATTAATTTTTATATTTAATTTTAAGAAATGAAACTAATTTATTTTACATATTTTTAACTTATTTTATTATATAATTAATAAAAACACAGGTTTATAGACTTGTCATTAAATTATTTGCAAT
The DNA here is from genome assembly GCA_951804985.1 of Dryomyza anilis. NCBI lineage: Eukaryota > Metazoa > Arthropoda > Insecta > Diptera > Dryomyzidae > Dryomyza > Dryomyza anilis. The sequence continues at coordinate 4,387,810 of OX638136.1, read as the reverse complement.
AGTATCTCTCACTCTTTGACCACTACTACTTTCTTCAGCGTTGTTTTGACCGGCATAATCATTATCGTCGGAAAGGATATTAATTTCTCCGATTTCCTCCAACTTATAAAATCTACATATATTATGTAGTGCACAGCAAATATTTATTATTTTAACCACTTTTTGTGGAGTATATGGTAATATTGATTGCAAGCTCCTAAACCTACTTTTAAGAACACCCATAACTCTTTCTACAATGTTACGCGCCTTGGTATGATGCTGGTTAAACCTGTGCTGCGAAGTACCTGCATTAGGATTCCTATATGGTGTCAATAAAAAGGGTTCAATTCCATAACCAGAATCACTTAATAGCCAAGAATTTCGATCACCGTTTTCATATCTCGACAAAAAATGTTGTATTGAGCTACTCATATTAAAAATAAATGAGTCGTGGTATGATGCAGGACGACGGACATGCACTGCTCTAATGACCATATTGTAGTCGCATATCTAAAAAAAAATTTATGTTTTTAATTTTATTTAACTTGAAATATTTGCATTACATACAATCCTAGTATTTATGCTAAAACATCCCTTTCGATTAAAAAACAAATGATCCTCATGTTGTGGCTTCAGCAATTTTATGTGCGTTCCATCGATGCACCCAATGACGCCTGGGATTCCGAAGTCATCATAAAATTTAATTTTGAGGCTTGACATTCTTCATGAGTCATCACTAAATTAATCCACATTGGACATAGCACTCTCTCCAAAATAATTAACATTTTGGTTAAAATTTTGGAGACCGTGCTTCTTCCAAGTGCAATGTCCACATCCTTGCCAATTGACCGTTGGAAACCACCTTCGGCGAAAAATCGCAAAACGGCACACAGCTGCAATATTTTGGGAATTGACGTCTCCGCGACCATTGGACTTATTTGGATCATGATTTGCTGAACGGCTTCTTTGTCCAATCTATAGAATGCCGTAAATCTACCAAAACAAAACATTTTTATGTAGAACGATAAATTAATAAAGAACACATTACTTACGCTGAGTCAGGAACATCAAAAGCTTTCTTGTTCATCAAAATAATCAGAATATATAAAAAACGAACTCATTTTAATAATATTTTAATTGTGTTTATGACCAGTTCACAATAGACGTTTCGAACTCAAATCAGCTGTTAGTTCGTGAATTCGAAATTAATCAATTTCATCCGTTTTACAGAACACCCTTTTTCAATCGGTCCGTTTTGCAATTCCGGATTTAATATGAAAACGGACGGATTGCAGAACATGCCTGATATAAATGAAAAAAAGAGGGTATTAGAATAAAAAAAAAAAATTATTTTAATTTTTATCTAACATTTTATTTTTAAAAAAAGAGATATACAAATTCGAAATTAAATTAATTTTTAAAAAACTAAATTTAATCAGATTAAAAAATATATATATACATATATAATTAATATTAATCAATTTTTGAGAAGATTTAAAATAATAAATATATGTATATACAATATATTTAATGTACAATATATTCTATATACATATAAATTTATTTAAAAAAAAAAAAAAAATTATATGAAATAATTTTTTTTAAATTTTGCGCATTGAAGGGGGATTGAGACCACTGCATTGCGTCCCTCCGCATATAAGACGACGATCTTAGGCATTGGACTAAATACATAATTACACTAAAATTACACTTTGTTAATAAAAGCTAGTACTACACTAAATAGTAATACTTCAAATAATGTGCACACTATATTTCAAGTAATTTAAGTATTTTAAAATCAATCATTTAGCACAGGCCATGTTACATGAACAATTATATATCATACGAAAATTATATTGAGATTACCAGTAGTGTGACACCACATATTTGGAATAGTTTGAAAACAAAATTAAAATTATTGTTTGTAAAATATTCATGTACATTTAAAATATCCGAGTGCACAAAAATTGTTATTTAGAGTGACCAACAGCGCTGGATACTCAGAAGACGCATAGATAATCGTTGGGGTCTTGGGACTTTAGTGGGGACATGTGGAAGGAGCTCTGGGAGTTATCAAGAAGAAGAAGAAGTGAAGCAGAGGTCCAGCAGATTCAAATAAAGTAAAGAAAAACGAAGAAATGAAGCAGAGTGGCAGCATATTTGAAGACTTAGCAGGATGCACTACGAGCAAACTTGTTGTTATACCAAGCACAAGAAGATTGCAGTGATTGAATTTTAATCATAAAACCACAACTGCCAGAAACAAGAAGCAGAAAACAATATTCACCTTTGATTTTGAAAAAGTATATAAAAAAAGTCAAATTATTATGTCTTCCATCGCACATATAGAAGAAGCAATGCAGTAACGATTTCAGAAATCTATAAGCTACATAAAGTGACATGTTTTCAAAATGTTTGACAAGATCGCAGAAAAGAACACTCATCTCGAACGAAGTCAACCAGACTTCTACAAACATCTATTAAAAATGAAAACAACGTTTTTTTACACGATAGGTTTCCTTTACTTGCAGATCCTCAGTGGACACTTATATTTTTTCTTAATATTGTAGCTTTACTACATTGAAATTTGCAAGGTCGTGGTCATTTTATTTTTGTGCAACCAATTAAATATAGTTCAATAAAATTCAGTTTCTAATATTCATTTTTCAATAAAATTTTGAAAAACAATTTCAAATAATTTATTTATTTTTTTGAATTTATTATGACATTTCAGTACAAAGAGCTTCTTTTGACAAAAAGCTTTCGGAAAGATTTTGAAATTTGGCTGTGTTTAAACGAAAACTACAAAAATACTACGAATAGTTTCGTGGTATTTTTACCAGATAAATACCACAATGAAATCAACGAATATTACAAAAATATTACAGTATTGTGAGACACACATCTAGTATTTCAAATACTATGATGTGAATACCAGATATCTGTCTCAGGTATAAGAGTACTTTACATTCAACAGCTACAAAAACAGTATCAATATGTTAAGTTTTATTTTAGTTTATTATGATCGTACAACTATTATTTATTTTAATTTTAATTTATATTCATCTTTATGTTTACCACTATTTATTACCTTTTATTACTTTTTATTACTTATTATTTTGTGACAGTAAATGTTTTCCATGTCTTATGTCAATGATAACAAACTGTGTTTGTCTGAAATTTCAAATACACTCTTATGATAAATGAGAACAGATACCTGGAGAGTTATAAAGAAACTACTCATAATATGATTCGGATCTTAAATAAACAAAAACCGGGAATCAAAGTATGCCACATAAATGCTCAAAGCTTGCATTGTAAAATTGACGAATTTAGATATATTTTTGAATGTTCTTGCGTTCACGTCATCTGTGTCTCAGAGACTTGATTTCATAGTAACATGAGCGACAACATGTATAAACTGAATGGTTATAACATATTTCGAGCTGATAGACAGGGTCGTGGTGGTGGAGCTGATATATATGTGAGAGAGACTATTGTGTGTAAAGTCATCTGCATGTCCCAGTCTGATAGCTCTATTGAATCATGTGATACATGATATGTTGATACATGTGAATTACTTCAAGAAATTCAAAAACAATCTGTGATATATAGCAATGTGGTAAAAGCCGGGGATTTTAATAGTAATTTAATTTTAGAAAATACAATACGCGATGATATGCAAAGCCTTGGCTTATATTCAGTCAACATAATAACGCCAACCCATTATACAAACTCCTGTGATACTCTTTAAAATTTGATTTTTGTTAACGATAAAAGTAACATACTATTATATGACCAACTATGCACCAACCCTCTCCAAACATGACATCGTTTATCTTACATATAATTTCCAACTTGACGCTTCTGATCATACATTCTATTTTCGTGACTTTAAACATATACATTTTGACGATCTTAATATATCAACTGACAATGTACATTTGGAAACAGTATATAATATGACTTCTATTGACAAACAACTTGCATTCTTCGAATCAAATCTTTATAATTTATTTAATACAAATGTTCCGTTGAAAAGAAAAGTGGTTAAACACAGCGCCCGACCTTGGTACAACAATAATATTAAAAGTTTAATAAAATGTCGTGATGATGCGTATAAAAGGTTGAAAAGATACCGCTCAACCGACCTCTATAATGCTTTTAAAGAGTATAGGAAAAAAAGTTGTGAGAGAAATAAAATTTGCAAAAAAGTCGTTTTTTAAACAAACATGGAAAATAACATGGAAAATAATAAAAGATATTGGAATCGGTAAAACATAATCAAACCGAACTGCCATTGACGTCAATCTTGACGCGCTCAATAAAAAATTTGTTAATGCAGCACCCCGGATACTTCAAAATAATACTACAGAACTTAACAATAGCAATCAACGAAACATTAAAACACCCTTCAGTTTTACTTGTGTTAGTCCATCGGCTTTGACGAAATTCACTCAACTTTTATTAAATTATTACTTCCTAAACTGCTGCCATACATAACATATATTTTAAATACGATCCTGACAAAATCTATATTTCCAACTATAACGAAAAAAGCTCAAATTATTCCATTACCAAAAACTAGTCATGAATTTGGACCTATAGCTATACTTTCGTACATGTCTAAAGCTGTTGAATCATTATTGAACAAACAAATAATAAATTATTCAAATAGATACAATCTATTGAGTCAAAGGCATGTATGTATGTATTTCGGCATTAATTGATGTAAGCGAAGACATTTCGGCGGAAATTGATAATAATAACATACTTTAATTATAAGATTTATATGTCTTGTGTCAAAATCAATAAATTAAATTAATATGTTTACATCATTACACATTTATACTGCGTTAACCCTGGTCAGACTCCGAGAGTAATCATTGACTTGAAAAGAATCAAAAAATGTGTTACTGCAATAAATACCTTAATACGAAACAAAAAATATATATTCTTATATATGTGATTTTTTTCATTTCAATCAGATGTTCACTATACAAAAATAGGTTGACAGAAAAAGAAAATGTGGATAAATATTATGTATTGAGAACATAAAAATGTTGTTCATAATATTTATGTATAAATTTTAATATTTATGAATTGTACATAATAATGGTGAATCCAAATATATTAAGGACATTGATTTAACAACCAGATACATATTCGAATACCGATATTCGAAATATAATCGAAAATATTTGAAACCGAATATTTTCAGTCCAATGTACAAGTGTTTACAATTCGTTGGTTTTTTTCGTAAACATTTTTATTCAAATAAGCATTTTATTGAAAATATGTTATGAAAACGAATGCGTAACATAATCGACATAACGAAATACGACATAACGAAATCGATGGAGTCGGAGGAGAAGAACTTGGTGTTGGTAAAATATATGGTATAGTGTAAAGGTAAAAGTGTAAGATTAATAAAATAAATGAAATAAATAAATAACAGCTCTGTACAGAACCACCACCACCGCAATACGAAATAATAAAATATTTTTTTTAAATAATATTAAATACTGTAAAATTACATAAATGTTGAGATTGTGTACATAAAATGTATGAATATGTGTTCATAAAATATATTGAATTACTACATTAATACGATGAAATTGGTCCTTGGTTGAGGTACTCGACAAAATATATAAAATAAATGTACAAATACATAAATGTTGAGAATCTTTTTTTCTGTGTTACTTTGCATATTTCAGATATTTTTCAAAGCAGGTGTGTTGAAAATCTAGCGATGAATATAAAAACACTTTTATCAGTGAAAAACACTTTTATCAGCCGGAAAACTATGTTCACAGAGGGAAAAAAGTAGGGGAACCCGGGAAAATGGGACATGGGGTAATGTAGGTATGCAACTTTTGGAGATGTTGCAAATTTTGAACATAAAAGCAATTGTCAAGTGCTTCTTAATATAGCATCAATTTTTCACCCATGGTTATAATCAAATTAATACCTTTCTATTGCTTTTCGAGAACGAGCGAAAAAAAAAATGTTTTTGATAGAAAAAGTGAGAATTTTTTATCGTTTGCAAAATGTTAAAATGATCGCAATTCCTATATCTTTTAAAATACAAAAAAAAATACAATAATGTTGAAATATATAAAGTATGCTGAATCGATCCATAAGGGCATTTTTCTTTAATTTTCATAATTCATATGCGTCACGAAAATAGTCCCAAATTGTCCATTCATTAAAATAAAATGTTCAATATATATTACTACAACAGCCGCCTGTAGGTTGACGCATTTTTTATTTTTTCATGTCAAATTTTCAAACATTTCAGTTCAGTCGCTCAGAAGCATTCATTGATGATGGATGTATATTTGATTTTTTTACAAATATACATCCATTTTTTCTACATTAAATATGTATGAAATTGTATATCTCTGTGTGTTATTCCCTCCATTTTAATCAAATATTTCATAAACAAATTTTAAAAAATATTCCGAAAAACTATAGTAAGATAAAGTTTAAAACATTTTTTCGAAATTTTGACAGAAAACACATTGCGAACTAATATTTAAATGTTTTTCAAGAGAGCTTATAGAATTGTGATAAATTACTCTCCCGACACACTTTTTTTGGTAACACAAATTTATTTTTGATTTTTTGCAAAAACTAATATTTGGACTCAGATTGTTTTTGCCAATTCACCGTAGGGAAAGGTTCATATTTCATTTTGTGATAAAGTTTGCAACTGCTACATGTCGAAATCGTGCGTTAACTTGTGATATAAAGTACAAAAAATGGCCTTTTTTGCAAATTTGACTCGATTTTTTGCAAAATCTCGACGTATATTAAAAGTTCTGAGTACGCAGCAAGAATTAGGAGACCGAAATCTACCAGAAATGATAAGTTCATTTCTGTGGAAAATTCTTGTAGAACAGTGTAATTAAACTATCAACTAAATACGATGTTCCACTGAGCACAGTCCCTATCACATGTGCGCATTCAACCGCAATAGAAAATAAAAATTTAATATTGATATTTTTTAATCTAAAGATAACGCACAAAATAAATTTCCGATAAAAAAAAACGTATAATATTAATATTCTACGATATATTATATTAAAATTCGTCTTATACGTGAACGATGTAATTGATACATCAGAAAATTTATACTGGGTGGGTATTTAGTACAAACTAATGGATGTTTACACTGAATAAAATCTTTTGTTACAAAAGAGAGATAACCTTTAAAATAATGATTATAATTTATATTAAACGCCATACAATACTAACAACAAAATATATAGTTTAAAAATATAATAAAATTATTAAATTAGTACTATTCTATATACCTATTGATATTATATAATTTATAACTCTTTAATTGATAATGCCTTTCTATACAAAACCAATTAGATCGATTCAACATTCCTTACCACAATGCATGTATTGCGGTTTCCTGAAAATGTTTGACAAACAAAAATTTATCATTTTACATCAAAAATTACGAAACAAAGCAGCATTATCCTGCTCACATGAGCAGGTTCGACTAATACGATCGACAAACTTATATTTCAGTGTTGCCACTTTCTGATTAATTCCACAAAAGCGTGCATTTTCATTATCTTATTGTATAATGTTTGTGTAATTTTATTATGTAACTTTAATTTGAATTACAATTATTATAATCTGATAATAATCAAATAGAAAAATACAAGATTTCCAATAAATATTTTAATTTTTGATATTACATGAATTTGAAAATAAACGATTCAAAAATTTTTGTTACATATGGCATAAATTTAGTGAGGTTTTCGCTAACACTATCAACTTAAGAAACTTTTAAAGCTGTCATTTTTTATATTAATATTTATTGTGAAGAATATAAACATAAGCAAAAAGGAATATTCCGCTTATAATTCAGTTAAATTTTCAAGAAAAATAATTAAAATAAATTTTCTAATCAACTTTTAAATTTCCATATTTTGTGTGCGACTGAAATCGCTGCTAACTTAACTGAGCATAAGTGAACGAAGCTGACCAAAGAAATTATAGTCATCAACATTTAAATCATGAGTTCTCGTACTACTTAAGCTAATATAAGTGCAATATAGTTAGCACTTAATGAAAATTTTGCCTATTTGGGGTTATTTACAATGCAGCGAACGGCCATTTATTCCAATATTAACAATCTTTGATCCCTATTTACTAACTTTTTATCTTTTATTAATTTAAGACATTACAATACCGTTTACAAATAATGTATACAATAATAAATATGAATATTAATAATTAAACTATCAAATAAAACGATGTTCCACTGAGCGCAGTCTATTTCACATGTGCGCATTCAACCCCAATAGAAAATAAAAATTAAATAATGCTATCGAGTATAAGTGTATAAGTATTTTTATACCCTACACTAAGTGTGAAAGGGTATATTCAGTTTCGTACGCCGTTTGTAACACCCAGAAGGAAGCATCTCCGGTATGGAAAAGTATATATATTCTTGATCTCCTGAGTCGATTTAGCGATGTCCGTCTGTCTGTTGAAATCCCTACTACTTAAAAAATTGAAGAGTTAGCTGGATGAAACTGATAACTTAGATTACTTATATACTTATAAAAATTGGCTAGATCGGTTCATTGTGACCTGTGATCTGACCAATTATATTAATTTTTTTTTACTGTTTACGTTTTTATTTTTTTTGGTCAAATATATATTTGACCGAAAAACTTCATGCACAAATACATGAAAATAATGTTTTCCAGCGAAACGACTTGTGGTTCCCAAAAAAAAAAACGAAATTCGGTACACCTATCTATTTGTAAATATGGGTATCAAATTCTTCAGAGATTGAAAGTTTGTAGTTATTTTCAGGATTTGTATACCCTGGTGACCTATATAAAACTTTAAATGGTAACCACACATATGTGTAGGGAATTTATTGTAGGCTTAGACAGACTATAATTTTGATAATCCTAACTATTATAATAACACCAAATTTTAAATTTCCCATGTGATCTAACATTCCCAACGGGTTTCATCTGGATTTCATTTTGTTTGTGCGTCGGCGTCGTTAAGATTCTTCTAACATTATTTTCTTCTACGTTGCTATTTTAAAACAGGATATTGCATTATTTAGTGTATATTATGTTATTAAAGCTTTAAATGGATCAATTTTTAATGTAATGGTTTACGACTTTAATTTAATAAAACAATGTTCGTTAAATGCTGAACACCAAAATTAGAATAATTTTATTTTTGAAAATTTTTTTGAAAGTGTTTACAAATTAGTTTTTTTATATTTTTTATTTTTTTATAAAATTTGAAACAAGTGTTTTACTTGTATGGATTACTACAGTACCCCCTTCCTAGCGGAACGTGACTCTTTTTGGGGTTTTTGAATTTTGAGTTGAACTTTGAGTCAACTGTAGAGATGATGATTATTGTTCCTGGCAACAGGCTGCGATTATGCTTGATTCGATGAATGCTGGTTTTAATCGATCAATCGAAACACTGTCATCTTTGTTGTTCATCTTTAAAATAAAATATTTGTCGGATCTCTTCCCAACTTCATATGGACCAGAATATTTAGGTTGAAGAGGTTTTGTTACTGCATCTTGACGTACCCAAACCGATTTTGAATGTAGAAGATCCTTTGAAATGAATCCATGCGGATTACCATGTGGTAATGCAGTTTTCGGTTGAATTTGTTGCATTGTGTCTTTCAAAGCACTTACGAAGTCTGTTGCATTAAGACGATCGTTAGTTTTTTGAATAAAAAATTCACCAGGCAGATGGAGATTTTCGCCGTACAGTACTTCTGCAGCAGATGCTTCAATGTCGTCCTTATACGCGGTCCTCAAACCAAGCAACACTGATGACAAAGATTTTGTCCATTGCGCATTTGCTCTGCAAATCAACGAAGCTTTTAAGGTCCTGTGAAGTCTTTCAACCATACCATTCGCTTGAGGATTTGAGATTTTACGCCAAGAAATTCTGACAAGTCGTGGAAGAGTTTAGACGTGAATTGCCGTCCACGGTCACAAATGATTTTGTTGGGACATCCAAACCTTGATATCCAACCTTCGAAGAAAATTCGGCTAAATGTCTCAGCGGTGATGTCACAAATAGGAATTGCCTCTGGCCATCTTGAGAATCTGTCTATTATTGTCAACAGATATGAATATCCTTCGGACGGCGGTAATGGTCCAACGATATCGACATGAACTTCACAAAATCGGTTCGACGTTACTGGAAAATTACCAAGAGGCGATTTCGTATGCCTAGTAATTTTTGATTTTTGACAGGCTTGACAGAATTTCGTCCACATCTTGCAATCCTTATTTAACGCGGGCCATACAAAACGATCTGCAACTAATTTTCTCGTAGATCTTATGCCAGGATGCGCAAGATTATGAAGCTTGTCAAAGGCGGATCTACGGAAGCTGGTTGTAAGAAAGGGTCTTGTTTTACCTTGTGATACGTCGCAGTAAATTTGAATGTTGGATCCGGGAAGTTGTACGAGTTTCAGCTTGAGTCCGGTATCGCTATTAAGAAAATTTGCAAGTTCTTCATCTTCCTTTTGTTCTTCCGAGAGCTTCGCATAATTTAAAGTAGATATTTCGTCAATCCGTGATAAAGCGTCTGCAACAGTATTGTTAATTCCGGATATGTGCACGAGCTTCGTAGTAAACTGACCGATATAATCGAGGTGACGAAATTGACGAGGTGTGGCTTTGTTTGGATTTTGGTGAAAGGCGTACGTTAAGGGTTTATGATCCGTTAGCAATGTAAAATCTCGTCCTTCTAGGATATGCCGAAAATGTTTTCCAGCACTATAAGCAGCAAGTAGTTCGCGGTCATACGTGCTATATTTGCAATCTGCAGGACTCAGTTTTCGTGAGAAGAAAGAGAGTGGTTGCCAACTTTCACCAATTTGTTGTTCTACCACAGCACCGATAGCAAAGTCTGAAGCGTCAACTTTGAGATGAAGATCTGCATCTTTCACGGGATGTGCTAAAAGTTCAGCATTTGCAATTTGTTTTTTGCATCTTTTAAATGATTCGGTTGCGGCTTCTGTCCATATAACCGGACGCTTATCTTTCTTTACCGCGCCTTTTAAGTAATCATTTAATAGAGCTTGATTATGAGCAGCGTGCGGTAGAAATCGACGATAGAAATTAAGCATGCACGTGAATCGGCGAAGCTCCAAAATTGTTTTGGGCTGTGGAAAATCTATTATTGATTGAACTTTTGAGGCCGTTGGCGTGCTACCAAGAGAGGTTATGTGAAATCCAAGAAAATCAATTTCAGGGGATCCAAATTCACATTTTGCAGGATTAATCATGATGCCAAATTTTCGAAAGCGTTCAAAAATTGCCCTTAAATGTTGAATATGCTGTTCTTCAGTATATGACGCAATCAATACATCGTCAATATACGTGAAAACGAAGTCGAAGTCGCGACAGATCTCATCCATCAGACGCTGAAAGCTTTGCGCTGCATTGCGCAGACCAAAAGGCATTTTGAGAAATTCAAATAAGCCAAATGGCGTAATGATAGCAGTCTTCTGGATATCATCAGGATGCATGTCGATCTGATGATAAGCTCTAATGAGGTCTAGCTTCGAAAAAAACTTTCGACCATGTAGGCAATGCACATAGTCTGTGATGAATGGGATGGGGTACCGATCGGGAACAGTAATATTGTTTAAAAATCGGTAATCCCCACAGGGTCGCCAATCTCCGTTCTTTTTAGGAGCCATGTGTAAAGGGTTTGACCACATGCTTTTCGATGGACGAATAATTGCATTGTCCAGCATGAATTTGAATTCTTTTTTGGCGATAATAAGACGTTTGTTATCAAGAGGTCTTACCTTTACGCGAACTGGAGGTCCTGATGTTTCGATGTGATGGAATACACCGTTCTTGTTGTTGGTGAGCGACATTGAGAGATTATGAATTTCCGGGAATTCTTCTAGAAGTTTCTGGTAAATGCTTTGATTCTTGACAATTGTTGTTATGCCGAGGGATGGTTCTCTTGAGATTGTTGCAGGTACTGACAGAAGCGTAGATCCATCGACGAGTCTTCTGTTCTTGAGGTCGGGAAGTAGATGAAAATGTTTCAGGAAATCTGAACCGATGATGCATTTTGTGACGTCTGCTATGATGAACAGCCAAGAAAATGCTTTCCGCAGACCAAGATCGAGTTGAAGAATCTTTGCGCCAAACGTTTTTATGGGCGTACCGTTAGCTGCGAACAAATGTACTGAAGAGTGCGATGAATTGCTCACGTATACATCCCTTTGTATAACCGAGATGTCAGCACCAGTGTTAATCAAAAAAGTTTTTCTTGTTGTCTTGTCCTTGATGAAGAGGCGGCCTGATGTGTTATCAGCTATTTCGGAGGCCGCAAGATCCGAAAAGCTCATTAATACAAACTAATGGATGTTTACACTGAATAAAATCTTTTGTTACAAAAGAGAGATAACCTTTAAAATAATGATTATAATTTATATTAAACGCCATACAATACTAACAACAAAATATATAGTTTAAAAATATAATAAAATTATTAAATTAGTACTATTCTATATACCTATTGATATTATATAATTTATAACTCTTTAATTGATAATGCCTTTCTATACAAAACCAATTAGATCGATTCAACATTCCTTACCACAATGCATGTATTGCGGTTTCCTGAAAATGTTTGACAAACAAAAATTTATCATTTTACATCAAAAATTACGAAACAAAGCAGCATTATCCTGCTCACATGAGCAGGTTCGACTAATACGATCGACAAACTTATATTTCAGTGTTGCCACTTTCTGATTAATTCCACAAAAGCGTGCATTTTCATTATCTTATTGTATAATGTTTGTGTAATTTTATTATGTAACTTTAATTTGAATTACAATTATTATAATCTGATAATAATCAAATAGAAAAATACAAGATTTCCAATAAATATTTTAATTTTTGATATTACATGAATTTGAAAATAAACGATTCAAAAATTTTTGTTACATATGGCATAAATTTAGTGAGGTTTTCGCTAACACTATCAACTTAAGAAACTTTTAAAGCTGTCATTTTTTATATTAATATTTATTGTGAAGAATATAAACATAAGCAAAAAGGAATATTCCGCTTATAATTCAGTTAAATTTTCAAGAAAAATAATTAAAATAAATTTTCTAATCAACTTTTAAATTTCCATATTTTGTGTGCGACTGAAATCGCTGCTAACTTAACTGAGCATAAGTGAACGAAGCTGACCAAAGAAATTATAGTCATCAACATTTAAATCATGAGTTCTCGTACTACTTAAGCTAATATAAGTGCAATATAGTTAGCACTTAATGAAAATTTTGCCTATTTGGGGTTATTTACAATGCAGCGAACGGCCATTTATTCCAATATTAACAATCTTTGATCCCTATTTACTAACTTTTTATCTTTTATTAATTTAAGACATTACAATACCGTTTACAAATAATGTATACAATAATAAATATGAATATTAATAATTAAACTATCAAATAAAACGATGTTCCACTGAGCGCAGTCTATTTCACATGTGCGCATTCAACCCCAATAGAAAATAAAAATTAAATAATGCTATCGAGTATAAGTGTATAAGTATTTTTATACCCTACACTAAGTGTGAAAGGGTATATTCAGTTTCGTACGCCGTTTGTAACACCCAGAAGGAAGCATCTCCGGTATGGAAAAGTATATATATTCTTGATCTCCTGAGTCGATTTAGCGATGTCCGTCTGTCTGTTGAAATCCCTACTACTTAAAAAATTGAAGAGTTAGCTGGATGAAACTGATAACTTAGATTACTTATATACTTATAAAAATTGGCTAGATCGGTTCATTGTGACCTGTGATCTGACCAATTATATTAATTTTTTTTTACTGTTTACGTTTTTATTTTTTTTGGTCAAATATATATTTGACCGAAAAACTTCATGCACAAATACATGAAAATAATGTTTTCCAGCGAAACGACTTGTGGTTCCCAAAAAAAAAAACGAAATTCGGTACACCTATCTATTTGTAAATATGGGTATCAAATTCTTCAGAGATTGAAAGTTTGTAGTTATTTTCAGGATTTGTATACCCTGGTGACCTATATAAAACTTTAAATGGTAACCACACATATGTGTAGGGAATTTATTGTAGGCTTAGACAGACTATAATTTTGATAATCCTAACTATTATAATAACACCAAATTTTAAATTTCCCATGTGATCTAACATTCCCAACGGGTTTCATCTGGATTTCATTTTGTTTGTGCGTCGGCGTCGTTAAGATTCTTCTAACATTATTTTCTTCTACGTTGCTATTTTAAAACAGGATATTGCATTATTTAGTGTATATTATGTTATTAAAGCTTTAAATGGATCAATTTTTAATGTAATGGTTTACGACTTTAATTTAATAAAACAATGTTCGTTAAATGCTGAACACCAAAATTAGAATAATTTTATTTTTGAAAATTTTTTTGAAAGTGTTTACAAATTAGTTTTTTTATATTTTTTATTTTTTTATAAAATTTGAAACAAGTGTTTTACTTGTATGGATTACTACAGTACCCCCTTCCTAGCGGAACGTGACTCTTTTTGGGGTTTTTGAATTTTGAGTTGAACTTTGAGTCAACTGTAGAGATGATGATTATTGTTCCTGGCAACAGGCTGCGATTATGCTTGATTCGATGAATGCTGGTTTTAATCGATCAATCGAAACACTGTCATCTTTGTTGTTCATCTTTAAAATAAAATATTTGTCGGATCTCTTCCCAACTTCATATGGACCAGAATATTTAGGTTGAAGAGGTTTTGTTACTGCATCTTGACGTACCCAAACCGATTTTGAATGTAGAAGATCCTTTGAAATGAATCCATGCGGATTACCATGTGGTAATGCAGTTTTCGGTTGAATTTGTTGCATTGTGTCTTTCAAAGCACTTACGAAGTCTGTTGCATTAAGACGATCGTTAGTTTTTTGAATAAAAAATTCACCAGGCAGATGGAGATTTTCGCCGTACAGTACTTCTGCAGCAGATGCTTCAATGTCGTCCTTATACGCGGTCCTCAAACCAAGCAACACTGATGACAAAGATTTTGTCCATTGCGCATTTGCTCTGCAAATCAACGAAGCTTTTAAGGTCCTGTGAAGTCTTTCAACCATACCATTCGCTTGAGGATTTGAGATTTTACGCCAAGAAATTCTGACAAGTCGTGGAAGAGTTTAGACGTGAATTGCCGTCCACGGTCACAAATGATTTTGTTGGGACATCCAAACCTTGATATCCAACCTTCGAAGAAAATTCGGCTAAATGTCTCAGCGGTGATGTCACAAATAGGAATTGCCTCTGGCCATCTTGAGAATCTGTCTATTATTGTCAACAGATATGAATATCCTTCGGACGGCGGTAATGGTCCAACGATATCGACATGAACTTCACAAAATCGGTTCGACGTTACTGGAAAATTACCAAGAGGCGATTTCGTATGCCTAGTAATTTTTGATTTTTGACAGGCTTGACAGAATTTCGTCCACATCTTGCAATCCTTATTTAACGCGGGCCATACAAAACGATCTGCAACTAATTTTCTCGTAGATCTTATGCCAGGATGCGCAAGATTATGAAGCTTGTCAAAGGCGGATCTACGGAAGCTGGTTGTAAGAAAGGGTCTTGTTTTACCTTGTGATACGTCGCAGTAAATTTGAATGTTGGATCCGGGAAGTTGTACGAGTTTCAGCTTGAGTCCGGTATCGCTATTAAGAAAATTTGCAAGTTCTTCATCTTCCTTTTGTTCTTCCGAGAGCTTCGCATAATTTAAAGTAGATATTTCGTCAATCCGTGATAAAGCGTCTGCAACAGTATTGTTAATTCCGGATATGTGCACGAGCTTCGTAGTAAACTGACCGATATAATCGAGGTGACGAAATTGACGAGGTGTGGCTTTGTTTGGATTTTGGTGAAAGGCGTACGTTAAGGGTTTATGATCCGTTAGCAATGTAAAATCTCGTCCTTCTAGGATATGCCGAAAATGTTTTCCAGCACTATAAGCAGCAAGTAGTTCGCGGTCATACGTGCTATATTTGCAATCTGCAGGACTCAGTTTTCGTGAGAAGAAAGAGAGTGGTTGCCAACTTTCACCAATTTGTTGTTCTACCACAGCACCGATAGCAAAGTCTGAAGCGTCAACTTTGAGATGAAGATCTGCATCTTTCACGGGATGTGCTAAAAGTTCAGCATTTGCAATTTGTTTTTTGCATCTTTTAAATGATTCGGTTGCGGCTTCTGTCCATATAACCGGACGCTTATCTTTCTTTACCGCGCCTTTTAAGTAATCATTTAATAGAGCTTGATTATGAGCAGCGTGCGGTAGAAATCGACGATAGAAATTAAGCATGCACGTGAATCGGCGAAGCTCCAAAATTGTTTTGGGCTGTGGAAAATCTATTATTGATTGAACTTTTGAGGCCGTTGGCGTGCTACCAAGAGAGGTTATGTGAAATCCAAGAAAATCAATTTCAGGGGATCCAAATTCACATTTTGCAGGATTAATCATGATGCCAAATTTTCGAAAGCGTTCAAAAATTGCCCTTAAATGTTGAATATGCTGTTCTTCAGTATATGACGCAATCAATACATCGTCAATATACGTGAAAACGAAGTCGAAGTCGCGACAGATCTCATCCATCAGACGCTGAAAGCTTTGCGCTGCATTGCGCAGACCAAAAGGCATTTTGAGAAATTCAAATAAGCCAAATGGCGTAATGATAGCAGTCTTCTGGATATCATCAGGATGCATGTCGATCTGATGATAAGCTCTAATGAGGTCTAGCTTCGAAAAAAACTTTCGACCATGTAGGCAATGCACATAGTCTGTGATGAATGGGATGGGGTACCGATCGGGAACAGTAATATTGTTTAAAAATCGGTAATCCCCACAGGGTCGCCAATCTCCGTTCTTTTTAGGAGCCATGTGTAAAGGGTTTGACCACATGCTTTTCGATGGACGAATAATTGCATTGTCCAGCATGAATTTGAATTCTTTTTTGGCGATAATAAGACGTTTGTTATCAAGAGGTCTTACCTTTACGCGAACTGGAGGTCCTGATGTTTCGATGTGATGGAATACACCGTTCTTGTTGTTGGTGAGCGACATTGAGAGATTATGAATTTCCGGGAATTCTTCTAGAAGTTTCTGGTAAATGCTTTGATTCTTGACAATTGTTGTTATGCCGAGGGATGGTTCTCTTGAGATTGTTGCAGGTACTGACAGAAGCGTAGATCCATCGACGAGTCTTCTGTTCTTGAGGTCGGGAAGTAGATGAAAATGTTTCAGGAAATCTGAACCGATGATGCATTTTGTGACGTCTGCTATGATGAACAGCCAAGAAAATGCTTTCCGCAGACCAAGATCGAGTTGAAGAATCTTTGCGCCAAACGTTTTTATGGGCGTACCGTTAGCTGCGAACAAATGTACTGAAGAGTGCGATGAATTGCTCACGTATACATCCCTTTGTATAACCGAGATGTCAGCACCAGTGTTAATCAAAAAAGTTTTTCTTGTTGTCTTGTCCTTGATGAAGAGGCGGCCTGATGTGTTATCAGCTATTTCGGAGGCCGCAAGATCCGAAAAGCTCATTAATTTTTTGGATTACTGCATGGCGAAGTGCATTTGGTGGCTTTGTCACCAAAGCGCTTGTGGTACCAACAGTAATTTGGGTTTGCGTTCCTAGCTCTGGAATCTCTGCGCGATGAACTGCGATTACGCTGCACGTTTCTGCCACGATTCATATTCTCGAACCGTTTCGAATGATAAGGAATCTGGCGTATTTGCAACGCTGGAGATGTTGGCAGATGTTGGCCATGTTTATGACTTTGTCAGCTTGTTCTGCGAGCTTGTTGATATCCTGCTGTTCACTGATCGCAAGAATTGGACGGACGTTGTCGGGAAGCTGCTCAAGGAAAAGACTTTTAATGACGTTGTCTCCAACTTGTCCACTTCCGAGGTTCTGCATCGTTCGCAAGAAGTGCGATGGCTGTTGATCTCCCAGAACTTGACCGCTCAGTAATCGCTTGAGCTTGCGCTCATCGGATTCCGAAAACATGGATATGATGCGAGTTTTAAGTGTTTCATATCTGTTTCCTGCTGGAGCCGTTTCCAGAATATCGCTTACCAAGTCCAACGTGTTAGCATCTACATTTGCGACAAGATGACGAAATTTAGTTTCGTCAGCGCTGATTCGAGCGATGGAGAAAATAGATTCTATTTGCAGGAACCAAACTTTCGGATTTTTTGGAGGAAATTTCTGTACGCTTGTTGAGTACACTGCTGTTTCCGGTTGCTGCGAATTTGCGCTTACCCATTCTGAGGCGTTCTGGACCGGAGCGTCCGAAGATGGTGTTCCTGGTGGTGTTCTATGCATTTTCACTGAGGGTCACCAGTTTAATGTAATGGTTTACGACTTTAATTTAATAAAACAATGTTCGTTAAATGCTTTACACCAAAATTAGAATAATTTTATTTTTGAAAATTTTTTTGAAAGTGTTTACAAATTAGTTTTTTTATATTTTTCATTTTTTTATAAAATTTGAAACAAGTGTTTTAATTGTATGGATTACTACAAATTTATTATTGCTGTCTAGAATTTGAACAAACAGCTTATGATGCTCATTTTGTTGCATATTGAATCATTAAAAAACGAATATAAAATTTTATGTTTGACTTAATTAATTGGCCCACCTGTAGAAGTTGTGAAAACTGACTTCGGTAAAACATTCGTTAGGTTGAAATAATTTTACTAAGCATATCAAAAAGTATAAATTAAATAATTTGAATTAAATAATTTTTATATGTTTCTATTCGACAAATATTTTATTATTTTAACAAAATATTTAATTGATCCAATTTCTATCGAATTAAATTTTTAATTGATGTTACTAATCAATTAATTAATGATTTAAAAATTCCCAATAAAAAACTTGATATATATAACAACTTACTTACTTACATATTTAGCCATTACAAACCATGATGGGTTTCGGCTGCAGGAGCGCTTTCATCCATACGCTCGACATGTCCAAGCCAGCGTAGGCGCTGGATCTTAATGCGCCTGATTATGTCAATGTCGGCGTAGAGCTCATTCAGCTCGTCGTTCCATTTGATTCTGTACTCATTTTCAACGCATATCGGGCCATAGATTTTCCGAAGAATCTTTCTCTCGAACGCTCCTAAAACAAGCGTCCATGCCTCAGCGCCATAGAGGAGGACTGGCATGATGAGCGACTTATAGAGCATAATTTTTGTCCGTCTAGAGAGGGTTCTGCTCCTCAATTGCCTACTGAGCCCAAAGTAACACCTGTTGGCAAGAGTTATTCTTCGGCTAATCTCCAGGCTGACATTGTTTTCCTTGTTGATGCTGGTTCCTAGGTATACGAAGTCCTTCACAACTTCGAAGTTGTGGTTGTCAATAGTGACGTGTTGTCCAAGACGCCCGGACTCTTTGTTTGTTGATACTAGATACTTCGTCTTGTCCTCGTTCACTGTATGACCCATTCAACGCGATTCCCTCTTTAAACTTGAGAATGCTGCACTGACAGCTCGTACGCTCTGCCCAATGATGTCGACATCATCAGCGTACCCGAGCAGCATGGAACTCTTGTTGAACATAGTGCCATTGTGATGGAGTTGTGCAGCTCTTACAATCTTCTCTATTATTAGGTTGAAGAAGTTACACGATAGGGAATCGCCTTGTCTGAAACCTCGTTCGGTATTAAACGTATCGGTGAGGTTGTTCCCAATTCTCACTGAGCATGTGTCGCTCAGGGTCATCCGGCAAACCCTTATAAGTTTCGCAGGTATACCGAACTCAGACATGGTGGCGTATAGGCGACTTCTTATTGGACTGTCGAAGGTAGCTTTTTAGTCAACGAAGAGGTGGTGGGTGTCGATCTGCCTCTCTTTGGTCTTTTACAGGATTTGGCGAATTGTGAAAATCGGTTCTATGGTGGACTTGCCAGGGCAATGATAAGATCCAATCAGTCTGTTGACGATGGGCTTCAGTCTTTCACATAATACGCTCGTTAGAACTTTATACGCGATGTTGAGGAGACTTATCCCACGGTTGGCGCGTATCGTGGGATCCCCCTTCTTATGGATTGGGCAGAGTATACTGAGATTCCATTCGATAGGCATGCTTTCTTTTGACCATATTCTGCTGATAAGCTGGTGCATGCTCGTTATGAGCTCATCGCCTCCGGTTTTAAACAACTCAGCAGGCAGACCATCCGATCTTGCGGTTTTGTTGTTTTTCTGCCTGTTGATGGCTGTGCAGATTTCTTCACGGTCAGGCGGCGGTATGTCAACGCCGTCGTCAGCAACTGGGGTTGTCAAGCTGTCTTCTCTATCAGCGGAATAGTTGTCATCATCGCCTGCTAGAAGATCAGAGAAGTGCTCTCTTCATAATCTCAGTGTACCCTGGACATCTGTTACTAGATTCCCGTCATCGTCCAGACAGGAAGAGGGTCCGGTCTTTAAACCTCCGGTCAGGCGTCTTTTCTTCTGAAAGATTTTTCGAGCCTCGTTCCTGTCGCCATGCATCTCAATATCTTCACACTCGCGTTTTTCTAATATTCTTTTCTTGCGCCTAAAAAGATGTCTCTCCTCCTGTCCATCGCGGCTCACGTAACTACCGACTGCAGGGTGGCTCTATATGCAGCGTCTTTCTCGGCAGTGGCTGCGCAACACTCTTCGTCATACCACTTCTTCCCGCGCATATATCATGGAGAGGGGGAGTGCCTTGGGCATGCAGGTGTGAGAGTCGAGCGGCATAGGATTGTTCGGTCTGTTTTGTGTGCAGCTTACTGACGTCTAGCTTTCTGGGTGGGTTTCCGTGCGTTTTTCGCAGCGCATAAGCGTGTGCGAACCTTGGCTGCTACAAGGAAGGGTTTCGAGTCGATGTTGGCATTTCGGATCGAGCGTACATCCATCACACTATATGCAGCGTCTTTCTCGGGAGTGGCTGCGCAACACTCTTCGTCATACCACTTCTTCCCGCGCATATATCATGGAGAGGGGGAGTGCCTTGGGCATGCAGGTGTGAGAGTCGAGCGGCATAGGATTGTTCGGTCTGTTTTGTGTGCAGCTTACTGACGTCTAGCTTTCTGGGTGGGTTTCCGTGCGTTTTTCGCAGCGCATAAGCGTGTGCGAACCTTGGCTGCTACAAGGAAGGGTTCCGAGTCGATGTTGGCATTTCGGATCGTGCGTACATCCATCACACTAGAAGCGTGCCTTCCGTCAATCACAACATGATCAATTTTAATATCTTTATGATAACATATCAATATGACAAAAAAATTAATTAAAGTTTCTCCAATTAACATATTCTCATTGTTACGAATATGGAGTTCAATGCTACTAAAAGTTACATCGGCTTAGTTTCAATTAAAAATTATTTGGATTGATTAACATTTTTATTATATTTACACACTTTTTTTCTGTGTGTAGCTACTCGCTGCCCCACTGTCCTCTACTCTAGGGATACCCAACTCGCATGCCCGCTGCGACTGCACGGGCAATTGAGTGCTAGGCGAGGTGTATCTTCGGGCAGAAGTGAGCGGGGATTGCAAAGCAGAAATGAGCAGGGATTTTATTGTTACATTTTTATAAATTTCGGGAAATATTAATGTTTTTTTAAGAGTTTAATTATTTTAGATTGGTTTTAACGGATCTATTTATATTACTTATTATTTTGAATTACTAAAATACACAAATTTTTTCATTTAAAATATTTATTTTTTTTTTTAATGCTTTAGTGCGATGTACTGAATGCCGAAAGGTCCCCGCTTCAAGCCTGGACTGGGGCTAACAACTTAGAAACATTTTTCTACACCGCGCTACCTCTCGGCAGTTTATGGCAAACCTACGAGAGTAAAACATTGCCTATGAAAAACTATGACCTGCCGTTCGGATTTAAATATAAACTGTAGGTTCCACCACTTTAGTACACATATCACACGCACAGCTCAAAATGCTGAGAGAGCACGGCCATACATCTTATAAGACAGTAGTGATAAACTATTATTATTATTAATAGAATTTTAGCATGCAAAAAAAATTTAATTATTTGTTATTATTTTGTAAAATGTTTTGGGATATAAAATGTGTGTCTTAAGTGATTAAAATCTCTAACTTTACTAAATTCTAAAATAATTATTTATTTCACATTTCTGCCCATTTAACTTAAGAAATGATACAACACTGAGGAAAGAAAGTGCGGTGAGAGTACGATGTAACAAAGTAAAACAAAACCTGATAAAAATATAATGCGTGGTTTTCGACGACAAAAGTTTTGTCAAAATTTATAATTTTTGATAATACCAATCTTATTAGTAGCCGCGGTAGCTCAGTGGTTAGTGCGTTGGACTGCGAGCTGGAAGGTCCCCGGTTCAAGCCTGGACTGGGGCTAACAACATCTTTTCATAGAAACATTTTTCTATACCGCGCTACCTTTCGGCAGTAAATGGCAAACCTCCGAGAGTAAAAACATTGCCTATGAAAAGCTCTCACCCGCCGTTCGGATTCGGCAATAAACTGTAGGTCCCACCACTTTGAGTACAAATATAACACGCACAGCTCAAAATGGTGAGAGAGCTCGGCCGAAGTTCTATATAGGACTGTAGCGCCAAACTATTATTATTATTATTATAATCTTATATGTTCTTATTTCATTCATAAAACATGACAAGTGCAAGCTAATTATTAAAAGAGGTTTTTTAATTAACAATATTTATTACACTACACATTAATCGTTCTTATATAAACTATACAATAATGAATAACAATACAAATCTTTAAAATATACTTAAAATTCTATGTTCCACTGTGTGCAGTCGACTTCAATAATAATTTTATTTCACATTCAGTTGAAAAAATATTCAAATTTCACAATTTCTACTGGGTTGTTTACTACAAATGACTGTGAGTTTACACTGAATAAATTATGTGTTTACGATAAATTGTTGAAATTTATTTAATAATTCATTATTATAATTCAAACAACATTATACCAATAATGTTGTATGATAAATATATAAATAAATAAATGATAATTATATAGTTCAAAATTTTTAAAAAGTGCAGTTGCTTAATATATTGTTACGAAAGGATGTAATTTGCCCCATAGTGCAAGCAATCAACAATAATTAATGATACGCAAGACAATTCAGCGCACTAAGTATGTGTTATAAAGAGACGGAAGATCATTTAGCGCACTGAGGCAGTGTGCGATAAAGAGATGGAAGATCACCGCATTAAAACACATGAGTGCGAATGAGATGCCAATAGCATGCGACATTCACGAAACGAGTAGAAGGTTCTCGAAACAAGTCGTATCTTGTCGAAACGTGTCGAACTGATGCATGCAGTATTTAAGCGAGCCGCATCTAATGTACAGCACTTCAGTTGTGATTTGATAGTGAACTAGTGCATCTCGTGAGTGAACATTGTTAAGCTAATTTGAATAAATTCAGCAGTTGATATAAGTGATTCTTCTTTCAGTTGTTATTTAAATAAATAAAGTTAAATAATACTAGTTAAAATATTACTATTTAAACCAAATATTAGTGTGTTTTTATTTTGTACACAGTCCAGCGATACGAACTCGTAGAACAGTTTTCCGTAGACTGAATGTTCGTAACATTGGTGTCAGAAGTGGGATACGATGGTAGAACTGCAAAAACGCTTTATGGAGAAATTTCAGTTCTTAGCCATTAGTCTCACAGAGCACGAATTTGAACTGGAAGCTAAAACAGCGTCATCGAAAGATCTGGACACAGAAGAAAAAATGCAATCTCAAGTGTTTGATATGAGCCAGTTGCTTGGAGCTATACAACAACAATTTCAAGAAAATTCCAGCAAAATTGAACAGAAACTTCAAGAAAATTCCAACCAAATTGAACAGAAACTTCAAGAAAATTCCAACCAAATAGAACAGAAACTTCAAGAAAATTCCAACAAAATGGAACAGAAATTTCAAGAATATTCCAGCCAAATGGAGCAGAAAGCTCAAGAAAATTCCAATCAGCTGAATTCCAACAAACATCAAATAAAAATGGAGGAAAAGATGCAGGAACATTCGAAACAACGTAAGAAAGTTTCGAATACGCTCCATGTCAAAGTAAAGGAGCTTGAGGCGCATGTAAATGACATGGAAGTGAGCGTTGACGTTAAGATTCAAAGATTGGAACGTTGATGAGAAATATCATGGAATCGACAAAAAGCAACAGAAAATTCAAAAGGACTTCGATATATTGCAGTTAAATGGACCTACACAGAATTTTGTTAGTGGTAGGATAAAGTCACCGATTTACGATGGAACTACAGCGTTCAACATTTTCAAGCTGCAATTTGAGACCAAGGCTGTAAGTAATTGTGGTATTTTAGACTTTTCTTAAAGATTTCTTAAATTGTGGTTTCGATTCCGCTTTCAACCAACACATAAAATGGGTTTCGATTCCGGTTCCATACATTTTTATAACGGTTCCGATTCCGGTTCTTTGCGTTCCCTGACAGGGACTATAACATCTGTTACGGTTCTGGTTCAGATATTTTTAAAATAGCGGTACCGATTCCAAACAGAACTAAATATATATGATTCAAGTGCCCGTTCAACACATTATAACGATTCTGGTTCCAAAAATCTAAACGGTTCCGGTATTATTTTTCACGATTTGTTTGCTTTTTTCGTGTTTTGTCGTGTTATTCCGTGTTTTGTCTTGTTTTTCCGTGTTTCTTCGTGCCTTTTAAAAGCCCCTGTTTTATCGTGCTTCTCGTGCGTGCCTGTAATTTTACTCGTCGGGCTCGAGCTCGTGCGTGCCACCTATCGGCATGACCGTGCGTGTCATCAAAAACAGGCATGCGCCCATCTCTATTGCAGACTGTTCCACAAAGCGATAGAAACTGTTACACAGCGGTTATGTCTGCATTGAAACGAAAATACGGAAGTGATCACGACTGCCCCACAATCTCCATTTCAAAAATTGTTCGAAAGTCGAATAATTTAACTGTCAAGGGGCTAATTGATTGTGTAGAATATATGGTAACGTCGGATACAGGAGCTTCACACTCAATAATAAAAAGTAACCTTGTTAGAGACGAAATAGAGCCGCTTATCGGAATAAGATTGCAAACAGTGATAGGTGCAGAAGCTCCAATCAGAGGGCAAAATTACAAAGGAAATCACTATTGGCACTACGACAGTTAAGCATGATTTTATAGTGGCGGAAATAGAAGACGAAATAATACTTGGCATGGACTTCATAATAATAAACGGTTTCACACTAGATTTAACTGTAAAAATTTTGAGTTATGCCAATACGCAAATCCAACTAAACATTGATTGTGACCAGAGCCCGAAAATTAAACAAGTTATTGCTCATAAATAATAGATAAATACCACCTAATTCTGAAGCAATTGTTTGGTCGAAATTAAATGGATTGTGGGATTAGCAAGTTGTAGGTTATAGAAGCGAATGATGAGCAGAAGTAATATTATTGTCGGAAGAACAAAAGACAAAGTTGTTCCAAAAAGAGTTGTCAACATGGAAAACTCTTCCAAATTAATTAAAAAGGGAACAGTGATAGGCCAGTGTCAAGAGGCATCAGCGATTATAAATTGTGAGTCAAGGAAGAAAGTTTGAGTTTGCAGTTTTTAAGAAAGTATACAAAGTCCTCAACATACACAAAATGCGAATAACGCCTTAGCACTCGTAATCAGACGGCATGGTGGAGAGATTCAATCGGACTTTGGAAGAGTATCTCAAAAAAGTGGTTGATAAAAATCAAAAATATTGGGATACACACATACCACTATTTCTCATGGCTTATCGAACGGCGGTTCATGATAGCAGCTTCAACATCTAAAATTGTTTTTGGAACAGACTTAAAATTACCTGCATGTTTAAAATTTGGTGCGAGTCCTTCAGCTGGAGTTCCAGTACACGATTGTGTTTCCAGGAAAACTGAAGAAGTGAACGACGTGCATTTGTTTGTAAGGCAGCGTACACAAGTTGCGAATGATAAAATGAAGACCATACATGTACTTCGGAATGTACAATAGAGATAGTAGCTTTTGTATGGAAAGGCAATAATTATACATTTAATAAACCATCTAAAATTGTTTTTGAAACAGACTTAAAATTACCCGCAGATTTAAAATTTGGTGCGAGTCCTTCAGCTGGAGTTCCAGTACACGATTATGTTTCCAGGAAAAGTGAAGAAATGAACGACGTGCATCTGTTTGTAAGGCAGCGTACACAATTTGCGATTGATAAAATGAAGACAAGGTATGACCTGCGCACAAATTCAGAGGGATTTACGGAAGGACAACGTGTTTTGCTCTATAACCCACAAAGGAAGAAAGGCTTATCCCCTAAGCTACAAACACACGGGGAAGGACCATATAAGATAATTAAAAGAATTAATGAAAAATGAAAGTAGTTCATTTAGAAAGGTTGGCACCGTGTAGAGAGAGAGGGCCGAACAGATTTAGGTGGAGGGCAGTGTTACGAAAAGATATAATTTCCCATAATGCAAGCAATCAGCAATAAATAATGAGACGCAAGACAATTCAGTGCACTAAGCATGTGTTAGAAAGAGACGGAAGATCACCGCATTAAAACACATGAGTGCGAATGAGATGTAAATAGCATGCGACATTCACGAAACGAGTAGAAGGTTCTCGAAACAAGTCGTATCTTGTCGAAACGTGTCGAACTGATGCATGCAGTATATAAGCGAGCCGCATCTGAGCTACAGCACTTCAGTTGTAATTTGATAGTGAACTAGTGCGTCTCGTGAGTGAACATTGTTAATATAATTGTATAAATTCAGCAGTTGATATAAGTGATTATTCTTTAAGTTGTTATTTAAATAAATAAAGTTAATTAATACTAGTATAAATAATAATAATAATAGTTTAGCGCTACAGTCCTGTATAGAACTTCGGCCGAGCTCTCTCACCATTTTGAGCTGTGCGTGTTATATTTGTACTCAAAGTGGTGGGACCTACAGTTTATTGCCGAATCCGAACGGCGGGTGAGAGCTTTTCATAGGCAATGGTTTTACTCTCGTAGGTTTGTCATTTACTGACGAGAGATAGCGCGGTATAGAAAAATGTTTCTATGAAAAGATGTTGTTAGCCCCAGTCCAGCCTTGAACCGGGGACCTTTCGGCTCGCAGTCCAACGCACTAACCACTGAGCCACCGCGGGTACTAGTTGAAATAATATTAGTGTGTTTTTATATTGCACACAAGCCAGCGATACGAACTCGTAGAACAGTTTTCCGTAGACTGAATTTTCGTAACAAAATGGATTATTAAATTTATAATACTGGCTTTTATAAACAAAACCAACTATCTCTATTGTACAATTAATATTTTACAAGAATTCGCACAACATTACCATAGCTATTACGTCATTGATAAGGCACAAGGCGGCTGTGCGGACATGGTGGTGCCCATTGAGATCACGAATATTTGATGAGATCTTAAAGGACCACATTAAGAGTCTCAGGTGATCAGCCGATCATCCCGGTTAGTGTGATGGAAATTGCTACTTTGTGAACTATTTTGATTTAATGATTAACTTAATATTATAATGCAATTTGTTAATGATTAATTATTAAAATTTTCAATTAAAATTAACATACAAATATACGAAGATCTTTATGAATGTCTTGCTGCAACTATCTGTGTAAATTTACACCTTATAGCAAATATTCAAACATCTCATAAGTTTCAATAAAGTTGCAGCCAAACTATTAGTATTTTTTAAATATGACATATATACAGATTGTTACGAGATCTTTGCCACAGAAGCAATTCAAATTGAGATATTTACAGTTGACTGATAGCAAACATCCTGGTCTCTGATCACGTAACTTAAAAACGAGCGTCGTTGAAACGCTATCGTTTTTGGTTAAGTAAGACCATCGTTTTAACGATATCGTTAGGAGATTATTATCATACGCAATTAGAGCCCTGGACATTTGCAAGAAAACTGGGCTTATTTTGACATTTCACTACTATAAAAAAAAGGATAAAAGGAATAAAACACAAATAACAAAAACATTTTTAATATATTTTTTAAATTAATGTGTAAGTATTACAGTTAATATTTAAATTTATATTTTCTAACATTTTTTAATTCAGTAAATAATACAGGTAATATGTATTAAAATTCAATTTATTATATACACAAGTCGTCTAATTTTTTTGTAGTTTTATATTTTAATATTTTTTTGGTTTATTTTATTTGTTCGCAAAAGAAAAGCCAAATAAACATTTAACAATAAAATACGTTAGATAAAAGGTAATTATTTAAAGTATTAAGTATTGAGAATGGGGAACAAGGCGTCTAGTTTTTTTTGTATTTTTGTATTTTAAGATTTTTTTGGTTTATTTATTTTTTTTTATAAAAGAAAAACCAAATAAAGATTTAACAATAAAATACTTAAGTTAAAAAGTAATTATTTAAAGTAGTGATACCCAACTCAGCCCGGTTAGTGTGATGGAAATTGCTACTTTGTGAACTATTTTGATTTAATGATTAACTTAATATTATAATGCAATTTGTTAATGATTAATTATTAAAATTTTCAATTAAAATTAACATACAAATATACGAAGATCTTTATGAATGTCTTGCTGCAACTATCTGTGTAAATTTACACCTTATAGCAAATATTCAAACATCTCATAAGTTTCAATAAAGTTGCAGCCAAACTATTAGTATTTTTTAAATATGACATATATACAGATTGTTACGAGATCTTTGCCACAGAAGCAATTCAAATTGAGATATTTACAGTTGACTGATAGCAAACATCCTGGTCTCTGATCACGTAACTTAAAAACGAGCGTCGTTGAAACGCTATCGTTTTTGGTTAAGTAAGACCATCGTTTTAACGATATCGTTAGGAGATTATTATCATACGCAATTAGAGCCCTGGACATTTGCAAGAAAACTGGGCTTATTTTGACATTTCACTACTATAAAAAAAAGGATAAAAGGAATAAAACACAAATAACAAAAACATTTTTAATATATTTTTTAAATTAATGTGTAAGTATTACAGTTAATATTTAAATTTATATTTTCTAACATTTTTTAATTCAGTAAATAATACAGGTAATATGTATTAAAATTCAATTTATTATATACACAAGTCGTCTAATTTTTTTGTAGTTTTATATTTTAATATTTTTTTGGTTTATTTTATTTGTTCGCAAAAGAAAAGCCAAATAAACATTTAACAATAAAATACGTTAGATAAAAGGTAATTATTTAAAGTATTAAGTATTGAGAATGGGGAACAAGGCGTCTAGTTTTTTTTGTATTTTTGTATTTTAAGATTTTTTTGGTTTATTTATTTTTTTTTATAAAAGAAAAACCAAATAAAGATTTAACAATAAAATACTTAAGTTAAAAAGTAATTATTTAAAGTAGTGATACCCAACTCAGCCCGAACAGGCACTGCGTCAGCCCGCAAGTTGCTGGGTGAGGGGAACAGCGGTGAAGCGGAAAAGAGAAGCACAACGAATATAATTTCATGTGAACTGCAAAAACTCGCAGTCGATCACGCTGCCACCGATTCGCAAAAAATGAACTGAAAAATTAATATGTTGTTATGTAGAGTGGAAATATTAATTGTTGTTTGTTAATTTAATAGAGAAAGTTGCTTTTGTATGGAAAGGCAATATTATACATTTAATAAACCATATATTAAGCAAATGCACTCTTTTTAAAAATACATATTTTTGAACTATATATTTATTATATATTTATATATAGTTATAATACAACATTATTCGTTGTATGAATTATTATAATGAATTGTATGATTAAATAAATCCCAACTATTTATCGTAAAAATAAATTTTATTCAGTGTAAATACACAGTCATTTGTAGCAAATAACCCAAAAGAAATTGTGCAATAGAATTTTTGACTACATTTTTTGAATCTTAAATAAAATTATTACGCAATATTTATATACTTATAATGTTAATTTATTTATTTTGCTAGGAAGTGCGCCAACTTATGTTTGTAGTTTCGCGTTATTAAAAAAATGAGATGTTTACATTCAGAATTGAAACGTAGAGTTTAAAAATACTTCTAGTACCGTTAAAAATATAATGTTTATGTTGTTTTTTATTAGATAGATTGAAATCATGAGTTGTTTAATTAAATGTATAAAAATATAGTCAATTTATGAAATGGTCAACAATTTATATTTCGTACTGGGGTTGCATGCGTAGAATTGAAGTCGACGGCACACAGTTAACATAGTATTTTAAGTATGATTTAAATATTTATATTGTTATTTATTATTGTATACTTTATATAAGAACGATTAATGTATAGTATAATAAATATTGGTAATTAAAAAACCTCACTTAATAATTTGCTTGACACTTTTGCAATAGCATTTTTTATCCACTTGTCTTGTCATTGGTATTATCAAAAATTATAATTTTTCACAAAATAAAGTGCATACTATATAAATACTGCAAAAGAAAAACCAAATAAACATTTAACAATAAAATACGTAAGTTAAAAAGTAATTAAAGTATTAAGTATTGAGAATGAGGAACAAGGCGTCTAGTTTTTTTGTATTTTAATATTTTTTTGGTTTATTATATTATTTTTTACAAAAGAAAAACCAAATAAACATTTAACAATAAAATACGTAAGTTAAAAGGTAATTATTTAAAGTATTATGTATTGAGAATGGGGAACAAGGCGTCTAGTTTTTTTGTATTTTTGTGTTTTAATATTTTTTTGGTTTATTTTATTTTTATACAAAAGAAAAACCAAATAAGCATTTAACAATAAAATATGTAAGTTAAAAGGTAATTATTTAAAGTATTAACTATTGAGAATGGGGAAAACGGCGTTTTGTTTTTTTGTATTTTTGTATTTTAATATTTTTTTTGGTTTATTTTATTTTTTTTTTTACAAAAGAAAAACTAAATAAACATTTTATAACAAGTTAATCTAATTAAATAGTATATTTTTGTATTTTTATTTATTAACGAGTATAACTAGAGGACTATTAAAATGAATTAGCGTTAAAATAATTATTGCAAAATAATGACTAAAAATTTAAATTGCACGACACCAAAATACTTTATTTTTAAATATCTATTTGTTTGAATATTACGTATCATTGTCATTTGTGCATATATTTAATATATATGAAATATATATATATATATATATATATATATATATATATATATATATATATATATATATATATATTGTGAAATGTATCTTATATTACGTATAATATATATTGTTGTTAAAATAATGTGTAATTTAAAAATATAAGAAACCTATTAAACACTTATATTGAACAAATTGGCAGGTTTTCGAAATAAGAGTTGGCATAGAAATTATTAAATGGCATTTAAAATATGTGACACAAAAAGTTTAACAACAAAATTATAAACATGGATTGAAACAAAATCCAAAAACTAAAGAGGTTATAGATCTTTTGCACACTAACATGCTATATGTAGTTAGTAAAATCAAATGTATTGAGTAATCTACTCTAAATTTAATGACATTTTTAATTGAGAATTAATGAAAATACAAACATTTTCGTTAGTTATTTATTGACAGAAAATCAAGATTAAACCGACAGACAGACAATATAATGCTCCGTTATCGGAAGTGTTGGCATGGAAGCTAAATTTTCCGATTGTTGGACAATAGATGGCTTCTCTGCCCACCTTGGCGTTAAAATCGCCTAGCACGATTTTGATATCGTGGCGGGGGCAGTGCTCGTATGCGTTGGCTCGTAGAAGCGCTCTTTTGTCTCATCATCTTTCTCGTTCGTCGGAGCGTGTGCACAAATTAGGCTAATGTTGAAATATTTTGCCTTGATGCGAATTGTTGCCAGTCTTTCATCCACGGGCGTGAACCTAGAGACAAGGTGGAGAAGGCTCTTGCCGACCACAAATTCACATCCAAATTCATGTCTTTCCGCATGGCAGCTGTAGTAGATATCACAGGACGCTTGCTTCGAGCTGCCCTGTCTGTCCGAGGCTTCTTTTGTGTTTTCATTGGGTGCATAGGTTTTTTCAGTGGTGGGACCCAAACCCAACGCACGAACACTCTCTCTGAGGGAGATGTTCGCCACTCACTTTAGCAGACTTCTACACCGGGTGCTGTAGAGCGTCGTTTCCAGGGGCTACTTCCACCGAAGTGGAAGCGTCGCCATTTGACAATTTGTCAAATGGTGACCAGTGAGTTGACTTGAGACGACACCGACAAGGATTGCTCTGGCTTCGCCATGTTAAAGCGCTCAGACACGTTGCCTTTTGATAGCCCCATAGCCCCCAAAGCATTTTACGACGAAATAATTACACGTCATAATATACCTAAGGTATTAGTATCAGATAATGGTTCAAATTTCGTTTGTTTGCAGATACATGTAGATTGTTAGGAATTAAAAAATTGCATGTTACGCCATATCATCCACAAGCTAATGGGTCTTTGGAAGGAACCCATCGTCCATTAGCCGAAAATTTACGGAGTTTTGCAAAAGAAGATGGGTCAAGAATAACGATTATATTTGATTTATACTTTTTTTTACTCAAAAATAAAAATTTGGGTGCGGAGCGTTGTGCGTAATTTCTTGCGCAGTAAAAATGATGTTCTGACGATGAAAACGATAGACTCAAATACAAATTTGGGTCATGTTAGTGAACACCTTCGATGTCCACGTTGGATTGTGGTCAGTATTAACATTAATAGAAATAGGTAAAATTGAAAAAAAATTTCGTTAAGAAAAAAAAACTCTTTGCTTTTCAATGTATCAGAACTAGGAAGGTCAGGAAATCTAATGATGCATGTTTGAAATCTATGGATGCATGCATAACACTTTAATTTTAATATACTATTAATATTAAGTTTTTTGTAAATTGGAAGTTGAGGTACCGATGCATTCAATAACAGTCCATGTAGGAACTGCCGGACTTGACAACGTGGCCAATGATTAGCCAAGCTTGGTCGGCCAAGTCTTGGTGAATTAGTCTTCGCCCCAGACTCGACCAACCTTGAGCTTCCAAGTCATGGTTCATAAGTCTTCATCTAAGACTCGGCCAACCCTGAGTAGCCAAGTTCATTAGACTTTCATCGGTGATTTATCTATACGGTATTGTAGTCCGAGAGCTCTGCCTACGTTCTTATTGGACTATGCAAGGGTATATACTCATCCAGGTGTGTCACTGTACTATATTTTTGGGTGAATCTGTTCCAGTTTGATTACAAAAGTACCCAAGTTCGTCATTTGAACTTTGTTGGGTGAATCTGTTCCAAAAAAGCAACCGAGTGCGTCCTTGGAACTTTTTTTGGTGAATCTGTTCCAGTGGGATTATAAAAGCACACGAGTGCGTCACTGGAACTTTTTTGGGTAAATCTGTTTTGGTAGTAGGCCATACTGTAGCGTCGGTGGCTCGATTGGTTTCTGCGTTGGGCCATGAGCTGAAATGTCCCCGATTCGATCCTAGCGACTGTCAACATCAAAAATAAATATTATTATTACTTCGCTACCTATTGGCTAACCTACGAGAAAATATTACTTACATAAGCTCTTACCCCGTCTTTCCGATTTAAACTACATTAACCATAAATTAACGGCATTAACCACTTTGCGTACAAATATAACACACTTAGCTCGGCCAAATTATTATTCGTGACGCTGACCACCATCACACGTGAAACTGTTCACTAACATCACCCAAATTAGTTTTAGAGTCTATCGTTTCCATCGCAAGAACATTATTTTTGCTGTACAACAAATTAAGCACAACGCCCCGCACCCTAATTTTTATTTTTGAGTAAAAAAAGTATAAATCAAAAAATAACCGTTATTATTGAGCAAAACCATAAAAATTAATTTTTAATTTTAATTTTTTAAAGTAAAAATTGAAATTTGATTTATATTGCTGAGCAAGCAAACATAAAAATTAAAAATAATCGTTATTTTTTGAACCTCACTCAATTTATGCCATATGTATACAAAAATTTTTGAATCGTTTATTTTTAATTTCATGTAATATCAAAAATTAAAATATTTATTGGAAATCTTGTATTTTTCTATTTGATTATTATCAGATTAAAATAATTGTAATTCAAATTAAAGTTACATAATAAAATTACACAAACATTATGCAATAAGATAAAAAATGCACGCTTTTGTGGAATTAATCAGAAAGTGGGAACACTGAAATATAAGTTTGTCGATCGTATCAGTCGAGCAGGATGATGCTGCTTCGTTTCGTAATATTTGATGTAAAATGAAAAAAATTTTGCTTTTCCAACTTTTTCAGGAAACCGCAATATATGCATTGTGGTAAGGAATATTGAATCGATCTAATTGGTTCTGTATAGAAAGGCTTTATCAATTAAAGAGTTATAAATTATAGAATATCAATAGGTATATAGAATAGTACTAATTTAATAATTTTAATATATTTTTAAACTATATATTTTGTTGTTAGTATTATATGGCGTTTAATATAAATTATAATCATTATTTTAAAGATTATCTCTCTTTTGTAACAAAAGATTTTATTCAGTGTAAACATCCATTGGTTTGTACTAAATACCCAGTATAAATTTTCTGATGTATCAATTACGTCGTTCACCTATAAAACGAATTTTAATATAATATATCGTAGAATATTATACGTTTTTTTTTATCGGAAATCGGAATCGGAAATGTGCGTTAATTTTAGATTAAACCAGTTGGGAAGGTTAGATCACATGGGCAATTTTAAATTATAGTCGGTCTAGGCCGACTATACATACCCTAAACATATGTGTTGTTACCATTCAAAGTGGTGTATAGGTCACCAGGGTATACGAATCCTGAAAATAACTACAAACTTTCAATCGCTGAAGAATTTCCATTCGTTTGATACTCATATTTACAAATGGGTAGGTGTACCGAATTTCGATTTTTTTTTGGGAACCACAAGTCGTTTCGCGGGAAAACAATATTTTCATGTATTTGTGCATGAAGTCAATATATATTTGACCAAAAAAAGTTTACCTAAGCACGTAAACAGTAAAATTGAGCTGTATTTTAATATAAATGGTCAAATCACAGGTCACAATGAACCGATCTAGCCAATTTTTATAAGAAATCTAAGTAATCAGTTTCATTCATCTAACTCTTCAATTCATTATTTTAAAGGTTATCTCTCTTTTGTAACAAAAGATTTTATTCAGTGTAAACATTCACTAGTTTGTACTAAATACCCAGTATACATTTTCTGATGTATTTATCGGAAATTTATTTTGTGCGTTAATTATACCCTACACTAAGAGTGAAAGGGTATATTCAGTTTGGTACGTCGTTTGTAACACCCAGAAGGAAGCATCTCCGGTATGGAAAAGTTTATATATTCTTGATCAGCATGACCTCCTGAGTCGATTTAGCGATGTCCGTCTGTCCGTCTGTCTGTCCGTCTGTCTGTCTGTCTGTCTGTCTGTTGAAATCCCTACTACTTTTAAAATTGAAGAGCTAGATAAATGAAATTTATAACTTAGATTACTAATATACCTACGCTGTATGTGCGAAAAAATTGGCGAGATCGGTCCATTGTGACCTATGATCCGACCACTTATGTTCAAATACCTCATATAAAATGTACATATAAAGATCAATTTTTATATATACGTGCTTAGGCAAACTTTTTTGGTCAAATATATATTGACATCATGCTCAAATACATGATAATAATGCTTTCCGGCGAAAAGACTTGTGGTTCACAAAAAAAAAATCGAAATTCGGTACACCTACACATTTGTAAATATGGGTATCAAATGAATGGAAATTCTTCAGCGATTGAATGTTTGTAGTTATTTTCAGGATTCGTATATCCTGGTGACCTATATACCACTTTGAATGGTAACCACACATATGTGTAGGGTATTTATAGTCGGCTTAGACCGACTATAATTTTGATAATCCTAACTATCATAATTACACCTACTTTAAAATTTCCCATGTGATCTAACCTTCCCAACTGGTTTTATATTAAAAAATACTTATACACTTATACTCGATATCAATATTAAATTTTTATTTTCTATTGGGGTTGAATGAGCACATGTGAAATAGACTGTGCTCAATGGAACATCGTATTTAGTTGATAGTTTAATTATTAATATTTGTATTCTAGCTGCGATTTCAGTCGCACACAACGTTCGGATATCTAAAAGTTGATTAGAAAATTTAATATAATTATTTTTCTTAAAAATTTAACTGAATTATAAGCGGAATATTCCTGTTTGCTTATGTTTATATTTTTCACAATAAATATTAATATAAAAAATGACAGCTTTAAAAGTATTACGTTGATTATAAACAATTGACAAATTTGGCAGAGCTTAAGTAAACTTTTTGATCAGTTTTGACAATATCTTGAGTTCAATTAAGTGCATTAATGTTTTGAAAATCTTAATATGTGTAGTAAAAAACAATATAATCTGTTTTGACGGAGTGTGCCCAGAAGGTTTTGTAAATGAAAAATAATAACTGAATAACTGATCGATTATGTTATTTTTATGTCAATTGAAAGGTAAATTCAAGATTGTAGCAAATACAGAGAGAATAAATAGTATAGAGATTCCTTCCGAATTTGCCGGCGTCGGGCGAAAACATTGGTTATGTGGAAGTGGAATTTAACATAAAATGATTTAACAGATATGAACAAAAATGGCGTAAAGATGGCGCTGTGTTCGTTCATTTCGAATAAAACTGAACGAATTAAATTCTTGTAATGCGTTCAATTTGTTTTCAACTACGGTTTGTGTATTAATTAAGCAAAAAAAAAAAAATAAACGTACGGGGCTTAATTTTCAATTGTTGTGCATATTCAGATAATCTTCAGAATTATTTCTTAAAAAGTAACAAATAATATTAACTTTGTTTCAATGTTTGAAATCAGTGCGAAAAGATCCTATATGCAGCAGGACATTGCAAAAGGCACTTTTGATTATTAATGGTGGAACAAAGCCATGGATCAAAAATCAATGCCTTCAATGCAAATGAATCAATTAACGACTGCATCTACCTCGCCCAACTGCACCCATGATTTTCTGCGGTTTACAAAATGCTTGTTGTAAACCGAAAAGGAAACAATTACCTACAAGAATTCGCACAACATTACCGTAGCTATTGCATCATTGATAAGGCACTTGGCGGCTGTGCGGACATGGTGGCATGATGGTGCCCATTGAGATCGCGAAGGATTTGAATTTATTGTTGCAGAAAGGCAACCGGCTCACCCTCCAATGGTAATGATGAGATCTTTAAGGACCACATTAAGAGTCTCAGGTGATCAGCCGATCATCCCGGTTAGTGTCATGGAAATTGCTACTTTGTAAACTATTTTAATTTAATGATTAACTTAATATTATAATGCAATTTTTTAATAATTAATTATTAAAATTTTCAATTCAAATTAATATACAAATATACGAAGAAAACAAGATCTTTATGAAAGTCTTGCTGCAACTATCTGTGTAAATTTACACCTTGTAGCAAATATCCCATAAGTTTCAATAAATTTGCAATAAATTAATATTTTTTAAATATTGTTACGAAAATTCAGTCTACGGAAAACTGTTCTACGATTGTGTACAAAATAAAAACGCACTTATATTTGGTTTTAACCAGTATAATTTCAACTAGTATTAATTAACTTTATTAATTTAAATAACAACTTAAAGAATAATCACTAATATCAACTGCTGAATTACTACAATTTGTCTTTACAATGTTCACTCACGAGATGCACTAGTTCACTATTAAATCACAACTGAAGTACAGTGCCTCAGATGCGCGGCCTTATATACTGCAGGCATCAGTTCGACACTTTTCGACAAGCTTCGACTTGTTTCAAGAACCTTCTACTCGTTTCGTGAATGACGCATGCTATTGGCATCTCCTTCGCACTCATGTGTTTTAATGTGCTGATCTTTCGTCTCTTTCTCGCACATTGCATAGTGCGCTGAATGATCTTCCGTCTCTTTCTAACACATTGCTTAGTGCGCTGAATTGTCTTGCGTCTCATTTATTATTGTTGATTGCTTGCACAGTGGAGCAAATTACCTCTTTTCGTAACACTGCCCTCCACCTAAATCTGTTCGTCCCGAACAGATGTTAATCCTCTCTCTCTCTATACGGCGCCAACCTTTCTAAATATACCACTTTCATTTTCCGTCTAACGCCTACAGTATTCTGAATCCGATACACGACATCGTTAATTCTTTTAATTATCTTGTATGGTCCTTCCCAGTGTGTTTGTAGCTTAGGGGATAAGCCTTTCTTCCTTTGTGGGTTATAGTGCAAGTTGCAAGTATAAAACAAGTTGTCCTTCCGTAAATCCCTCTGAATTTGTGCGCAAGTCGTATCTGGCCTTCATCTTATCACTCGCAAATTGTGTACGCTGTCTTACAAACTGATGCACTTCGTTCATTTCTTCACTTTTTCTGAAAACATAATTGTGTACAGGAATTCCAGCTGAAGGACTCGCACCAAACTTTAAATCCGCAGGTAATCTTAAGTCTGTTCCAAAAACAATTTTCGCAGGTGAAGCAACTGTGGTGTCATGAACCGCCGTTCGATATGCCATGAGAAACAGTGGTATGTGTTTATCCCAATCTTTTTGATTTTTATGAACCACTTTTCTGAGATACTTTTCCAAAGTCCGATTGAATCTCTCCACCATGCCGTCTGATTGCGGGTGCAAAGGCGTTGTTCGTGTTTTGTGTATGTTGAGGACTTTGCATACTTCCTTAAAAACTGCAGACTCAAAATTTCTTCCTTGATCTGAATGCAATTCCAACGGTACTCCAAAACGGCTTACCCAGTTGTTAACTAATACATCCGCAACTGTTGTGGCTTCTTGATTCGGCATGGGATACACTTCAGGCCACTTGCTGAAGTAGTCAATGACGACAAGGGCATACTTATTACCCGCGTCACTGATTGGAAACGGTCCGTCTACATCCATTGCAATACGTTCGAATGGTGCTCCCACGTTGTACTGGTGCATTCAGCCGCGACTTCTGACTGTTGGTCCTTTTGCTGGTACACATTGTGGGCAACTGCGAATCCAATCTGCGACTGACTCTTGGCACCCAATCCAATAAAAACGTTTCTTTACCTTCTCGACCGTTTTATTAATGCCCAAATGACCACCACTAGATCCACCATGGTATCCCGCTAATATCTCTTTTATTTTTGACTTGGGAACAACAATCAAACTTCGAGCGGATGTGCCATCTTCATTTTCCCATACATGATATAAGCAACCATCTTGCAGCTTAAAACTCTGCCACTGTGCCCAGTAAGCTTTAGTTATAGCACTGTCGGCAGCTATATCTTCCCATGATGGTTTTCTTTGCTGTTCCTTGAACATCATGATTTTTGTGACGTCGGGATCACTCTTTTGATCAATTTGAATTTGTTCCGGAGTCCATTTTTCATCGGGCAAAACATTTAGCAAACGAATATCAATTATGTTTTCTTTTCCTTCCGCTCTTGAACAATGTCTGCATTCAAGTTTACAAGGACGCCGTGACAGAGCATCTGCATTTCCATGATTTCCTCCTTTACGATGTTCGATTGAGAAATCGTAGCTCTGTAATCGTTCTATATAACGCGCAATTTGGCCTTCCGGATCTTTGAACTGAAGTAACCATCGTAGTGCTGCGTGATCGGTTCTCAAGTGAAACTGTTGTCCGTACAGATACTTATGGAAAATTTTCACACTTTCAATTACAGCAAGAAGCTCCCTCCTGGTGACACAGTAATTTCGCTCGGGCTTGGACAATGTTTTACTGGAGTATGCGATGACATTTTCTTGCCCATTGATCACTTGAGAGAGAACTCCGCCTATTCCGTATCCACTTGCATCCGTATCAAGTATAAATTTCTCACCTGGAATTGGATACGCAAGAATTGGTGCCGAGCACAGTAGATGTTTTAATTTCAAAAATGCCCTTTCTTGATCATCGCCCCATTGAAATGAGTGGTTCTTTCTTGTCAACTCATGAAGACTGCTTGCAACATTGGCAAAACCTGGAACAAATCGTCTGTAGTATGTACATAGCCCCAAGAAACTTCGTAGGTCATGTAGATTTTGCGGTCTGGGCCACTCTTTCACTGCAACTATTTTATATTCATCGGTATGCACTCCTTCCGTGGTAACTCGATGGCCCAGATACTTGACTTCTTTCTTGAAAAGTGAGCATTTCTTTGGGCTAAGTTGTAGACCCGCATTTTTCAATCGAAGGAATACTTCCTCTAGATTTCTTAGATGTTCGTTGAAATCCTTGCCCATAACAATTATGTCATCAAGGTATACTAGGCATGTTTTCCAGTGTAAACCTTTTAATACGTGCTCCATTAACCGCTCGAATGTTGCTGGGGCATTGAATAGTCCAAACGGCATTACCAAAAATTGCCATAGTCCATCTCTAGTACTGAATGCGGTCTTCTCTCGATCTTTCTTATCGATTTCTACTTGCATGGATCAAAAATCAATGCCTTCAATGCAAATGAATCAATTAACAACTGCATCTACCTCGCCCAACTGCACCCATGATTTTCTGCGGTTTACAAAATGCTTGTTGTAAACCGAAAAGGAAACAATTACCTACAAGAATTCGCACAACATTACCGTAGCTATTGCGTCATTGATAAGGCACTTGGCGGCTGTGCGGACATGGTGGCATGATGGTGTCCATTGAGATCACGAAGGATTTGATTCTATTGTTGCAGAAAGGCAACCTCCAATGGTAATGATGAGATCTTAAAGGACCACATTAAGAGTCTCAGGTGATCAGCCGATCATCCCGGTTAGTGTGATGGAAATTGCTACTTTGTGAACTATTTTGATTTAATGATTAACTTAATATTATAATGCAATTTGTTACTGATTAATTATTAAAATTTTCAATTAAAATTAACATACAAATATACGAAGAAAACAAGATCTTTATGAATGTCTTGCTGCAACTATCTGTGTAAATTTGCACGTTGTAGCAAATATTCAAACACCCCATAAGTTTCAATAAAGTTGCAGCAAATCTATTAATTTTTTTTAAATATGACGTATATGCAGATAGTTATGAAATGTTTGCCACAACAGCAATGAAAATTGAGATATTTACATTTGACTGATATCAAATATCCTGGTCTCTGATCACGTAACTTAAAAACGATCGTCGTTGAAACGATAGTCATAAAACGCTTTCGTGTTTAGTTAAGTAAGACTATCGTCTAAACGATATCGTTAGGAGATTATCATTATACGCGATTAGAGTCCTGAGTTCTTGGACATTTGCAATAAAACTGTGGGCTTATTTTGTCATTTCAATACTATAAAAAAGGAATATGGCGTACTTTTTCCTTACGCTCGATTTATCCACAACAATGAAGTAAATCCAATGGTGTAAAAAAATGTCAATTCAAATATTACATTTTAATCGTAAAAGTGAAAATAAAATTTCCTGGGATTGAAATTATCAACACGTGATGGAAAATGTTGCAAGAAAACGCACCATAAACGTGCTGTAAACAGAGTGGAAAAAATATGTAGCTTAC
This sequence comes from Dryomyza anilis, assembly GCA_951804985.1. NCBI lineage: Eukaryota > Metazoa > Arthropoda > Insecta > Diptera > Dryomyzidae > Dryomyza > Dryomyza anilis. The sequence goes on along the minus strand of OX638136.1, from coordinate 4,346,122 downwards.
TGTGTTTTTTTATTTATAATTTTAAGAAATCCATTTTATTTTTGTATGCCATTTTAGGTTACAATTTTTATTATTAAATTATATGATTCAAACAAGTCAGTAGATAAGAATAAAATTTCTTCACTAAACATCGAGAAACTAACCATAAGAAGTTCTTGAAGATTCCATTCTTAGAATTAAAGTGCGTGTTGATAAATTGCCGAAGCATCCTTCATGATGTGGGGTACCACCAGGCTATGTGGTATATCAATATGTGCACAAACTGTTTTAGATAGGATATTTCAGCATCGGAACATCATGTTTTTTAATCGCGGAATTCAACGAGTTTTGTCATGGCGAAATGCGGAATTTTTGTGGAAATGTTGATTAAAAAAGTAATAATAAAATTTAGATAATGTAAAACCTACCAGGGATTAAGACATTAGTTTTCCTACAAAACCCATTTCCTCCACAGTGTAACGTAACTTCACAATTTTATCATCGTAACCACTGATAAGTGTCACCGAAGCTTTGTCCGATTGTACTTCGCTCAGGTTATTGAAGTATTCCACCACAGTATCAACCTAAGCCACGGTATCAACCTAAGCCTATACGTCAGAAATATACATTCAAAATAAATGTTTTTGAAAGGTTCTTTATTTACCTGAGTAAAGCAGTGGAACAAATTCGTTGCAGCAGGATGCGTTGAAGGCATTTTTGCAGTTAGCCGCATTCTTGATTTCGCTTTACATTGTATATCGTTTTACTTTGTAAATCTGCAAAAAATGAAGTAAAAAAAAAATATTAATCACATTTAAATTATAATTGTGCAACTTATATGTTAAACAACTTATATGTACAACTTATAGGATAAAAATAACCATATTCTGTTAATGAAAAAGTTAAAATTATAGACAAATGTGTGGAAATAAGCCATCAAAAAAATAAAAATAAATATTCCTATGCTCTTTTTTAGAGCAAATTCAGAACGATTTCAATTTAACCCATGTTTGGATAGTGCAAAATACTGAAAAAGAATTTTAATTAATTTTAAAATTAATATAAAAAGTGAAATTTTCTGCACAGAGTTTACAAATTATTAACATTTTTTTTGAATTAATCAATAAAATTTTATTTATTTAACAAATATTTTTTTTATCTATATATATATATATATATATATATATATATATATATATATATATATATATATATATAAGGATAAATGACATTGTGTATCGGATTCAGAATATTACAGGCGTCAGACGAAAAATGAAAGTTGTACATTTGGTGCCGTATATAGAGAGAGAGGATTAACATCTGTTCGGGACGAACAGATTTAGGTGGAGGGCAGTGTTACGAAAAGAGGTAAATTGCCCCACTGTGCAAGCATTCAACAATAATAAATGAGACGCAAGACAATTCAGCGCACTAAGCAATGTGCGAGAAAGAGATGGAAGATCAACAGGTTAAAACACATGAGTGCGAATGAGATCCCAATAGCATGCGTCATTCACGAAACGAGTAGAAGGTTCTCGAAACAAGTCGAAGCTTGTCGAAACGTGTCGAACTGATGCCTGCAGTATATAAGGCCGCGCATCTGATGCACTGTACTTCAGTAGTGATTGTAAAGTGGTCGAGTGCAGCTCGTGTGATAAATGTCAAGTTAAATTGTGGACATGCAGCAGTTGTTAGAATTTGTTATTAGTAAAGTTGTTTAATGAAGTGAATTAATAAAGTTAATTGTTATAATTTAAACCAAACATAAGAGAGTTTTTATTTTGTACACAATACGGTCCTTCCCGGTGTGTTTGTAGTTTTGGATTTATCAAATTCACTCGTGGCGGGCTACAAAGCATAACCAGATCTCCTTCCTTAAACCCGTCAGAGTTTGCTCTCAAGTCGTATCTGGACTTTATCATACTACTTGGAATTTGTGTCCTTTGCCTTAAGGACTGATGCAACTCGTCTCGGTCTTCACTTTTTCTCTTACGCAAAACACTTTTTGGAATCGGCTTTTGCCCCATCCATTGCAGTACGTTCGCAATGTGCTCCTACGTTGTATTGATTTATCCTACCGCAACTTCTGACTGGTTTTCTTTTTGCGGATACACATTGCTTACATCTGTGAATCCAATAGGCGACTGACTTCTGATATCCGACCCAATAGAAACGTTTTCTTACTTCTTCAACCGTTTTATTAATGCTCAAGTGACATCCATTGGATCCACAATGGCATTACAGTACTATCTCTTTTATTTTTGATTTGGGAACAACAATTAAATTTCGTGCAGATCTGCCATTTTCAGTTTCCCAAACACGGTACAAACAACCATTTTGTATCTTCAGGCTTTGCCACTGCGCCCAATAAGCCCTGCTTATTGGACTATTAGATGCTAACTCATTCCATAATGGCTTTCTTTGTTGTTCCTTGAACGTCCGAATTTTTGCGATGTCGGGGTCCTTCATTTGATCATTTCGTATTTGCTCTAAAGTCCATTGATCATCTGCCATGACATTTAACGAACGAATGTGAATTATGTTCGTCTTTTCTTCTTCCGTCGAGCATTCTCTGGATTCCATTTTACACACTCGTGCCGACACAGTGCCCGAATTTCCAAGATGACAACTGGTGTTATTCGGACTATCCTCAGATCTCATTTCTGGTCTGTATCTCTTTGATGGTTGCACAATTACACATTTTCGTTTTTCACGACAGTCGCGTGCCATATGCCCATATTTTCCGCAATTGTAGCATTTACCTTTCAATTGTGTGTTTCCGTTGGCTACATAATGTTCGGATTTAACGCAGGCTTTGGACGCTCTACTTACTCCTTGACATACATTTTTTCTCTCCTCATCTTGTACACGTGTCTCCGTCGCTGGTCGGCACAATGTAGACGCTATCTCCTGCGTAAGCGCTGTGGTGACCGTTTCCATAAACGTCACCTTTGGGTTGGTCATTGTTGCCCGTTTTGTCTCAGGATCCCGTATGCCATAAACGAATGCATTTATCTTGCACATTTCCAAGAAATCACAGGCTGAATCGGAATACGCCAAGTGTGCAAGTCTCTCAACATCCGCAGCATATTCCTGCAGCGATTCGCAATTATTTTGCCTTCGGAACTTCAGCTGTATTCTGTAAATAGGTGCCATGTGGTCACTGCCGTATTTTCGTTGCAATGCACCCATGACCGCTGAATAACTATTTATGTCACTTTTTGGAACTGTCAGCAAAACTTCGGCTGCTCCTCCTTTAAGCGCCACGATAAGTGCGGCTACGCTGTCCTCATTATTCCATCGATTACTTACAGCCGTGGTCTCAAATTGCAGCTTGAAAATGTTGAACGCTGTGGTTCCATCGTAAATCGGCGATTTTAGCCTCGTACCAGTAACAACATGCTGTGTAGGTCCACTTATCTGTAGTAAACTGAAATCTTCTTGTATTTTCTGTAGCTTTTTGTCGAAACCATTTTCCAACTTTTCAAATTTGTCATCAATGTCCACTACAATGTCATTTACATATGCCTCAAGTTCGTTTACTTTGCCATGGAGTGTATTAGAAACTTCCAGAAGCTGCTTAGAATGTTCCTGCATCTGTCAATTTTTACTTGATGTTGGTTTGAATTCTCTAGAAGTTTCTGTTCCATTCTGGTCGAATTTTCTTGGAGCTGTTTTAAATTTTCTAGAAGTTTCTGTTCCATTCTGGTCGAATTTTCTTGAAATTCCCGCTTCATGTCCAATTTCAATTGGTTTGAATTTTCCTGCATAGCCGCGATCAATTGTCTCATATCAAAACCTGGGGACCGTACTTTTTCTTCTGTATCCAGATTTTTCTATGACGGGGCGGCAGCTTCGACTTCAAAATCGTACTCTGCGAGATTAATGCCCTGTGACTCTAATTCTTCCATTAGACGCTTTTGTAGCTCTACTTTTGTACCAGCAGTTGCCAGATCACGAATCGACAGCTCCTTCTTTAGCTGGTCGACTTTAAGTTGATCAAATTTAACCATTTTGTATCACAATCCCACTTCTGACACCAATGTTACGAAAATTCAGTCTACGGAAAACTGTTCTACGAGTTCGTATCGCTGGATTGAGTACAAAATAAAAACTCTCTTATGTTTGGTTTAAATTATAACAATTAACTTTATTAATTCACTTCAATAAACAACTTTACTAATAACAAATTCTAACAACTGCTGCATGTCCACAATTTAAATTGACATTTATCACACGAGCTGCACTCGACCACTTTACAATCACTACTGAAGTACAGTGCATCAGATGCGCGGCCTTATATACTGCAGGCATCAGTTCGACACGTTTCGACAAGCTTCGACTTGTTTCGAGAACCTTCTACTCGTTTCGTGAATGACGCATGCTATTGGCATCTCATTCGCACTCATGTGTTTTAACCTGCTGATCTTCCATCTCTTTCTCGCACATTGCTTAGTGCGCTGAATTGTCTTGCGTCTCATTTATTATTGTTGAATGCTTGCACAGTGGGGCAAATTACCTCTTTTCGTAACACTGCCCTCCACCTAAATCTGTTCGTCCCGAACAGATGTTAATCCTCTCTCTCTATATACGGCACCAACCTTTCTAAATGTACAACTTTCATTTTTCGTCTGACGCCTGTAGTATTCGGAATCCGATACACAATGTCATTTATCCTTTTAATTATCCTGTACGGTCCTTCCCGGTGTGTTTGTAGTTTTGGATTTATCAAATTCACTCGTGGCGGGCTACAAAGCATAACCAGATCTCCTTCCTTAAACCCGTCAGAGTTTGCTCTCAAGTCGTATCTGGACTTTATCATACTACTTGGAATTTGTGTCCTTTGCCTTAAGGACTGATGCAACTCGTCTCGGTCTTCACTTTTTCTCTTACGCAAAACACTTTTTGGAATCGGCTTTTGCCCCATCCATTGCAGTACGTTCGCAATGTGCTCCTACGTTGTATTGATTTATCCTACCGCAACTTCTGACTGGTTTTCTTTTTGCGGATACACATTGCTTACATCTGTGAATCCAATAGGCGACTGACTTCTGATATCCGACCCAATAGAAACGTTTTCTTACTTCTTCAACCGTTTTATTAATGCTCAAGTGACATCCATTGGATCCACAATGGCATTACAGTACTATCTCTTTTATTTTTGATTTGGGAACAACAATTAAATTTCGTGCAGATCTGCCATTTTCAGTTTCCCAAACACGGTACAAACAACCATTTTGTATCTTCAGGCTTTGCCACTGCGCCCAATAAGCCCTGCTTATTGGACTATTAGATGCTAACTCATTCCATAATGGCTTTCTTTGTTGTTCCTTGAACGTCCGAATTTTTGCGATGTCGGGGTCCTTCATTTGATCATTTCGTATTTGCTCTAAAGTCCATTGATCATCTGCCATGACATTTAACGAACGAATGTGAATTATGTTCGTCTTTTCTTCTTCCGTCGAGCATTCTCTGGATTCCATTTTACACACTCGTGCCGACACAGTGCCCGAATTTCCAAGATGACAACTGGTGTTATTCGGACTATCCTCAGATCTCATTTCTGGTCTGTATCTCTTTGATGGTTGCACAATTACACATTTTCGTTTTTCACGACAGTCGCGTGCCATATGCCCATATTTTCCGCAATTGTAGCATTTACCTTTCAATTGTGTGTTTCCGTTGGCTACATAATGTTCGGATTTAACGCAGGCTTTGGACGCTCTACTTACTCCTTGACATACATTTTTTCTCTCCTCATCTTGTACACGTGTCTCCGTCGCTGGTCGGCACAATGTAGACGCTATCTCCTGCGTAAGCGCTGTGGTGACCGTTTCCATAAACGTCACCTTTGGGTTGGTCATTGTTGCCCGTTTTGTCTCAGGATCCCGTATGCCATAAACGAATGCATTTATCTTGCACATTTCCAAGAAATCACAGGCTGAATCGGAATACGCCAAGTGTGCAAGTCTCTCAACATCCGCAGCATATTCCTGCAGCGATTCGCAATTATTTTGCCTTCGGAACTTCAGCTGTATTCTGTAAATAGGTGCCATGTGGTCACTGCCGTATTTTCGTTGCAATGCACCCATGACCGCTGAATAACTATTTATGTCACTTTTTGGAACTGTCAGCAAAACTTCGGCTGCTCCTCCTTTAAGCGCCACGATAAGTGCGGCTACGCTGTCCTCATTATTCCATCGATTACTTACAGCCGTGGTCTCAAATTGCAGCTTGAAAATGTTGAACGCTGTGGTTCCATCGTAAATCGGCGATTTTAGCCTCGTACCAGTAACAACATGCTGTGTAGGTCCACTTATCTGTAGTAAACTGAAATCTTCTTGTATTTTCTGTAGCTTTTTGTCGAAACCATTTTCCAACTTTTCAAATTTGTCATCAATGTCCACTACAATGTCATTTACATATGCCTCAAGTTCGTTTACTTTGCCATGGAGTGTATTAGAAACTTCCAGAAGCTGCTTAGAATGTTCCTGCATCTGTCAATTTTTACTTGATGTTGGTTTGAATTCTCTAGAAGTTTCTGTTCCATTCTGGTCGAATTTTCTTGGAGCTGTTTTAAATTTTCTAGAAGTTTCTGTTCCATTCTGGTCGAATTTTCTTGAAATTCCCGCTTCATGTCCAATTTCAATTGGTTTGAATTTTCCTGCATAGCCGCGATCAATTGTCTCATATCAAAACCTGGGGACCGTACTTTTTCTTCTGTATCCAGATTTTTCTATGACGGGGCGGCAGCTTCGACTTCAAAATCGTACTCTGCGAGATTAATGCCCTGTGACTCTAATTCTTCCATTAGACGCTTTTGTAGCTCTACTTTTGTACCAGCAGTTGCCAGATCACGAATCGACAGCTCCTTCTTTAGCTGGTCGACTTTAAGTTGATCAAATTTAACCATTTTGTATCACAATCCCACTTCTGACACCAATGTTACGAAAATTCAGTCTACGGAAAACTGTTCTACGAGTTCGTATCGCTGGATTGAGTACAAAATAAAAACTCTCTTATGTTTGGTTTAAATTATAACAATTAACTTTATTAATTCACTTCAATAAACAACTTTACTAATAACAAATTCTAACAACTGCTGCATGTCCACAATTTAAATTGACATTTATCACACGAGCTGCACTCGACCACTTTACAATCACTACTGAAGTACAGTGCATCAGATGCGCGGCCTTATATACTGCAGGCATCAGTTCGACACGTTTCGACAAGCTTCGACTTGTTTCGAGAACCTTCTACTCGTTTCGTGAATGACGCATGCTATTGGCATCTCATTCGCACTCATGTGTTTTAACCTGCTGATCTTCCATCTCTTTCTCGCACATTGCTTAGTGCGCTGAATTGTCTTGCGTCTCATTTATTATTGTTGAATGCTTGCACAGTGGGGCAAATTACCTCTTTTCGTAACACTGCCCTCCACCTAAATCTGTTCGTCCCGAACAGATGTTAATCCTCTCTCTCTATATACGGCACCAACCTTTCTAAATGTACAACTTTCATTTTTCGTCTGACGCCTGTAGTATTCGGAATCCGATACACAATGTCATTTATCCTTTTAATTATCCTGTACGGTCCTTCCCGGTGTGTTTGTAGTTTTGGATTTATCAAATTCACTCGTGGCGGGCTACAAAGCATAACCAGATCTCCTTCCTTAAACCCGTCAGAGTTTGCTCTCAAGTCGTATCTGTACTTTATCATACTACTTGGAATTTGTGTCCTTTGCCTTAAGGACTGATGCAACTCGTCTCGGTCTTCACTTTTTCTCTTACGCAAAACACTTTTTGGAATCGGCTTTTGCCCCATCCATTGCAGTACGTTCGCAATGTGCTCCTACGTTGTATTGATTTTTCCTACCGCAACTTCTGACTGGTTTTCTTTTTGCGGATACACATTGCTTACATCTGTGAATCCAATAGGCGACTGACTTCTGATATCCGACCCAATAGAAACGTTTTCTTACTTCTTCAACCGTTTTATTAATGCTCAAGTGACATCCATTGGATCCACAATGGCATTACAGTACTATCTCTTTTATTTTTGATTTGGGAACAACAATTAAATTTCGTGCAGATCTGCCATTTTCAGTTTCCCAAACACGGTACAAACAACCATTTTGTATCTTCAGGCTTTGCCACTGCGCCCAATAAGCCCTGCTTATTGGACTATTAGATGCTAACTCATTCCATAATGGCTTTCTTTGTTGTTCCTTGAACGTCCGAATTTTTGCGATGTCGGGGTCCTTCATTTGATCATTTCGTATTTGCTCTAGAGTCCATTGATCATCTGCCATGACATTTAACGAACGAATGTGAATTATGTTCGTCTTTTCTTCTTCCGTCGAGCATTCTCTGGATTCCATTTTACACACTCGTGCCGACACAGTGCCCGAATTTCCAAGATGACAACTGGTGTTATTCGGACTATCCTCAGATCTCATTTCTGGTCTGTATCTCTTTGATGGTTGCACAATTACACATTTTCGTTTTTCACGACAGTCGCGTGCCATATGCCCATATTTTCCGCAATTGTAGCATTTACCTTTCAATTGTGTGTTTCCGTTGGCTACATAATGTTCGGATTTAACGCAGGCTTTGGACGCTCTACTTACTCCTTGACATACATTTTTTCTCTCCTCATCTTGTACACGTGTCTCCGTCGCTGGTCGGCACAATGTAGACGCTATCTCCTGCGTAAGCGCTGTGGTGACCGTTTCCATAAACGTCACCTTTGGGTTGGTCATTGTTGCCCGTTTTGTCTCAGGATCCCGTATGCCATAAACGAATGCATTTATCTTGCACATTTCCAAGAAATCACAGGCTGAATCGGAATACGCCAAGTGTGCAAGTCTCTCAACATCTGCAGCATATTCCTGCAGCGATTCGCAATTATTTTGCCTTCGGAACTTCAGCTGTATTCTGTAAATAGGTGCCATGTGGTCACTGCCGTATTTTCGTTGCAATGCACCCATGACCGCTGAATAACTATTTATGTCACTTTTTGGAACTGTCAGCAAAACTTCGGCTGCTCCTCCTTTAAGCGCCACGATAAGTGCGGCTACGCTGTCCTCATTATTCCATCGATTACTTACAGCCGTGGTCTCAAATTGCAGCTTGAAAATGTTGAACGCTGTGGTTCCATCGTAAATCGGCGATTTTAGCCTCGTACCAGTAACAACATGCTGTGTAGGTCCACTTATCTGTAGTAAACTGAAATCTTCTTGTATTTTCTGTAGCTTTTTGTCGAAACCATTTTCCAACTTTTCAAATTTGTCATCAATGTCCACTACAATGTCATTTACATGTGCCTCAAGTTCGTTTACTTTGCCATGGAGTGTATAAGAAACTTCCAGAAGCTGCTTAGAATGTTCCTGCATCTGTCAATTTTTACTTGATGTTGGTTTGAATTCTCTAGAAGTTTCTGTTCCATTCTGGTCGAATTTTCTTGGAGCTGTTTTAAATTTTCTAGAAGTTTCTGTTCCATTCTGGTCGAATTTTCTTGAAATTCCCGCTTCATGTCCAATTTCAATTGGTTTGAATTTTCCTGCATAGCCGCGATCAATTGTCTCATATCAAAACCTGAGGACCGTACTTTTTCTTCTGTATCCAGATTTTTCTATGACGGGGCGGCAGCTTCGACTTCAAAATCGTACTCTGCGAGATTAATGTACTGTGACTCTAATTCTTCCATTAGACGCTTTTGTAGCTCTACTTTTGTACCAGCAGTTGCCAGATCACGAATCGACAGCTCCTTCTTTAGCTGGTCGACTTTAAGTTGATCAAATTTAACCATTTTGTATCACAATCCCACTTCTGACACCAATGTTACGAAAATTCAGTCTACGGAAAACTGTTCTACGAGTTCGTATCGCTGGATTGAGTACAAAATAAAAACTCTCTTATGTTTGGTTTAAATTATAACAATTAACTTTATTAATTCACTTCAATAAACAACTTTACTAATAACAAATTCTAACAACTGCTGCATGTCCACAATTTAAATTGACATTTATCACACGAGCTGCACTCGACCACTTTACAATCACTACTGAAGTACAGTGCATCAGATGCGCGGCCTTATATACTGCAGGCATCAGTTCGACACGTTTCGACAAGCTTCGACTTGTTTCGAGAACCTTCTACTCGTTTCGTGAATGACGCATGCTATTGGCATCTCATTCGCACTCATGTGTTTTAACCTGCTGATCTTCCATCTCTTTCTCGCACATTGCTTAGTGCGCTGAATTGTCTTGCGTCTCATTTATTATTGTTGAATGCTTGCACAGTGGGGCAAATTACCTCTTTTCGTAACACTGCCCTCCACCTAAATCTGTTCGTCCCGAACAGATGTTAATCCTCTCTCTCTATATACGGCACCAACCTTTCTAAATGTACAACTTTCATTTTTCGTCTGACGCCTGTAGTATTCGGAATCCGATACACAATGTCATTTATCCTTTTAATTATCCTGTACGGTCCTTCCCGGTGTGTTTGTAGTTTTGGATTTATCAAATTCACTCGTGGCGGGCTACAAAGCATAACCAGATCTCCTTCCTTAAACCCGTCAGAGTTTGCTCTCAAGTCGTATCTGTACTTTATCATACTACTTGGAATTTGTGTCCTTTGCCTTAAGGACTGATGCAACTCGTCTCGGTCTTCACTTTTTCTCTTACGCAAAACACTTTTTGGAATCGGCTTTTGCCCCATCCATTGCAGTACGTTCGCAATGTGCTCCTACGTTGTATTGATTTATCCTACCGCAACTTCTGACTGGTTTTCTTTTTGCGGATACACATTGCTTACATCTGTGAATCCAATAGGCGACTGACTTCTGATATCCGACCCAATAGAAACGTTTTCTTACTTCTTCAACCGTTTTATTAATGCTCAAGTGACATCCATTGGATCCACAATGGCATTACAGTACTATCTCTTTTATTTTTGATTTGGGAACAACAATTAAATTTCGTGCAGATCTGCCATTTTCAGTTTCCAAAACACGGTACAAACAACCATTTTGTATCTTCAGGCTTTGCCACTGCGCCCAATAAGCCCTGCTTATTGGACTATTAGATGCTAACTCATTCCATAATGGCTTTCTTTGTTGTTCCTTGAACGTCCGAATTTTTGCGATTTCGGGGTCCTTCATTTGATCATTTCGTATTTGCTCTAGAGTCCATTGATCATCTGCCATGACATTTAACGAACGAATGTGAATTATGTTCGTCTTTTCTTCTTCCGTCGAGCATTCTCTGGATTCCATTTTACACACTCGTGCCGACACAGTGCCCGAATTTCCAAGATGACAACTGGTGTTATTCGGACTATCCTCAGATCTCATTTCTGGTCTGTATCTCTTTGATGGTTGCACAATTACACATTTTCGTTTTTCACGACAGTCGCGTGCCATATGCCCATATTTTCCGCAATTGTAGCATTTACCTTTCAATTGTGTGTTTCCGTTGGCTACATAATGTTCGGATTTAACGCAGGCTTTGGACGCTCTACTTACTCCTTGACATACATTTTTTCTCTCCTCATCTTGTACACGTGTCTCCGTCGCTGGTCGGCACAATGTAGACGCTATCTCCTGCGTAAGCGCTGTGGTGACCGTTTCCATAAACGTCACCTTTGGGTTGGTCATTGTTGCCCGTTTTGTCTCAGGATCCCGTATGCCATAAACGAATGCATTTATCTTGCACATTTCCAAGAAATCACAGGCTGAATCGGAATACGCCAAGTGTGCAAGTCTCTCAACATCTGCAGCATATTCCTGCAGCGATTCGCAATTATTTTGCCTTCGGAACTTCAGCTGTATTCTGTAAATAGGTGCCATGTGGTCACTGCCGTATTTTCGTTGCAATGCACCCATGACCGCTGAATAACTATTTATGTCACTTTTTGGAACTGTCAGCAAAACTTCGGCTGCTCCTCCTTTAAGCGCCACGATAAGTGCGGCTACGCTGTCCTCATTATTCCATCGATTACTTACAGCCGTGGTCTCAAATTGCAGCTTGAAAATGTTGAACGCTGTGGTTCCATCGTAAATCGGCGATTTTAGCCTCGTACCAGTAACAACATGCTGTGTAGGTCCACTTATCTGTAGTAAACTGAAATCTTCTTGTATTTTCTGTAGCTTTTTGTCGAAACCATTTTCCAACTTTTCAAATTTGTCATCAATGTCCACTACAATGTCATTTACATATGCCTCAAGTTCGTTTACTTTGCCATGGAGTGTATTAGGAACTTCCAGAAGCTGCTTAGAATGTTCCTGCATCTGTCAATTTTTACTTGATGTTGGTTTGAATTCTCTAGAAGTTTCTGTTCCATTCTGGTCGAATTTTCTTGGAGCTGTTTTAAATTTTCTAGAAGTTTCTGTTCCATTCTGGTCGAATTTTCTTGAAATTCCCGCTTCATGTCCAATTTCAATTGGTTTGAATTTTCCTGCATAGCCGCGATCAATTGTCTCATATCAAAACCTGGGGACCGTACTTTTTCTTCTGTATCCAGATTTTTCTATGACGGGGCGGCAGCTTCGACTTCAAAATCGTACTCTGCGAGATTAATGCCCTGTGACTCTAATTCTTCCATTAGACGCTTTTGTAGCTCTACTTTTGTACCAGCAGTTGCCAGATCACGAATCGACAGCTCCTTCTTTAGCTGGTCGACTTTAAGTTGATCAAATTTAACCATTTTGTATCACAATCCCACTTCTGACACCAATGTTACGAAAATTCAGTCTACGGAAAACTGTTCTACGAGTTCGTATCGCTGGATTGTGTACAAAATAAAAACTCTCTTATGTTTGGTTTAAATTATAACAATTAACTTTATTAATTCACTTCAATAAACAACTTTACTAATAACAAATTCTAACAACTGCTGCATGTCCACAATTTAACTTGACATTTATCACACGAGCTGCACTCGACCACTTTACAATCACTACTGAAGTACAGTGCATCAGATGCGCGGCCTTATATACTGCAGGCATCAGTTCGACACGTTTCGACAAGCTTCGACTTGTTTCGAGAACCTTCTACTCGTTTCGTGAATGACGCATGCTATTGGCATCTCATTCGCACTCATGTGTTTTAACCTGCTGATCTTCCATCTCTTTCTCGCACATTGCTTAGTGCGCTGAATTGTCTTGCGTCTCATTTATTATTGTTGAATGCTTGCACAGTGGGGCAAATTACCTCTTTTCGTAACACTGCCCTCCACCTAAATCTGTTCGTCCCGAACAGATGTTAATCCTCTCTCTCTATATACGGCACCAACCTTTCTAAATGTACAACTTTCATTTTTCGTCTGACGCCTGTAGTATTCTGAATCCGATACACAATGTCATTTATCCTTTTAATTATCCTGTACGGTCCTTCCCGGTGTGTTTGTAGTTTTGGATTTATCAAATTCACTCGTGGCGGGCTACAAAGCATAACCAGATCTCCTTCCTTAAACCCGTCAGAGTTTGCTCTCAAGTCGTATCTGGACTTTATCTTACTACTTGGAATTTGTGTCCTCTGCCTTAAGGACTGATACAACTCGTCTCGGTCTTCACTTTTTCTCTTACGCAAAACACTTTTTGGAATCGGCTTTTTCCCATCCATTGCAGTACGTTCGGAATGTGCTCCTACGTTGTATTGATTTATCTTACCGCAACTTCTGACTGGTTTTCTTTTTGCGGATACACATTGCTTACATCTGTGAATCCAATAGGCGACTGACTTCTGATATCCGACCCAATAGAAACGTTTTCTGACTTCTTCAACCGTTTTATTAATGCTCAAGTGACATCCATTGGATCCACAATGGCATTCCAGTACTATCTCTTTTATTTTTGATTTGGGAACAACAATTAAATTTCGTGCAGATCTGCCATTTTCAGTTTCCCAAACACGGTACAAACAACCATTTTGTAGCTTCAGGCTTTTCCAATGCGCCCAATAAGCCCTGCTTATTGGACTGTTAGATGCTAACTCATTCCATAATGGCTTTCTTTGTTGTTCCTTGAACGTCCGAATTTTTGCGATGCCGGGGTACTTCATTTGATCATTTCGTATTTGCTCTAAAGTCCATTGATCATCTGCCATGACATTTAACGAACGAATGTGAATTATGTTCGTCTTTTCTTCTTCCGTCGAGCATTCTCTGGATTCCATTTTACACACTCGTGCCGACACAGTGCCCGAATTTCCAAGATGACAACTGGTGTTATTCGGACTATCCTCAGATCTCATTTCTGGTCTGTATCTCTTTGATGGTTGCACAATTACACATTTTCGTTTTTCACGACAGTCGCGTGCCATATGCCCATATTTTCCGCAATTGTAGCATTTACCTTTCAATTGTGTGTTTCCGTTGGCTACATAATGTTCGGATTTAACGCAGGCTTTGGACGCTCTACTTACTCCTTGACATACATTTTTTCTCTCCTCATCTTGTACACGTGTCTCCGTCGCTGGTCGGCACAATGTAGACGCTATCTCCTGCGTAAGCGCTGTGGTGACCGTTTCCATAAACGTCACCTTTGGGTTGGTCATTGTTGCCCGTTTTGTCTCAGGATCCCGTATGCCATAAACGAATGCATTTATCTTGCACATTTCCAAGAAATCACAGGCTGAATCGGAATACGCCAAGTGTGCAAGTCTCTCAACATCCGCAGCATATTCCTGCAGCGATTCGCAATTATTTTGCCTTCGGAACTTCAGCTGTATTCTGTAAATAGGTGCCATGTGGTCACTGCCGTATTTTCGTTGCAATGCACCCATGACCGCTGAATAACTATTTATGTCACTTTTTGGAACTGTCAGCAAAACTTCGGCTGCTCCTCCTTTAAGCGCCACGATAAGTGCGGCTACGCTGTCCTCATTATTCCATCGATTACTTACAGCCGTGGTCTCAAATTGCAGCTTGAAAATGTTGAACGCTGTGGTTCCATCGTAAATCGGCGATTTTAGCCTCGTACCAGTAACAACATGCTGTGTAGGTCCACTTATCTGTAGTAAACTGAAATCTTCTTGTATTTTCTGTAGCTTTTTGTCGAAACCATTTTCCAACTTTTCAAATTTGTCATCAATGTCCACTACAATGTCATTTACATATGCCTCAAGTTCGTTTACTTTGCCATGGAGTGTATTAGAAACTTCCAGAAGCTGCTTAGAATGTTCCTGCATCTGTCAATTTTTACTTGATGTTGGTTTGAATTCTCTAGAAGTTTCTGTTCCATTCTGGTCGAATTTTCTTGGAGCTGTTTTAAATTTTCTAGAAGTTTCTGTTCCATTCTGGTCGAATTTTCTTGAAATTCCCGCTTCATGTCCAATTTCAATTGGTTTGAATTTTCCTGCATAGCCGCGATCAATTGTCTCATATCAAAACCTGGGGACCGTACTTTTTCTTCTGTATCCAGATTTTTCTATGACGGGGCGGCAGCTTCGACTTCAAAATCGTACTCTGCGAGATTAATGCCCTGTG
Organism: Dryomyza anilis; assembly: GCA_951804985.1. Lineage (NCBI taxonomy): Eukaryota > Metazoa > Arthropoda > Insecta > Diptera > Dryomyzidae > Dryomyza > Dryomyza anilis. The sequence goes on along the minus strand of OX638136.1, from coordinate 4,330,649 downwards.
ACTCTAATTCTTCCATTAGACGCTTTTGTAGCTCTACTTTTGTACCAGCAGTTGCCAGATCACGAATCGACAGCTCCTTCTTTAGCTGGTCGACTTTAAGTTGATCAAATTTAACCATTTTGTATCACAATCCCACTTCTGACACCAATGTTACGAAAATTCAGTCTACGGAAAACTGTTGTACGAGTTCGTATCGCTGGATTGTGTACAAAATAAAAACTCTCTTATGTTTGGTTTAAATTATAACAATTAACTTTATTAATTCACTTCAATAAACAACTTTACTAATAACAAATTCTAACAACTGCTGCATGTCCACAATTTAAATTGACATTTATCACACGAGCTGCACTCGACCACTTTACAATCACTACTGAAGTACAGTGCATCAGATGCGCGGCCTTATATACTGCAGGCATCAGTTCGACACGTTTCGACAAGCTTCGACTTGTTTCGAGAACCTTCTACTCGTTTCGTGAATGACGCATGCTATTGGGATCTCATTCGCACTCATGTGTTTTAACCTGCTGATCTTCCATCTCTTTCTCGCACATTGCTTAGTGCGCTGAATTGTCTTGCGTCTCATTTATTATTGTTGAATGCTTGCACAGTGGGGCAAATTACCTCTTTTCGTAACACTGCCCTCCACCTAAATCTGTTCGTCCCGAACAGATGTTAATCCTCTCTCTCTATATACGGCACCAAATGTACAACTTTCATTTTTCGTCTGACGCCTGTAGTATTCTGAATCCGATACACAATGTCATTTATCCTTTTAATTATCCTGTACGGTCCTTCCCGGTGTGTTTGTAGTTTTGGATTTATCAAATTCACTCGTGGCGGGCTACAAAGCATAACCAGATCTCCTTCCTTAAACCCGTCAGAGTTTGCTCTCAAGTCGTATCTGGACTTTATCATACTACTTGGAATTTGTGTCCTCTGCCTTAAGGACTGATGCAACTCGTCTCGGTCTTCACTTTTTCTCTTACGCAAAACACTTTTTGGAATCGGCTTTTGCCCCATCCATTGCAGTACGTTCGCAATGTGCTCCTACGTTGAATTGATTTATCTTACCGCAACTTTTGACTGGTTTTCTTTTTGCGGATACACATTGCTTACATCTGTGAATCCAATAGGCGACTGAATTCTGATATCCGACCCAATAGAAACGTTTTCTGACTTCTTCAACCTTTTTATTAATGCTCAAGTGACATCCATTGGATCCACAATGGCATTACAGTACTATCTCTTTTATTTTTGATTTGGGAACAACAATTAAATTTCGTGCAGATCTGCCATTTTCAGTTTCCCAAACACGGTACAAACAACCATTTTGTATCTTCAGGCTTTGCCACTGCGCCCAATAAGCCCTGCTTATTGGACTATTAGATGCTAACTCATTCCATAATGGCTTTCTTTGTTGTTCCTTGAACGTCCGAATTTTTGCGATGTCGGGGTCCTTCATTTGATCATTTCGTATTTGCTCTAGAGTCCATTGATCATCTGCCATGACATTTAACGAACGAATGTGAATTATGTTCGTCTTTTCTTCTTCCGTCGAGCATTCTCTGGATTCCATTTTACACACTCGTGCCGACACAGTGCCCGAATTTCCAAGATGACAACTGGTGTTATTCGGACTATCCTCAGATCTCATTTCTGGTCTGTATCTCTTTGATGGTTGCACAATTACACATTTTCGTTTTTCACGACAGTCGTGTGCCATATGCCCTTTTTTCCGCAATTGTAGCATTTACCTTTCATTTGTGTGTTTCCGTTGGCTACATAATGTTCGGATTTAACTCAGGCTTTGGACGCTCTACTTACTCCTTGACATACATTTTTTCTCTCCTCATCTTGTACACGTGTCTCCGTCGCTGGTCGGCACAATGTAGACGCTATCTCCTGCGTAAGCGCTGTGATGACCGTTTCCATAAACGTCACCTTTGGGTTGGTCATTGTTGCCCGTTTTGTCTCAGGATCCCGTATGCCATAAACGAATGCATTTATCTTGCACATTTCCAAGAAATCACAGGCTGAATCGGAATACACCAAGTGTGCAAGTCTCTCAACATCCGCAGCATATTCCTGCAGCGATTCGCAATTATTTTGCCTTCGGAACTTCAGCTGTATTCTGTAAATAGGTGCCATGTGGTCACCTCATTATTCCATCGATTACTTACAGCCGTGGTCTCAAATTGCAGCTTGAAAATGTTGAACGCTGTGGTTCCATCGTAAATCGGCGATTTTAGCCTCGTACCAGTAACAACATGCTGTGTAGGTCCACTTATCTGTAGTAAACTGAAATCTTCTTGTATTTTCTGTAGCTTTTTGTCGAAACCATTTTCCAACTTTTCAAATTTGTCATCAATGTCCACTACAATGTCATTTACATATGCCTCAAGTTGGTTTACTTTGCCATGGAGTGTATTAGAAACTTCCAGAAGCTGCTTAGAATGTTCCTGCATCTGTCAATTTTTACTTGATGTTGGTTTGAATTCTCTAGAAGTTTCTGTTCCATTCTGGTCGAATTTTCTTGGAGCTGTTTTAAATTTTCTAGAAGTTTCTGTTCCATTCTGGTCGAATTTTCTTGAAATTCCCGCTTCATGTCCAATTTCAATTGGTTTGAATTTTCCTGCATAGCCGCGATCAATTGTCTCATATCAAAACCTGGGGACCGTACTTTTTCTTCTGTATCCAGATTTTTCTATGACGGGGCGGCAGCTTCGACTTCAAAATCGTACTCTGCGAGATTAATGCCCTGTGACTCTAATTCTACCATTAGACGCTTTTGTAGCACTACTTTTGTACCAGCAGTTGCCAGATCACGAATCGACAGCTCCTTCTTTAGCTGGTCGACTTTAAGTTGATCAAATTTAACCATTTTGTATCACAATCCCACTTCTGACACCAATGTTACGAAAATTCAGTCTACGGAAAACTGTTCTACGAGTTCGTATCGCTGGATTGTGTACAAAATAAAAACTCTCTTATGTTTGGTTTAAATTATAACAATTAACTTTATTAATTCACTTCAATAAACAACTTTACTAATAATAAATTCTAACAACTGCTGCATGTCCACAATTTAAATTGACATTTATCACACGAGCTGCACTCGACCACTTTACAATCACTACTGAAGTACAGTGCATCAGATGCGCGGCCTTATATACTGCAGGCATCAGTTCGACACGTTTCGACAAGCTTCGACTTGTTTCGAGAACCTTCTACTCGTTTCGTGAATGACGCATGCTATTGGCATCTCATTCGCACTCATGTGTTTTAACCTGCTGATCTTCCATCTCTTTCTCGCACATTGCTTAGTGCGCTGAATTGTCTTGCGTCTCATTTATTATTGTTGAATGCTTGCACAGTGGGGCAAATTACCTCTTTTCGTAACAATATATATATATTGTATCTTATATTACGTATAAAATATTATATTGTTAAAATAATGCATAGTTGTTAAGAACATATGAAATGCATTACATACATAAATTGAACAAATTAGCAGTTTTTTATATATAATTATATAATTTTTTTTATATATAATTTTTTATATATAAAATACAAATAACAAATACATTTTTAATATATTTTTTAAATTAATGTGTAAGGATTATAGTTAATATTTAAATTTATAATTTCTAACATTTTTTTTAATTCCGTAAATAATACAGGTACTATGTATTATATTTAGTGAATAGTAATTTAAATATATACATAAAATTTCCTGGGATTGAAATTAATCTAATTTTTTTATATTTTTGATATTTTTTTTACAAAATAAAAACCAAATAAACATTTAACAATAACATACGTAAATTAAAAGGTAATTATTTAAAGTATTAAGTATTGAGAATGCGGAACAAGGCGTCTAGTTTTTTTGTATTTTAATATTTTTTTGGTTTATTTTATTTTTTTTACAAAAGAAAAACCAAATAAACATTCAACAATAAAATACGTACGATTATTGTTAAAACTAATATAGTTAAGAAGCTCGGGTGAATCAAGCCTACGGGTTATTAATTGATGTATGTAAATAATATCGGCAATCTGTCTACGCTCGTCAAGAGTCTTTAAATTTAGTAGTTTCAGACGATCTACGTATGGAGAAAGATGTAAGTTATCCATCCAATTTAAACCCTTTAGAGCGAAACGTACGAAGTTTTTCTGTATCCTTTCGATTCGGTCATTATGTACCTTGTAGAAAGGAGACCATACTTGACTTGCATATTCCAATTGTGAACGAACCAAAGTGCAATATAGAGTCAAAGTTGTAAGGGGACTAGTAAATTCTTTAGCCCATCGTTTGATAAAACCAAGTAATGATGAGGCTTTTTATACCCTACACTAAGAGTGAAAGGGTAGCAGAAGGAAGCATCTCCGGTATGGAAAAGTATATATATTCTTGATCAGCATGACCTTCTGAGTGGATTTAGCGATGTCCGTCTGTTAAAATCCCTACTTCTTTTAAAATTGAAGAGCTAGATAAATGAAACTTATAACTTAGATTACTAATATACCTACGCTGTATGTGCGTAGATCGGTCATTTGTGACCTATGATCCGACCACTTATGTTCAAATACCTCATATAAAATGTACATATAAAGATAAATTTTTATGTATACGTGCTTAGGTAAACTTTTTTGGTCAAATATATATTGATATCATGCTCAAATACATGATAATAATGTTTTCCGGCGAAAAGACTTATGGTTCACAATATGGGTATCAAATGAATGGAAATTCTTCAGCGATTGAATGTTTGTAGTTATTTTCAGGATTCGTGTACCCTGGTGACCTATATATCACTTTGAATGGTAACCACACATATGTGTAGGGTATTTATAGTCGGCTTAGACCGACTATAATTTTGATAATCCTAACTATCATAATTACACCTACTTTAAAATTGCCCATGTGATCTAACCTTCCCAACTGGTTTACATATATTTTCAATATGTAAATTAAAAGATAAATTTGGATCGACAAAGACACCAAGATCTTTCACCACGTGCACATGATTTAAAATATTCTCTTTTAGTGAATAGTTGTATTCCAGTTTATTTCTTTTGCGAGAAAATGTCGTGGCTTAATAATTTTCTGGATTAAGAATCAAGTTATTCTTAAAACACCTCGTTTCAAATTTTATTTTAAATCGGACTGAAGTATATGAACGTCCTTATCGTGATTTATTGATTTATACTTATATTTTCATATCATCGGCAAAAATTAATAAATGTGAGTACTTAATGTTGTATATCACATCATTAATAGCCAGTATAAATAACAATAAATGGTAAAGATAAATTATTTCTGAAGCGTATTTGATATGACCGATCAGATAAATAGGATCCTATCCACTTAACAAAGAATTCGGCAAATTCCAGTACCTTTAGTTTGAATAAAATTAAGTTATAAGGAAGTTTATCGAAAGCTTTACTAAAATCTGTGTAAATGCAGTCGACTTGTTTTCCTGATTCTATTGAACTTTTTGCAAATGAAGTGAAGTCTAATATATTAGATACTGTGGATCTTCCGGTTACAAATCCGTGCTGACGTGAGGTAATTACATCTCTACAGTGGTTTTTAACTTGATCATATACAATACGTTCAAACAATTTCGGTATTGATGACAATTTTGCGATTGGCCTATAATTATTTACATCATTTTTACAACCCTTTTTAAAAATTGGGTTTATAAATGAGTTTTTCCAAAATATTGGGAAATTACTTTCATTTATTGATTTATTATATATAGAACAAAGTGGTTTACATAACGAAGTACCACATTTCTTTATAACTGTTGCCGGGATACCGTCTGGCCCAGAACTAAAATCATCATCAATCGTCGAAATATATTACTCCGGAGAAAATGATATAGAGACTAATGAAGTTTTAGGAGCAGAATGCATGTAATCAAAGTAATTAACATTGGTTATAAAAGAATCATTAGAGAATGATTGTTTAAAAAGGCTTGCAAATAGGTCACATACGACATTAGGGTCGCTAGTGAATCCATCATTATTTTTAAAAGAAGCAGGAAAACCATCGCTTTTTTTTTAGTATTGTTGAAACCCCAGAACTTCTTTGGATCTGATAAAATTTGTATCTTCATTTTATCAATATACTCAGTGTAAAGAATTTTAGATCTAGACTGGAATTCCAGAAACATTTTGTTGTATGTTCCATGCTCTATTCCTAGTTACGTTGCATCTTCAAATCCTTAGTGTACCAGGGATACGATGAGATCTTAGTGAACTTAAGGCTATATGGTACAGATAGTGATATGCAGGAAAAGAGTTCATGGTAGAAATAGTTTATGGCAATATCAAGTTCATTATCATTAATATAGTCTGATATTAAATTTAACAATGAAAGGTTGGCTTTTTTAAAATTAAATTCATAAGCCTTGTCTGCAGATTTACTATTAATGATATTCGCTCTATCAGATTGATAAAATATTGTTACAGGCTGATGATATGCATCAATGTCCATTAGAACATTTGTAGAATTTGTAACTAGAACATTGTTACTATCTGTAGTAAATACTAAGCCAAATTGTCGTTCCAGACAATTAGTAATACAACTTACTTGTTGTAAGTCAGATTATATAGTGTCAACAAAAATTTGTTCTTGTCGAGATTTAGAGTTAGACGCACAGAAATATGTGTCGTCATCAGAGTTATTCCATATTAAATCTGGTAAATTAAAATCACCTAAAAGTATAATATCATCAGAACTATTAAGCATTTCCAATACAAAATCTATGGACTTAGATAATGTCTCATAGATTTCTACGCTACTTTTCGGAGGAATGTAAGCGTTTAAGACATATATACAGGAATTGTGAAGTACAATCCTAACACAAATAAGCTCTAATGAAGCAGCAATTGGAATTTCTAATAAGGAACTTATTAAATTGTTCCTTATTGCTATTAATATACCTCCACCGACTGGAGATTTTTCGATGTCAAATCTATGTTATATAAAAACATTGAATTAATTATCAAATAATACAATGTTTGAAAAGCTTTTATTTAGCCATGTTTCAGTTAGCGCGATGATATCGTTCGTAAAATTTTGAGTAGATAAAAAGAGATCCTATGTCTTTGAACGCAATGCCCTTACGTTTTTGTAGTAAAGGGAGATACGCTTAAGTTTTCTGTATTTTGGTGGACTGTTTTAGTTGGTCTATTGTTTCTTTTGGTTTTGAATTCGGAAACAAGGATGATATTAGTCCACAGATTTGAACTGATAACGGCCGCAGCATGTTCTTCCGCAATTGCAAAGTAAAAGATGCATGTGTAGGCGTGTTTCCGATTATTTTACAAGAAATGTAATTATCAATTGGCACGAGTTTATTAATTTTTATAAAATTGGAAATATTTTCTGTTGTTGTGTCAGGCATCAACCGAAATATAAAAATTCTTTTTAATTTTGTGATTGCCTTTAACGTTGAACTAACTGGTGTTTTACTACTTGTGGTTGTTTTGGGCATGTAAGCGTGGGCATGTAAGCTATTAGTGATGGACTAATAGAAGGAACAGAAGGGGTAACAGAAGTTCTTTGGGAACTACGTTTAGCCTTAGGAGGACTTTAAGATTTATTATTATATTTTCGTTTGCGTGTTTTTTCAACTTTTTTAGTTGAAGGTTCATTATCAGAGACTGATTCATTAAAAATACCTGTATTATCTTCAATACAGTCTGGCTTATTTGCGGTAACACTGATTTCTACTATTGAGCTAAATTCGTTTAACGAATTTAATATTTCACTGTAGTTTGAATTTGAAATACTAAATTTTTCACCAAAGTTTTTAATTTTTAAATTCAGTGCATCTAATAGAAATATTAGCACATGTAGCGTGGAACAATTGACCACAGGGACGAGAACAGAAAAACATTGAGTTTAAAATGTTCTGACTTTTACATTTGTCCCTCAGTGAGCAGGCAGCGAAACACAAAGTTAAGAATTTAGTGCTTAAAAAAAAACTTAAAATGTACGCAGGGGTTAATGCTATTGATTTTGAACACACTAACAACACAAGAAGAGTTTAGCGTAAACAAATATAGCACAAAGAAGAATTGGAAAACACAAATAAAATAACAATAACAATTTACATTCAACAAAATTATTTTATGCAATTATTACAACAAATGTGTGCAATTATTTGTATAATTGCACATTAACTATTGGTTAATTCAATTGTTAGACAATAATGTAGAACAATGTACATTACACTTTATAAAATTTATATTACTTTGTTTTAATTTTTAAATAACACTGTTCTAATCACATATGCATGCGCTAAAACAAAAACAACCGTCACCGACAAAAAAACGAAACCAACTGGAATTGGTTGGCGTAAAAATCAGTATTAATAGACACTTTGTATCGGAGAATACAATACTTAAAATGTTAATGTTATATCGAATTCTTATGAAAAATTTAATTTTCATACAAATTATAAATTAAGATCTAGCGTGCTATACAACCTAGTGTTTGTGTACACATACATTATTAAACCCAGATATGTAGGCGATCAACAAATAAAATGCATAAAAATATTTCCATTTTTAAATGAAATAAATTATATTTACTTTAAAAATATTGAATATTTTCCATTGGAATCTTCAAATATAAATAATATTTCTATAATGATACGAGATGATGAAGGAAAGAAAATAAATATTATGTCGAATGAATTCCCCTTTACCGCACGTTGCATTTTCGTAATATAAAAGAGGCTTCATAGGTTGTACTGATATCATTTATATGTAAACCATGGACAAGATTTATTCTGAGTACTATCTTAATCAATCTGGATCAAATTTAGATAATATAGAAGATATATACCGTTCTCCTAGAATTGTTCAATATGGTCGTGGAATTGGTTAATTTTTTCGGCCTTGTATACACATCTAAAGCCTCTAATGAAAACTTGATTAAATGCTTTAATAAATCATTCACTCGAAATTTGAAAACCAGTTTTGGAAGAGTTAGATACTAAACCTATAAAAACAGTATTAACTGAACAGGGTAAAAAACTGTTCGAAATTTAAAAGAAAAAGTTATTAAAAAAATAGAAATATATGATGGAAATGGAAAACGTATAAAATTCAAACGTCTAAACAAAAAATATCATACGAAAACTACACGTTCTAGAAGAAGGAAGTTTACTGATATAGTTGGCAACTTTTAAGTTATTTATGATGGCAGGATTTATTGAATGTATGACAAGTAAATTAGATCTGACAAACTAGAATAATTAAAACAGAGGAGGTATCATATAGTCCAATAGCAACAATGGACAACTCTACTACAATAGAATTTCTTTCACTCGGAAATGGTGAAACATATCGTGATCTAAGTAGTGTTTATTTACGATTAAATGTAGAAATTAATGGAAGTGAAGGAGTCATAAACAATTTACTTCATTCATTATTTCGGAGCTTCAGTGTTCATTTAAATAATAGAAATGCATCTCAATCTGATAATAATTATCACTATATATCTTATATTGAAACATTGTTAATCTATGGAAATTATGCTAAATCTACATATCTTGAATCATGCGGATGGTCATTAGATATAAAAAAAATTAATTCAACAGTTGAAAATGAAAATCCAGGTTAGCTAGATTGAATTTAATTATAAACATGGACGTATAAGTACAAGATATCAAACCTTATTTAAAAATACTGGCATTTGATAAGGGACATCAAATAACTAAATAATTATTTGGTAACGGAAATTTCTTACTTGCATTTGATTTAACACCAGATAATAACAATAACTCACACTGCGGAAACTTAATAAATCAAGGTACAATACGAATTGAAGGTCGTTTAGTGAAGCACTTTCTGAAACAATTACTTGTTTAGCATATTGTGAGTTTGATAGTGTTTTGGAAATTGACACAAATCGTACTGTATAATAATAACTATGAATACAAGTAATTTAGAAAATATTTTATATATACATTAAGTAACTAAGAAAAATTTTAAAGGAGTTTTTGCATCAAATCAGCTATCTAGAAATCGAATAAAAAGCCAGCATTTTATATTGTGAATATGGATTCATCATTTAAACCAGGATCACATTGGATTGTAATATATTTTCCTCGCAAAGGGCCTGCTGAGTATTTTTGTTCTGCAGGGAATTCCCCTATTAAACCATTTGTAAATTTTATTCAAACAAATGCATCCACATTTATTAAAAGCAATTTCCGATTAGAAAGTGAAATTTCAATGTTATGCGGTGTTTATTGCTGTATATTTATATATACATATAAACTAATATATATACTATATACTAATATATGTAATAAACAATTATTTTATATATTTTATTCTATAATATAATTTTGTTAGTTTATCAATGTCTTTGCATTCCTTGTCATAATAATAGCAACCACATGTATCTGGTCAAGTGTGGCCCATGGACAGCTTTTATAATGTACTCAGTGAATAATATTTTTTTCATATACTGATAATGCTTACAATTAGGGATAAACTTAATAATCAATTTTTATGATTATCCAATAAAATATTATTAAATCCTTTTAAAAACTTTTTTACTTTTATAACTTCCATAATAGTTTTCTTTTCTTATCAAATTGTAATGTAGACGATAAATAATTTTAATTCAAAATTCTATCCATTTATATATAATGGATATGTCCTTAAAATGAGTTAAGTTAATTCCATTAGTATAAATATACTCAATTAAAATTTTAAGGAAAGCATATAAAATTTGACCCAAGAATAAACTAAATAAAATTAAACATGTTTTAACATGTTCAATCTTTAAAACTTATAGTATGTTGTTTAAAAAATTGATCCCAATGGAGCCTTATGGCTCCATGCAAATTTAAATAAAAATGATCCCAATGGAGTCTTAGGCTCCATGCATTCATATAACCAAATTTAACGAATTAAATGACCATGACTTTGTTGAATAAAAATATACTACACTATCCATTATATTAAAATTCACCTTGAATTAAGAATGTGTCAATGCATTAATGCAGAAGTGCATTTACCTATTTACAACAAAAAAATGATCCACCAAAAAAATATACGTCTAATAATAACATTCATTCATATAGCCATGTTTTAAATTACACTCTTCGTTCCTCAACAAAGTTTAAAAGTGTACCCTTTGTTCTGCAACTCTCTTGATGATCTTGAAAAATCAACCATCAAATAAACCATGGGATTTAAGCAAAATTAAAATGACGAATTTAAAACTTATATAAAGTCGAACAATATTGCTGACAGAAAATGTTATAGGGACTGAATGTAAATGGACTGATTCCTTGGATTTTAGAAAGAAGATTTGTTGTGAATCAGAAACTTTTTTTTTTATGTATTTAAGAAAGACTGCACATAACCAGTATGCACATAAAGTTCAAATCAAAAAACAAAAATAACAGATGCATGTTAACTTAACATAACGTCTACGACGTAACTGGAACAAGTGCATAATGTTTATGAGTGCATACTTTCAGGATATAAAATTAAGTCTTTAAAGCAACGAAAAATGCACTGGTTGCAATTTGATCCGAAACACGCGCCAGCAGGTGTGCCGTCTGTTTAAAAGCAACAACAAAAGCATTGGTTGTAATTTAATCAAGACTAACGCCAACATGGGAACCATTTAAGAAGTTAGCACATTGGAATTTTCTCAGTTAATGATTTCACAACATTAGTAATATCTGATGTGGGGTTCAGGAGGTTTTTAGTAGTACGTAGATTTAAGAATATGCTTGCTTGCATTTATGAGTTGTGTTTTAAGAAATAAGTATAAGCAAGGGGTTCGTGAGTCGCACGATACCGAAGTTTAGATTTTAAGCTTTATGATTTTAACTTCCTCAGAGTGCAGACGTGTTTTCAGTTTAAACTCAAGCTTGTAAAAATACTTAAAAATAATTAATAAAAGTATAAAGCAAGTCTAAAATATCCTTGCGTTTTTGTTTAATAATAAATGTTAGGAAAGAATTGTGGACTTCGAGGGAAAATTGTCACTAACGGTTTCATCAATAAAAGGCAAGTACAAAAGGACCCCTGGAGCTCGCAACATTTTGGTGCATCCGGTTTTTCAAGAATCTATAAAAAGGACTGAAAGACAAATTTGAAGGAGCATTTAAAAAAAAAAAATGAAGAAACACAGAAGTGGAAAGGAAGGAAAGGAAATTAAATATTGGATCATTTTGAGTGAGTTTGAGTGAAAGCAGTAAATAAATGGTGAAATTAAATGATAGAAAGAATGAAATTAAACAATTTTATAAATTTTAATTGAAATTCTATAGAAATTCATTAGGACAACTTGGCAGATTTACTGAGAAGTTGTGGATCAAATTAGTACGGAAGTTAACAACAAAGAAACTTTAGAATTAATAAAAAATAAAGTCAGTTCCACACGGGTATACTCAGAAGTCGAAAGAGTTGACGTAGTTTTTGAACAGTTAGTATACTTTTTGGAACATAAAAGCGCTCATAAAATAAAAGAATTAGAAGATTAGAAACATTAGAAGAAGCCAATAATAAAGTAAGGGAATAGATTCGAAAATCAGATTTTTAGAATCGGAAGTTAAGCTCGCCCACGAACATCATTATATCATAAGGAGGCATTACAGATTGAATGAAAGTTTGATACAATAACAGCACCGGAGACAACATTGGAAATGTCGTTAGATACTGCAGCGAAATACGTAAGTGTGGTTCCATTTTTTATGGGATCGGACTCATTGTCCGTTGAAACTCAACTTTATAGATTCATGGACGGTTGTGCGTTAGCAAGTCTAAACATTACAAAAGAAAACAAAGAAGAATTCATTAGCTGTGTCAAACTGCATCTTCTTGGTGACGCTTATGATATAGTACGCACAAGAAAGTTCAATGATTTAGAAGAGTTATTTGACGTTCTAAGAAATGCATATTTAAAAATGACTACTTTAGATTCAGTTTAGGATAGTATAAGAAAAGCATATCAGACGGATGGTGAGAGTCTGAGGACATTTGCTAGGAGATTAGAAGGATTACGGGCAAACGCTAATGAAATAGCAGATTCAAGGTACGAAAAGAAAAATCTACCTACAGACGTTTTTAATACGAACTAATAAACTCAGTTCTGACAGCATTCAAGGTAGGTGTAAAAGATCCAACAATAAAGGTTCTATTATTAAGTAGCAAAGCAGAAAACTTGAATGATTTATTATATGAAGCATTAAAGGCCCAGATAACAATTCAAGGAGGTCCGAGATTCCCCGAGGAAGTGTACAGTTTCGAACCACTATCTGTAACCAGTCCAACGAATAGTATTCAAAACAATCATTCTCAAACTACCCCACTGAATCACAAAATATCAACTCAAAATAAAACAGAAGGATCAAAAATACGACCAACATGCTATTTTTGCCAGAAAAAGGAACATACACGAGACGAATGTATTATGCGGAAAAACACACCGTTTTGTATAGAGTGTGAAAAATATGGGCACGAATCTAGTTGGAGGTGTGCTGCCATTAGATTAGAAACTCAAAATAAGGAAGGGTTTGGACGTACACAAAACCATCCAGTCGTTAATAGGGAATTTTTAAACAACAATTTGCAAACAGGACATAACACTACGTACCGTATCAATAATAAAAATAATAGAAATAATAACAATAGAAATGGGAATATCCCTAGAAATAATTTAAAATGTGATTGGTGTCGTAGACTTGGTCATGTAGAAACTAATTGCTACGCCAAGAGGGATTATCTGGCGAGGGAGAATAATGATCAAAACAAGGGAAACTACCAGGGGCCCAGCCAAGGCCAGTAAGCTGGGGACCCATTAAAAATAGCTAAATTAGGTCAAGAAGGGTAGAAATAGTAAATCATAAGGCTGAAGGGTCTGTGATCACATTAACTACCCAAACTCCTAAAAATAAGAGAAAATCGGTGGAGGAAAATATTGCAAATCAGACGTCTGAAGTGACCGTTGATACACATATTGATCCACCGTGGTTTGATTGTGAGGGAGTGACAATGGTAATTTTTGCATTCATACATTTCTTTATATATATGATAATAGCAATAGGGGCAAAAATGATTAAATTAGTAGCAGATGAAACTAATCGGCAAAGATGTGTATGGAAAGAAATGCCGTAACTGTAAATCAGGTATTTCCTATTCCGCGAATACATGAAATATTAGATCAATTAGGTCACAGTCGGTATTTTTCAACTTTAGATTTAGCAAGTGGCTATCATCAGGTCTTAGTAGAAGAAGGTGATAAAGAAAAAACTGCCTTCAGTACAGGACTTGGACATTTTGAATTCAATAGGATGCCTTTTGGTTTAACAGGGGCACCAGCAACTTTCCAGAGAATAATGAATCACATCTTAACAGGGTTACAGGGTATCGATTGTTTTGTATATCTTGATGATAAGTTGTGTATGGAAAAAATATTAGCGAACATGAACACAGATTAAGTAAAGTATTACAGAAACTAAGAGACCATAATTTAAAATTAAATACCGAAAAATGTCAGTTTTTACGTCGTGAAGTTGTATATTTAGGGCATAAATGTTCAGAACTTGGTTCGCTGCCAGACCCCGCTAAGGTCGAATGCGTAAAAAATATTCCAGTACCAAGAAACAGAAAAGAAGTACAAACATTCTTGGGATTAATTAATTATTAAAGAAAGTTCATAAGCAATATGGCAAGGTTATCTTTACCAATTAATAATTTACTTAAAAAGGACGTTAAATTTAAATGGACGGACGATTGTCAAAATTCATTTATTAAATTGAAAGAATCAATAATTTCACCTCCAATATTAGCCATATCCAGATTTTACAAAAACTTTTTTACTAACAACAGACGCAAGTAACGAAGCAGTAGGTGCAGTCCTATCTCAAGGTGAAGTAGGAAGCGACCGACCGATCGCGTTTGCAAGTAGAACTTTAAATGGAGCAGAAAAACGATATTCTACCATTGAAAAGGAATTTTTAGCAATTGTTTGGGCAACAAAGAATTTTAGAGCATACATATTAGGGCGACCATTCAAAATTTTTACAGATCATCAGCCTCTAAAAAGGTATTGCAAATTTAAAAGATCAGACATCCCGCCTTGCGCGTTTCCGACACAAATTATCGGAATATGATTTTGAAATAATTTACAAACCAGGCAAAAAGAATTTAAATGCGGATGCTTTAAGCAGAATTCCATATATAGAACCAGATATTACAGCCGTACAAACACGATTCAAAACTACACAAAATATTTTAGATCAGTAAATCACAAAAATAAAACCACAAATCAGTACACCGGTCGTAGATGAAACAATAATAGATACAAATAATGAAACGAATTCAGCTCAAATATTAACGGATCAAGATGAAATTAAAACCGTGATAAAAGATTTTCATGACTCAGCACTAGGAGGCCATCAGGGCACACTTAAAACATACTTTAGGATTAAGAAACAATTTAAATGGATGGAAATACAGAAAGAAATAAAAGAATATGTTAGAAACTGTCCTAAATGCCAAATGAACAAAAGTTCAAAGTTAACAAAAATGCCAATGCTTTTGACAGATACGCCAACACGATAAGGTTTATATGGACTTGGTAGGAATTTTACCTGAAACAGTGTCAGGAAATAAATATATTTTAACTTTTCAAGACGATTTTTCAAAATACATGTGCTGCTTAGCTATCCCAGATGCGGAAGCAAGCACAGTAGCCAAAGCTTTTTACGAGGAAATTATCACGCGTTATAATATTCCGAAAATTTTAATTACAGATAATGGTTCAAACTTTGTGTCAAAATTATTTTCAGACACAGACCTTTAGCGGAGTATTTAAGATGTTTTGCAAAAGAGGATGGATCCAACTGAGATCAATGGTTGAATTCGGCAATGCATGTGCATAATAACACAGTCCATATGTCAACAGGGCAAACGCCTTGTCGTAATTTATACGGATTTGAATTTGACATGCCAACTAACCTAAAACAAAAATGTTCACCAATTTATAACAGTGAAGATTACAATTAGGTATTAAAATACCAAATACAGCGTACACATACACAAAATCAAGAAAAAGCTTAGGAAAGATCCAAACGAAGTTACGATAATACATTAAATACGGTAGTTTTTAAGGAAGGCGATAAAGTTTTATTAAAAAACCAGAATAGGAAAAACAAATTTTCACCAATCTGGGTAGGACCCTATGAATTTCTTTCGACAATAAGTCCTGTGACAACAGTGATCTGTATCAAGGGAAAAGGAAAAAAATCCCATAATAACTTATTAAAAACATATAACTCTTTAGTTATACACAATCGAACGAACAAAAACTACGAAATAAATAACTGAACCAACAGTTCATAATGATCATTAAACGCAATTCATAATATTGGAAACAACGTAAATAAAGTACGCGTAAATATTTTTTTTTAGAAAATATGTTTTTAAAATCTAAATTAGTACATGAGGAAATAGCTATGTATTAATTTTAGAAGATGGCTAGCATTAGATCATGTATTAAATGAGAAAGGAATAAAGTATAAAGAAGATTATATTAGATATTTCATAAACAAGAATTCAGTACGAAATTGCCATAGCAATAAAATATACATTGTCACTATAATTGAGATAGGTCAGTACTCCAATTTCATTGTAAAGAGCATTTCCAATGGAAACAGACAATAGAAAGATCATTGCACTTGAAGTACAGATAGATGTTAGCGTAGCACACACTAAAGTGGATCACAGATAGAAGTGAGGAGCTAATGTTATAAGCGATAAAATGCAATTCAGCGTTTTGCATCTAGGAACCACTGCACTAATGTACCGAAAATGAAACGAGATATGTTAATGCAGCGTAAAAATTTGAACAATTATTGAATGATAAGAAATAATACAATACACAATCTAACAAAATTAACAAACGTTTTAAATGTGATCATTACACGGTAATGAAAAGAAGTTCTATATATTAAGAAAAAAATTAAAGATTTTTAAGTTAAATAAAATATGTACACAGTGGCATAAGTAAAATGTTCGATATAAATATACAATTAAAATATAAAATTTTAATACTATGATGTAAGGTAATATAAACAAAGATTATGAATACTGAAAGTAAAAATGATGTTAAATATAAATTATTTATAAAGTTATAGTAAACAATACAAAGTAATAAGTATTTTTAATAATAATCCTGGTTCTGGAAATGCATTTCAACCACGACAAAGAAATAAAATATGCACGAAGAAGAAGAAGAACTAGCAGTCAACCAAACAATAAAATTCGACGCAGAAGACACTAAGCTTAAATTTTAATTGTCAAAGAAGATCGTTTAACATATTAGGGCGACCATTCAAAATTTTTACAGATCATCAGCCTCTAAAAAGGTATTGCAAATTTAAAAGATCAGACATCCCGCCTTGCGCGTTTCCGACACAAATTATCGGAATATGATTTTGAAATAATTTACAAACCAGGCAAAAAGAATTTAAATGCGGATGCTTTAAGCAGAATTCCATATATAGAACCAGATATTACAGCCGTACAAACACGATTCAAAACTACACAAAATATTTTAGATCAGTAAATCACAAAAATAAAACCACATATCAGTACACCGGTCGTAGATGAAACAATAATAGATACAAATAATGAAACGAATTCAGCTCAAATATTAACGGATCAAGATGAAATTAAAACCGTGATAAAAGATTTTCATGACTCAGCACTAGGAGGCCATCAGGGCACACTTAAAACATACTTTAGGATTAAGAAACAATTTAAATGGATGGAAATACAGAAAGAAATAAAAGAATATGTTAGAAACTGTCCTAAATGCCAAATGAACAAAAGTTCAAAGTTAACAAAAATGCCAATGCTTTTGACAGATACGCCAACACGTCCATTCGATAAGGTTTATATGGACTTGGTAGGAATTTTACCTGAAACAGTGTCAGGAAATAAATATATTTTAACTTTTCAAGACGATTTTTCAAAATACATGTGCTGCTTAGCTATCCCAGATGCGGAAGCAAGCACAGTAGCCAAAGCTTTTTACGAGGAAATTATCACGCGTTATAATATTCCGAAAATTTTAATTACAGATAATGGTTCAAACTTTGTGTCAAAATTATTTTCAGACACAGACCTTTAGCGGAGTATTTAAGATGTTTTGCAAAAGAGGATGGATCCAACTGAGATCAATGGTTGAATTCGGCAATGCATGTGCATAATAACACAGTCCATATGTCAACAGGGCAAACTCCTTGTCGTAATTTATACGGATTTGAATTTGACATGCCAACTAACCTAAAACAAAAATGTTCACCAATTTATAACAGTGAAGATTACAATTAGGTATTAAAATACCAAATACAGCGTACACATACACAAAATCAAGAAAAAGCTTAGGAAAGATCCAAACGAAGTTACGATAATACATTAAATACGGTAGTTTTTAAGGAAGGCGATAAAGTTTTATTAAAAAACCAGAATAGGAAAAACAAATTTTCACCAATCTGGGTAGGACCCTATGAATTTCTTTCGACAATAAGTCCTGTGACAACAGTGATCTGTATCAAGGGAAAAGGAAAAAAATCCCATAATAACTTATTAAAAACATATAACTCTTTAGTTATACACAATCGAACGAACAAAAACTACGAAATAAATAACTGAACCAACAGTTCATAATGATCATTAAACGCAATTCATAATATTGGAAACAACGTAAATAAAGTACGCGTAAATATTTTTTTTTAGAAAATATGTTTTTAAAATCTAAATTAGTACATGAGGAAATAGCTATGTATTAATTTTAGAAGATGGCTAGCATTAGATCATGTATTAAATGAGAAAGGAATAAAGTATAAAGAAGATTATATTAGATATTTCATAAACAAGAATTCAGTACGAAATTGCCATAGCAATAAAATATACATTGTCACTATAATTGAGATAGGTCAGTACTCCAATTTCATTGTAAAGAGCATTTCCAATGGAAACAGACAATAGAAAGATCATTGCACTTGAAGTACAGATAGATGTTAGCGTAGCACACACTAAAGTGGATCACAGATAGAAGTGAGGAGCTAATGTTATAAGCGATAAAATGCAATTCAGCGTTTTGCATCTAGGAACCACTGCACTAATGTACCGAAAATGAAACGAGATATGTTAATGCAGCGTAAAAATTTGAACAATTATTGAATGATAAGAAATAATACAATACACAATCTAACAAAATTAACAAACGTTTTAAATGTGATCATTACACGGTAATGAAAAGAAGTTCTATATATTAAGAAAAAAATTAAAGATTTTTAAGTTAAATAAAATATGTACACAGTGGCATAAGTAAAATGTTCGATATAAATATACAATTAAAATATAAAATTTTAATACTATGATGTAAGGTAATATAAACAAAGATTATGAATACTGAAAGTAAAAATGATGTTAAATATAAATTATTTATAAAGTTATAGTAAACAATACAAAGTAATAAGTATTTTTAATAATAATCCTGGTTCTGGAAATGCATTTCAACCACGACAAAGAAATAAAATATGCACGAAGAAGAAGAAGAACTAGCAGTCAACCAAACAATAAAATTCGACGCAGAAGACACTAAGCTTAAATTTTAATTGTCAAAGAAGATCGTTTAATTTTGTTTTTGGTTAAGTAAGACCATCGTTTTAACGATATCGTTAGGAGATTATTATCATACGCAATTAAAGCCCTGGACATTTGCAAGAAAACTGGGCTTATTTTGACATTTCACTACTATAAAAAAAGAATAAAAGGAATAAAACACAAATAACAAAAACATTTTTTATATATTTTTTAAATTAATGTGTAAGTATTACACTTAATATTTAAATTTATATTTTCTAACATTTTTTAATTCAGTAAATAATACAGGTAATATGTATTAAAATTCAATTTATTATATACACAAGTCGTCTAATTTTTTTGTAGTTTTATATTTTAATATTTTTTTGGTTTATTTTATTTGTTCGCAAAAAAAAAGCCAAATAAACATTTAACAATAAAATACGTTAGATAAAAGGTAATTATTTAAAGTATTAAGTATTGAGAATGGGGAACAAGGCGTCTAGTTTTTTTTGTATTTTTGTATTTTAAGATTTTTTTGGTTTATTTATTTTTTTTTATAAAAGAAAAACCAAATAAAGATTTAACAATAAAATACTTAAGTTAAAAAGTAATTATTTAAAGTAGTGATACCCAACTCAGCCCGAACAGGCACTGCGTCAGCCCGCAAGTTGCTGGGTGAGGGGAACAGCGGTGAAGCGGAAAAGAGAAGCACAACGAATATAATTTCATGTGAACTGCAAAAACTCGCAGTCGATCACGCTGCCACCGTTTCGCAAAAAATGAACTGAAAAATTAATATGTTGTTATGTAGAGTGGAAATATTAATTGTTGTTTGTTAATTTAATAGAGAAAGTTGCTTTTGTATGGAAAGGCAATATTATACATTTAATAAACCATATATTAAGCAAATGCACTCTTTTTAAAAATACATATTTTTGAACTATATATTGATTATATATTTATATATATTTATAATACAACATTATTCGTGTAATGTTGTATGAATTATTATAATGAATTGTATGATTAAATAAATCCCAACTATTTATCGTAAAAATAAATTTTATTCAGTGTAAATACACAGTCATTTGTAGCAAATAACCCAAAAGAAATTGTGCAATAGAATTTTTGACTACATTTTTTGAATCTAAAATAAATTTATTACGCAATATTTATATACTTATAATGTTAATTTATTTATTTTGCTAGGAAGTGCGCCAACTTATGTTTGTAGTTTCGCGTTATTAAAAAAATGAGATGTTTACATTCAGAATTGAAACGTAGAGTTTAAAAATACTTCTAGTACCGTTAAAAATATAATGTTTATGTTGTTTTTTATTAGATAGATTGAAATCATGAGTTGTTTAATTAAATGTATAAAAATATAGTCAATTTATGAAATGGTCAACAATTTATATTTCGTACTGGGGTTGCATGCGTAGAATTGAAGTCGACGGCACACAGTTAACATAGTATTTTAAGTATGATTTAAATATTTATATTGTTATTTATTATTGTATACTTTATATAAGAACGATTAATGTATAGTATAATAAATATTGGTAATTAAAAAACCTCACTTAATAATTTGCTTGACACTTTTGCAATAGCATTTTTTATCCACTTGTCTTGTCATTGGTATTATCAAAAATTATAATTTTTCACAAAATACAGTGCATACTATATAAATACTGCAAAAGAAAAACCAAATAAACATTTAACAATAAAATACGTAAGTTAAAAAGTAATTAAAGTATTAAGTATTGAGAATGAGGAACAAGGCGTCTAGTTTTTTTGTATTTTAATATTTTTTTGGTTTATTATATTATTTTTTACAAAAGAAAAACCAAATAAACATTTAACAATAAAATACGTAAGTTAAAAGGTAATTATTTAAAGTATTATGTATTGAGAATGGGGAACAAGGCGTCTAGTTTTTTTGTATTTTTGTGTTTTAATATTTTTTTGGTTTATTTTATTTTTTTACAAAAGAAAAACCAAATAAGCATTTAACAATAAAATACGTAAGTTAAAAGGTAATTATTTAAAGTATTAACTATTGAGAATGGGGAACACGGCGTCTAGTTTTTTTGTATTTTTGTATTTTAATATTTTTTTTGGTTTATTTTATTTTTTTTTTACAAAAGAAAAACCAAATAAACATTTTATAACAAGTTAATCTAATTAAATAGTATATTTTTGTATTTTTATTTATTAACGAGTATAACTAGAGGACTATTAAAATGAATTAGCGTTAAAATAATTATTGCAAAATAATGACTAAAAATTTAAATTGCACGACACCAAAATACTTTATTTTTAAATATCTATTTGTTTGAATATTACGTATCATTGTCATTTGTGCATATATTTAATATATATGAAATATATATATATATATATATATATATATATATATATATATATATATATATAAATATATATATATATATATATATATATATATATATATATATATATATATATATATATATATATATATATATTGTGAAATGTATCTTATATTACGTATAATATATATTGTTGTTAAAATAATGTGTAATTTAAAAATATAAGAAACCTATTAAACACTTATATTGAACAAATTGGCAGGTTTTCGAAATAAGAGTTGGCATAGAAATTATTAAATGGCATTTAAAATATGTGACACAAAAAGTTTAACAACAAAACTATAAACATGGATTGAAACAAAATCCAAAAACTAAAGAGGTTATAGATCTTTTGCACACTAACATGCTATATGTAGTTAGTAAAATCAAATGTATTGAGTAATCTACTCTAAATTTAATGACATTTTTAATTGAGAATTAATGAAAATACAAACATTTTCGTTAGTTATTACTTGACAGAAAATCAAGATAAACCGACAGACAGACAATATAATGTAGGAAAAACGGACAATCAGACAAACATACAGACACACAGATTGATGGATTAAAGAACAGTCCGACAGACATACCGAAAGTCTACTTTTATTGCAAAAACATAAAACTAACAATAAATAAATTCAAATGGTTTGAAATGAACCGAAATGGTTATATGAAAAAAAAAAAATCGAAGGAATTAAATGAACAAAAAAAAATTGACGCAAAGACAGAAATTGTTTGAATAAAGTGAAGTACAGCTGTGTAAAAAATAATAAAAGCTCCTATCAATTAGGAATTATGGAACCTACAAAACCTTGTTTTAGTAAAACGCTGTTGTAAGTCACCATAGTGTGTTTTAGTACGTTAATATTGATTATAATATAACCCTGGAATTCACCGATGTTGTTGGTTCCTAAAAAGAGCGGCAAGGACGGTAACAAGAAGTGGCGGCTTATAATAGAGTTCCGTAAATTTAACGACGTGACAATAAAACAAGTGTTTCCTTTTCCTCGAATAGACGATATATTAGATCAATTAGGTCACAGTCGCTATTTTTTAACTTTAGCAAGTGGTTATCATTAGGTTCTAGTAGAAGAAGGGGATAATGAAAAAACAGCTTTTAGTACAGGTTTGGGTCATTTCGAGTTCAACAGAATGCCTTTTGGTTTAACAGGGGCTCCAGCCACTTTCCAGAGAATAATGAACCACATATTAACAGGTATACAAGGTTTTGATTGCTTAGTTTTTCTTGATGACATAGTGGTGTACGGAAAAAATTTAGCTGAACAGAGTAGAGTATTGCAGAAATTAAGGGAACACAATCTGAAATTAAATACAGAAAAATGTAATTTTTTGAGTCGCGAAGTTGTTTATTTAGGACATAAATGTTCGGAGCTAGGTGCCCTGCAGGATCCCTCTAATACCTGAGACAGTCATCTGGTATTCATATCATGGTATTTGAAATACTAGATGTGTGTCTCACAATATTGTAATATTTTTGTAGTATTCGTTGATTTCTTTGTGGTATTTATCTGGTACAAATACCACGAAACTATTCGTAGTATTTTTGTAGTTTTCGTTTAAACATAGGCAAATTTCAAAAGCTTTCCGAAAGCTTTTTGTCAAAAGAAGCTCTTTGTACTGAAATGTCATAATAAATTCAAAAAACTAAATAAATTATTTGAAATTGTTTTTCAAAATTTTATTGAAAAATGAATATTACAAACTGAATTTTATTGAACTGCATTTAATTGACAAAAATAAAATGACCACGACCTTGCAAATTTCAATGTAGTAAAGCTACAATCCACTGAGGATCTGCAAGTAAAGGAAACCTATCGTGTAAAAAAACGTTGTTTTCACTTTTATTAGAAGGCTGTAATAGAAAAACAAAAAATAAAAATTGTCACGACTTTCAAAAAATAGTGCTCATTACAGCGGACTAGAATATATTATTCTCTAATAACCGTGGTACCCAACAAAAATAAAAATGCTGTAATATTTGTTTCGCATAGCTTTATTTACTATGCAAAGTGTACTACGTTATGTCTGTCACCTATCTGTATTTAGAATATTATAGTATTGTTATTATAATAACTTTACTAGATGTCTGTCTCAGGAATAAGGTTCAATGCGTAAAAAATATTCCGGTGCCGAGAAATAAAAAAGAAGTGCAAGCGTTTTTATGATTAATTAATTATTACAGAAATTTTATAAGCAATATGGCAAAATTACCAATCAAAAAATTACTTAGAAATGACGTTAAATTCACTTGGACAGACGATTGTCAAAGTTCATTTATTACATTAAAAGAATCAATAATTTCACCAACCATTCTCGCATATCCAGATTTTACAAAACCATTTATTACTTACAACAGATGCAAGTAACAAAGCAATAGGCGCGGTACTATCGCAAGGCAATGTAGGGAGCGACCGACCAATAGCGTTTGCTAGTAGGGCATTAAATGGAGCAGAAAAACCAATGAAAGGGAATTTTTAGCCATAGTCTGCGCATCAAATAATGTTAGAGCATATTTATAGTAAAACTATTTACAATTTTCACGGATCTTCGGCCATTACGTAATATAGCAAATCTCAAAGATCTGACATCTGGTTGGCGTGTTTCAGACACAAATTATCTGAGTATGATTTTGAAATAATCTATAAACCGTGTAAAAAGAATTTAAACGCAGATGCTTTAAGTAGAATTCCATATTCAGATACTGAAATTATAGCAGTTCAAACACGATCCAAACCAAAACAAAGTAAATTAGATCAGCCAGTACACCGGTCGTAGTTGAAACGATAACAGAACCAAATAATGAAGCTAATAAAGCTCAACTATTAACTGACCCGGAAGAGATTAAAACGGTAATAAAGGATTTTCATGACTCAGCATTAGGAGGCCATTAGGGCGCAGTAAAAACATACTTTAGAATCAAAAAACAATTTAAATGGAAAGGGATGGTGAAACAAATAAAATATTACGTTAAAAATTTAAAATGTCAAGTAAATAAAAGTTAAAGGCTTACAAAAATGTTAATGGTTCTAACTGTTACGCCAGTGAGACCATTTGATAAAGTATACATAGATCTGGTAGTTATTTCACCGGAAACTATATCAAGAAATAAATATATTCTAACTTTTCAAGATGATTTCTCAAAGTATATGTTCTGCGTAGCCTTACCAGATGCAGAAGCAAACACTGTAGCAAAAGCATTTTACTTACTTACTTAAAAGGCCCTTACAACCGTGAGTCGGTTTTGGCCGCTGAGATAAAGCCGCTCCAGTCGATTCTGCTTTGCGCGCGTGACGCCAGTTAGAAATACCAAGCGTTGTCCTCAACTTGGTCTTTGAGGTTGTCCTCAACTTGGTCTTTCAGACGAAGCCCTTCACAATGTCGAACTTGTGGGTGTCAAAATCAGCTTTTTGTCCAAGACGCACGGACTCCTTTCTGCTTGTTGACACAAGGAACTTCGTCTTGTCCTCGTTCACCACTAGGCCCATTCGACGCGACTCTTTCTCCAATCTGGAGAATGCTGCGCTGACTGCTCGTGTGCTCCTGCCAATGATATCAATATAGTCGGCATATGCGTGCAGCATGACACTTTTCTTGAGGATAGTGCCGCTTTGACGGAGTTCGGCACTTGAACTATTTTCTCCATCAATAAATTAAAAAAGTCGCACGATAGGGAGTCACCCTGCCTGAAACCTCGCTCGGTATGAAATGGCTCGGAGAGGTCTTTTCCAATTCTAACTGAGCAACGTGTGTTGCTCAGGGTCATCCTCCAAAGCCTTATAAGTTTCGCAGGTATACCGAACTCAGACATTGCGGCGTATAATCATTCCCTTATCGGAGTGTCGAAGGCGGCTTTATTGTCGACTAATAGGTGGTAGGTGTGAAAATCTGGTCTATGGTGGATTTTCCAGGTCTGAAGCCGCACTGATAAGGTACAATCAGTCTTTTGACGATGGGCTTCAGTCTTTCACACAATACGCTCGATAGAACATTGTATGCGATATTGAGTAGGCTGATCCCACGGTAGTTGGCGCAGATAGTGGGATTCCCTTTCTTAAGGATTGGGCAGAGTACACTAAGGTTCCAGTCACTTGGCATGCTTTCATCCGACCATATTCTGCTTACGAGCTCGTGCATGCTCTCTATTAGCTCTTCGCCTTCGGTCTTTAACAATTCAGCTGGCAGGCCATCAGCACCTGCGGCTTTGTTGCTTTTCAGCCATGCGATGGCTGTTCTGACCTCGTCATGGTCGGGTGCCGGAATCTCAACGTCGTCATCAAGTACTGGGGTTGCCGGGTTTACTTCTCTATCGGTGGAATTGCGGTCATCATCACCGGTCAGCAGTTTATAGAAGTGATCCCTCCATATCATCAGTGTGCTCTGGATATCTGTGACTAGATTCCCGTTTTCATCTTTACAAGAAGAGGCTCCGGATTTTGAACCTACAGCTAGGCGTCTTATTTTCTCGAAGAATTTTCGAGCATCATTACTGTCCCCATGCATCTCAATCTCCTCATAATCCGAGTCCATATTGGCACCTCGGATAGTGCGTACGTCCATCACGCTCGAAGCGTGCCTTCCGTCAATCACAACGTGATCAATTTGGTTTCGCATTTTTTGATCGGGCGACAACCATGTGGCCTTGTGGATATCGAAATGTTCGAATCTAGTGCTACTAACTACCATGTTTCGTGCTGCGGCGAAGTCGATTAGCCTCGTTCCGTTATCGGAAGTGTTGGCATGGAAACTAAATTTTCCGATTGTTGGACAATAGATGGCTTCTCTGCCACCTTGGCGTTAAAATCGCCTAGCACGATTTTGATATCGTGGCGGGGGCAGTGCTCGTATGCGTTGGCTCGTAGAAGCGTTCTTTTGTCTCATCATCTTTCTCGTTCGTCGGAGCGTGTGCACAAATTAGGCTAATGTTGAAATATTTTGCCTTGATGCGAATTGTTGCCAGTCTTTCATCCACGGGCGTGAACAAGGTGGCGAAGGCTCTAGCCGACCACAAATTCACATCCAAATTCATGTCTTTCCGCATGGCAGCTGTAGTAGATATCACAGGACGCTTGCTTCGAGCTGCCCTGTCTGTCTGAGGCTTCTTTTGTGTTTTCATTGGGTGCATAGGTTTTTTCAGTGGTGGGACCCAAACCCAACGCACGAACACTCTCTCTGAGGGAGATGTTCGCCACTCACTTTAGCAGACTTCTACACCGGGTGCTGTAGAGCGTCGTTTCCAGGGGCTACTTCCACCGAAGTGGAAGCGTCGCCATTTGACAATTTGTCAAATGGTGACCAGTGAGTTGACTTGAGACGACACCGACAAGGATTGCTCTGGCTTCGCCATGTTAAAGCGCTCAGACACGTTGCCTTTTGATAGCCCCATAGCCCCCAAAGCATTTTACGACGAAATAATTACACTTCATAATATACCTAAGGTATTAGTATCAGATAATGGTTCAAATTTCGTTTGTTTTCAGATACATGTAGATTGTTAGGAATTAAAAAATTGCATGTTACGCCATATCATCCACAAGCTAATGGGTCTTTGGAAGGAACCCGTCGTCCATTAGCCGAAAATTTACGGAGTTTTGCAAAAGAAGATGGGTCAAGAATAACGATTATATTTGATTTATACTTTTTTTTACTCAAAAATAAAAATTTGGGTGCGGAGCGTTGTGCGTAATTTCTTGCGCAGTAAAAATGATGTTCTGACGATGAAAACGATAGACTCAAATACAAATTTGGGTCATGTTAGTGAACACCTTCGATGTCCACGTTGGATTGTGGTCAGTATTAACATTAATAGAAATAGGTAAAATTGAAAACAAATTTCGTTAAGAAAAAAAACTCTTTGCTTTTCAATGTATCATAACTAGGAAGGTCAGGAAATCTAATGATGCATGTTTGAAATCTATGGATGCATGCATAACACTTTAATTTTAATATACTATTAATATTAAGTTTTTTGTAAATTGGAAGTTGAGGTACCGATGCATTCAATAACAGTCCATGTAGGAACTGCCGGACTTGACAACGTGGCCAATGATTAGCCAAGCTTGGGCGGCCAAGTCTTGGTGAATTAGTCTTCGCCCCAGACTCGACCAACCTTGAGCTTCCAAGTCATGGTTCATAAGTCTTCATGTAAGACTCGGCCAACCCTGAGTAGCCAAGTTCATTAGACTTTCATCGGTGATTTATCTATACGGTATTGTAGTCCGAGAGCTCTGCCTACGTTCTTATAGGACTATGCAAGGGTATATACTCATCCAGGTGTGTCACTGTACTATATTTTTGGGTGAATCTGTTCCAGTTTGATTACAAAAGTACCCAAGTTCGTCATTTGAACTTTGTTGGGTGAATCTGTTCCAGTTTGATTACAAAAGTACCCAAGTACGTCTTTTAAATTTTTTTGGTGAATCTGTTCCAGTGGGATTATAAAAGCACCCGAGTGCGTCACTGGAACTTTTTTGGGTAAATCTGTTTTGGTAGTAGGCCATACTGTAGCGTCGGTGGCTCGATTGGTTTCTGCGTTGGGCCATGAGCTGAAATGTCCCCGATTCGATCCTAGCGACTGTCAACATCAAAAATAAATATTATTATTACTTCGCTACCTATTGGCTAACCTACGAGAAAATATTACTTACATAAGCTCTTACCCCGTCTTTCCGATTTAAACTACATTAACCATAAATTAACGGCATTAACCACTTTGCGTACAAATATAACACACTTAGCTCGGCCAAATTATTATTCGTGACGCTGACCACCATCACACGTGAAACTGTTCACTAACATCACCCAAATTAGTTTTAGAGTCTATCGTTTCCATCGCAAGAACATTATTTTTGCTGTACAACAAATTAAGCACAACGCCCCGCACCCCAATTTTTATTTTTGAGTAAAAAAAGTATAAATCAAAAAATAACCGTTATTATTGAGCAAAACCATAAAAATTAATTTTTAATTTTAATTTTTTAAAGTAAAAATTGAAATTTGATTTATATTGCTGAGCAAGCAAACATAAAAATTAAAAATAATCGTTATTTTTTGAACCTCACTCAATTTATGCCATATGTATACAAAAATGTTTGAATCGTTTATTTTTAATTTCATGTAATATCAAAAATTAAAATATTTATTGGAAATCTTGTATTTTTCTATTTGATTATTATCAGATTAAAATAATTGTAATTCAAATTAAAGTTACATAATAAAATTACACAAACATTATGCAATAAGATAAAAAATGCACGCTTTTGTGGAATTAATCAGAAAGTGGCAACACTGAAATATAAGTTTGTCGATCGTATCAGTCGAGCAGGATGATGCTGCTTCGTTTCGTAATATTTGATGTAAAATGAAAAAAATTTTGCTTTTCCAACTTTTTCAGGAAACCGCAATATATGCATTGTGGTAAGGAATATTGAATCGATCTAATTGGTTTTGTATAGAAAGGCTTTATCAATTAAAGAGTTATAAATTATAGAATATCAATAGGTATATAGAATAGTACTAATTTAATAATTTTAATATATTTTTAAACTATATATTTTGTTGTTAGTATTATATGGCGTTTAATATAAATTATAATCATTATTTTAAAGGTTATCTCTCTTTTGTAACAAAAGATTTTATTCAGTGTAAACATCCATTGGTTTGTACTAAATACCCACCCAGTATAAATTTTCTGATGTATCAATTACGTCGTTCACGTATAAAACGAATTTTAATATAATATATCGTAGAATATTATACGTTTTTTTATCGGAAATTTATTTTGTGCGTTAATTTTAGATTAAACCAGTTGGGAAGGTTAGATCACATGGGCAATTTTAAAGTAGGTGTTATTATGATAGCTAGGATTATCAAAATTATAGTCGGTCTAGGCCGACTATACATACCCTAAACATATGTGTTGTTACCATTCAAAGTGGTGTATAGGTCACCAGGGTATACGAATCCTGAAAATAACTACAAACTTTCAATCGCTGAAGAATTTCCATTCGTTTGATACTCATATTTACAAATGGGTAGGTGTACCGAATTTCGATTTTTTTTTGGGAACCACAAGTCGTTTCGCGGGAAAACAATATTTTCATGTATTTGTGCATGAAGTCAATATATATTTGACCAAAAAAAGTTTACCTAAGCACGTAAACAGTAAAATTGAGCTGTATTTTAATATAAATGGTCAAATCACAGGTCACAATGAACCGATCTAGCCAATTTTTATAAGAAATCTAAGTAATCAGTTTCATTCATCTAACTCTTCAATTCATTATTTTAAAGGTTATCTCCGTTTTGTAACAAAAGATTTTATTCAGTGTAAACATTCACTAGTTTGTACTAAATACCCAGTATACATTTTCTGATGTATTTATCGGAAATTTATTTTGTGCGTTAATTTTATATTAAAAAATACTTATACACTTATACTCGATATCAATATTAAATTTTTATTTTCTATTGGGGTTGAATGAGCACATGTGAAATAGACTGTGCTCAATGGAACATCGTATTTAGTTGATAGTTTAATTATTAATATTTATATTCTAGCTGCGATTTCAGTCGCACACAACGTTCGGATCTCTAAAAGTTGATTAGAAAATTTAATATAATTATTTTTCTTAAAAATTTAACTAAATTATAAGCGGAATATTCCTGTTTGCTTATGTTTATATTTTTCACAATAAATATTAATATAAAAAATGACAGCTTTAAAAGTCTTACGTTGATTATAAACAATTGACAAATTTGGCAGAGCTTAAGTAAACTTTTTGATCAGTTTTGACAATATCTTGAGTTCACTTAAGTGCATTAATGTTTTGAAAATCTTAATATGTGTAGTAAAAAACAATATAATCTGTTTTGACGGAGTGTGCCCAGAAGGTTTTGTAAATGAAAAATAATAACTGAATAACTGATCGATTATGTTATTTTTATGTCAATTGAAAGGTAAATTCAAGATTGTAGCAAATACAGAGAGAATAAATAGTATAGAGATTCCTTCCGAATTTGCCGGCGTCGGGCGAAAACATTGGTTATGTGGAAGTGGAATTTAACATAAAATTATTTAACAGATATGAACAAAAATGGCGTAAAGATGGCGCTGTGTTCGTTCATTTCGAATAAAACTGAACGAATTAAATTCTTGTAATGCGTTCAATTTGTTTTCAACTACGGTTTGTGTATTAATTAAGCAAAAAAAAAAAAACGTACGGGGCATAATTTTCAATTGTTGTGCATATTCAGATAATCTTCAGAATTATTTCTTAAAAAGTAACAAATAATATTAACTTTGTTTCCATGTTTGAAATCAGTGCGAAAAGATCCTATATGCAGCAGGACATTGCAAAAGGCACTTTTGATTATTAATGGTGGAACAAAGCCATTGATCAAAAATCAATGTCTTCAATGCAAATGAATCAATTAACGACTGCATCTACCTCGCCCAACTGCAGTTTACAAAATGCTTGTTGTAAACCGAAAAGGAAACAATTACCTACAAGAATTCGCACAACATTACCGTAGCTATTGCATCATTGATAAGGCACTTGGCGGCTGTGCGGACATGGTGGCATGATGGTGCCCATTGAGATCGCGAAGGATTTGAATCTATTGTTGCAGAAAGGCAACCGGCTCACCCTCCAATGGTAATGATGAGATTTTAAGGACCACAGCCGATCATCCCGGTTAGTGTCATGGAAATTGCTACTATGTAAACTATTTTAATTTAATGATTAACTTAATATTATAATGCAATTTTTTAATAATTAATTATTAAAATTTTCAATTCAAATTAATATACAAATATACGAAGAAAACAAGATCTTTATGAAAGTCTTGCTGCAACTATCTGTGTAAATTTACACCTTGTAGCAAATATCCCATAAGTTTCAATAAATTTGCAATAAATTAATATTTTTTAAATATTGTTACGAAAATTCAGTCTACGGAAAACTGTTCTACGAGTTCGTATCGCTGGATTGTGTACAAAATAAAAACGCACTTATATTTGGTTTTAACCAGTATAATTTCAACTAGTATTAATTAACTTTATTAATTTAAATAACAACTTAAAGAATAATCACTAATATCAACTGCTGAATTACTACAATTTGTCTTTACAATGTTCACTCACGAGATGCACTAGTTCACTATTAAATCACAACTGAAGTACAGTGCCTCAGATGCGCGGCCTTATATACTGCAGGCATCAGTTCGACACTTTTCGACAAGCTTCGACTTGTTTCAAGAACCTTCTACTCGTTTCGTGAATGACGTGAATGGCATCTCCTTCGCACTCATGTGTTTTAATGTGCTGATCTTTCGTCTCTTTCTCGCACATTGCATAGTGCGCTGAATGATCTTCCGTCTCTTTCTAACACATTGCTTAGTGCGCTGAATTGTCTTGCGTCTCATTTATTATTGTTGATTGCTTGCACAGTGGAGCAAATTACCTCTTTTCGTAACACTGCCCTCCACCTAAATCTGTTCGTCCCGAACAGATGTTAATCCTCTCTCTCTCTATACGGCGCCAACCTTTCTAAATATACCACTTTCATTTTCCGTCTAACGCCTACAGTATTCTGAATCCGATACACGACATCGTTAATTCTTTTAATTATCTTGTATGGTCCTTCCCAGTGTGTTTGTAGCTTAGGGGATAAGCCTTTCTTCCTTTGTGGGTTATAGTGCAAGTTGCAAGTATAAAACAAGTTGTCCTTCCGTAAATCCCTCTGAATTTGTGCGCAAGTCGTATCTGGCCTTCATCTTATCACTCGCAAATTGTGTACGCTGTCTTACAAACTGATGCACTTCGTTCATTTCTTCACTTTTTCTGAAAACATAATTGTGTACAGGAATTCCAGCTGAAGGACTCGCACCAAACTTTAAATCCGCAGGTAATCTTAAATCTGTTCCAAAAACAATTTTCGCAGGTGAAGCAACTGTGGTGTCATGAACAGCCGTTCGATATGCCATGAGAAACAGTGGTATGTGTTTATCCCAATCTTTTTGATTTTTATGAACCACTTTTCTGAGATACTTTTCCAAAGTCCGATTGAATCTCTCCACCATGCCGTCTGATTGCGGGTGCAAAGGCGTTGTTCGTGTTTTGTGTATGTTGAGGACTTTGCATACTTCCTTAAAAACTGCAGACTCAAAATTTCTTCCTTGATCTGAATGCAATTCCAACGGTACTCCAAAACGGCTTACCCAGTTGTTAACTAATACATCCGCAACTGTTGTGGCTTCTTGATTCGGCATGGGATTCACTTCAGGCCACTTGCTGAAGTAGTCAATGACGACAAGGGCATACTTATTACCCGCGTCACTGATTGGAAACGGTCCGTCTACATCCATTGCAATACGTTCGAATGGTGCTCCCACGTTGTACTAATGCATTCTGCCGCGACTTCTGACTGTTGGTCCTTTTGCTGGTACACATTGTGGGCAACTGCGAATCCAATCTACGACTGACTCTTGGCACCCAATCCAATAAAAACGTTTCTTTACCTTCTCGACCGTTTTATTAATGCCCAAATGACCACCACTAGATCCACCATGGTATCCCGCTAATATCTCTTTTATTTTTGACTTGGGAACAACAATCAAACTTCGAGCGGATGTGCCATCTTCATTTTCCCATACATGATATAAGCCACCATCTTGCAGCTTAAAACTCTGCCACTGTGCCCAGTAAGCTTTAGTTATAGCACTGTCGGCAGCTATATCTTCCCATGATGGTTTTCTTTGCTGTTCCTTGAACATCATGATTTTTGTGACGTCGAGATCACTCTTTTGATCAATTTGAATTTGTTCCGGAGTCCATTTTTCATCGGGCAAAACATTTAGCAAACGAATATCAATTATGTTTTCTTTTCCTTCCGCTCTTGAACAATGTCTGCATTCAAGTTTACAAGGACGCCGTGACAGAGCATCTGCATTTCCATGATTTCCTCCTTTACGATGTTCGATTGAGAAATCGTAGCTCTGTATACGTTCTATATAACGCGCAATTTGGCCTTCCGGATCTTTGAACTGAAGTAACCATCGTAGTGCTGCGTGATCGGTTCTCAAGTGAAACTGTTGTCCGTACAGATACTTATGGAAAATTTTCACACTTTCAATTACAGCAAGAAGCTCCCTCCTGGTGACACAGTAATTTCGCTCGGGCTTGGACAATGTTTTACTGGAGTATGCGATGACATTTTCTTGCCCATTGATCACTTGAGAGAGAACTCCGCCTATTCCGTATCCACTTGCATCCGTATCAAGTATAAATTTCTCACCTGGAATTGGATACGCAAGAATTGGTGCCGAGCACAGTAGATATTTTAATTTCAAAAATGCCCTTTCTTGATCATCGCCCCATTGAAATGAGTGGTTCTTTCTTGTCAACTCATGAAGACTGCTTGCAACATTGGCAAAACCTGGAACAAATCGTCTGTAGTATGTACATAGCCCCAAGAAACTTCGTAGGTCATGTAGATTTTGCGGTCTGGGCCACTCTTTCACTGCAACTATTTTATATTCATCGGTATGCACTCCTTCCGTGGTAACTCGATGGCCCAGATACTTGACTTCTTTCTTGAAAAGTGAGCATTTCTTTGGGCTAAGTTGTAGACCCGCATTTTTCAATCGAAGGAATACTTCCTCTAGATTTCTTAGATGTTCGTTGAAATCCTTGCCCATAACAATTATGTCATCAAGGTATACTAGGCATGTTTTCCAGTGTAAACCTTTTAATACGTGCTCCATTAACCGCTCGAATGTTGCTGGGGCATTAAATAGTCCAAACGGCATTACCAAAAATTGCCATAGTCCATCTCCAGTACTGAATGCGGTCTTCTCTCGATCTTTCTTATCGATTTCTACTTGCATGGATCAAAAATCAATACCTTCAATGCAAATGAATCAATTAACGACTGCATCTACCTCGCCCAACTGCACCCATGATTTTCTGCGGTTTACAAAATGCTTGTTGTAAACCGAAAAGGAAACAATTACCTACAAGAATTCGCACAACATTACCGTAGCTATTGCGTCATTGATAAGGCACTTGGCGGCTGTGCGGACATGGTGGCATGATGGTGCAAATTGAGATCACTAAGGATTTGATTCTATTGTTGCAGAAAGGCAACCTCCAATGGTAATGATGAGATCTTAAAGGACCACATTAAGAGTCTCAGGTGATCAGCCGATCATCCCGGTTAGTGTGATGGAAATTGCTACTTTGTGAACTATTTTGATTTAATGATTAACTTAATATTATAATGCAATTTGTTAATGATTAATTATTAAAATTTTCAATTAAAATTAACATACAAATATACGAAGAAAACAAGATCTTTATGAATGTCTTGCTGCAACTATCTGTGTAAATTTGCACGTTGTAGCAAATATTCAAACACCCCATAAGTTTCAATAAAGTTGCAGCAAATCTATTAATTTTTTTTAAATATGACGTATATGCAGATAGTTATGAAATGTTTGCCACAACAGCAATGAAAATTGAGATATTTACATTTGACTGATATCAAATATCCTGGTCTCTGATCACGTAACTTAAAAACGATCGTCGTTGAAACGATAGTCATAAAACGCTTTCGTGTTTAGTTAAGTAAGACTATCGTCTAAACGATATCGTTAGGAGATTATCATTATACGCGATTAGAGTCCTGAGTTCTTGGACATTTGCAATAAAACTGTGGGCTTATTTTGTCATTTCAATACTATAAAAAAGGAATATGGCGTACTTTTTCCTTACGCTCGATTTATCCACAACAATGAAGTAAATCCAATGGTGTAAAAAAATGTCAATTCAAATATTACATTTTAATCGTAAAAGTGAAAATAAAATTTCCTGGGATTGAAATTATCAACACGTGATGGAAAATGTTGCAAGAAAACGCACCATAAACGTGCTGTAAACAGAGTGGAAAAAATATGTAGCTTACTGTGTTTTTTTATTTATAATTTTAAGAAATCCATTTTATTTTTGTATGCCATTTTAGGTTACAATTTTTATTATTAAATTATATGATTCAAACAAGTCAGTAGATAAGAATAAAATTTCTTCACTAAACATCGAGAAACTAACCATAAGAAGTTCTTGAAGATTCCATTCTTAGAATTAAAGTGCGTGTTGATAAATTGCCGAAGCATCCTTCATGATGTGGGGTACCACCAGGCTATGTGGTATATCAATATGTGCACAAACTGTTTTAGATAGGATATTTCAGCATCGGAACATCATGTTTTTTAATCGCGGAATTCAACTAGTTTTGTCATGTCGATCTTAGGCGAAATGCGGAATTTTTGTGGAAATGTTGATTAAAAAAGTAATAATAAAATTTAGATAATGTAAAACCTACCAGGGATTAAGACATTAGTTTTCCTACAAAACCCATTTCCTCCACAGTGAAACGTAACTTCACAATTTTATCATCGTAACCACTGATAAGTGTCACCGAAGCTTTGTCCGATTGTACTTCGCTCAGGTTATTGAAGTATTCCACCACAGTATCAACCTAAGCCACGGTATCAACCTAAGCCTAAGCGTCGGAAATATACATTCAAATAAATGTTTTTGAAAGGTTCTTTATTTACCTGAGTAAAGCAGTGGAACAAATTCGTTGCAGCAGGATGCGTTGAAGGCATTTTTGCAGTTAGCCGCATTCTTGATTTCGCTTTACATTGTATATCGTTTTACTTTGTAAATCTGCAAAAAATCAAGTAAAAAAAAATATTAATCACATTTAAATTATAATTGTGCAACTTATATGTTAAACAACTTATATGTACAACTTATAGGATAAAAATAACCATATTCTGTTAATGAAAAAGTTAAAATTATAGACAAATGTGTGGAAATAAGCCATCAAAAAAATAAAAATAAATATTCCTATGCTCTTTTTTAGAGCAAATTCAGAACAATTCCAATTTAACCCATGTTCTTTTGGATAGTGCAAAATACTGATAAAGAATTTTAATTAATTTTAAAATTAATATAAAAAGTGAAATTTTCTGCGCATATATATATATATATATATATATATATATATATATATATATATATATATATATATATATATATATATATATATATATATACATATATATATATATATATATATACATATATATATATATATATATATATATATATATATATATATATATATGTATGTATATATATATATATATATATATATTGTTACGAAACTTCAGTCTACGGAAAACTGTTCTACGAGTTCGTATCGCTGGATTGTGTACAAAATAAGAACTCTCTTATGTTTGGTTAAAATTATAACAATTAACTTTATTAATTCACTTCAATAAACAACTTTACTAATAACAAATTCTAACAACTGCTGCATGTCCACAATTTAAATTGACATTTATCACACGAGCTGCACTCGACCACTTTACAATCACTACTGAAGTACAGTGCATCAGATGCGCGGCCTTATATACTGCAGGCATCAGTTCGACACGTTTCGACAAGCTTCGACTTGTTTCGAGAACCTTCTACTCGTTTCGTGAATGACGCATGCTATTGGGATCTCATTCGCACTCATGTGTTTTAACCTGCTGATCTTCCATCTCTTTCTCGCACATTGCTTAGTGCGCTGAATTGTCTTGCGTCTCATTTATTATTGTTGAATGCTTGCACAGTGGGGCAAATTACCTCTTTTCGTAACACTGCCCTCCACCTAAATCTGTTCGTCCCGAACAGATGTTAATCCTCTCTCTCTATATACGGCACCAAATGTACAACTTTCATTTTTCGTCTGACGCCTGTAGTATTCTGAATCCGATACACAATGTCATTTATCCTTTTAATTATCCTGTACGGTCCTTCCCGGTGTGTTTGTAGTTTTGGATTTATCAAATTCACTCGTGGCGGGCTACAAAGCATAACCAGATCTCCTTCCTTAAACCCGTCAGAGTTTGCTCTCAAGTCGTATCTGGACTTTATCATACTACTTGGAATTTGTGTCCTCTGCCTTAAGGACTGATGCAACTCGTCTCGGTCTTCACTTTTTCTCTTACGCAAAACACTTTTTGGAATCGGCTTTTGCCCCATCCATTGCAGTACGTTCGCAATGTGCTCCTACGTTGAATTGATTTATCTTACCGCAACTTTTGACTGGTTTTCTTTTTGCGGATACACATTGCTTACATCTGTGAATCCAATAGGCGACTGACTTCTGATATCCGACCCAATAGAAACGTTTTCTGACTTCTTCAACCGTTTTATTAATGCTCAAGTGACATCCATTGGATCCACAATGGCATTCCAGTACTATCTCTTTTATTTTTGATTTGGGAACAACAATTAAATTTCGTGCAGATCTGCCATTTTCAGTTTCCCAAACACGGTACAAACAACCATTTTGTAGCTTCAGGCTTTTCCAATGCGCCCAATAAGCCCTGCTTATTGGACTGTTAGATGCTAACTCATTCCATAATGGCTTTCTTTGTTGTTCCTTGAACGTCCGAATTTTTGCGATGCCGGGGTACTTCATTTGATCATTTCGTATTTGCTCTAGAGTCCATTGATCATCTGCCATGACATTTAACGAACGTATGTGAATTATGTTCGTCTTTTCTTCTTCCGTCGAGCATTCTCTGGATTCCATTTTACACACCCTTCCATTTCCATTTTACACACTTGTGCCGACACAGTGCCCGAATTTCCAAGATGACAACTGGCGTTATTCGGACTATCCTCAGATCTCATTTCTGGTCTGTATCTCTTTGATGGTTGCACAATTACACATTTTCGTTTTTCACGACAGTCGCGTGCCATATGCCCATATTTTCCGCAATTGTAGCATTTACCTTTCAATTGTGTGTTTCCGTTGGCTACATAATGTTCGGATTTAACGCAGGCTTTGGACGCTCTACTTACTCCTTGACATACATTTTTTCTCTCCTCATCTTGTACACGTGTCTCCGTCGCTGGTCGGCACAATGTAGACGCTATCTCCTGCGTAAGCGCTGTGGTGACCGTTTCCATAAACGTCACCTTTGGGTTGGTCATTGTTGCCCGTTTTGTCTCAGGATCCCGTATGCCATAAACGAATGCATTTATCTTGCACATTTCCAAGAAATCACAGGCTGAATCGGAATACGCCAAGTGTGCAAGTCTCTCAACATCCGCAGCATATTCCTGCAGCGATTCGCAATTATTTTGCCTTCGGAACTTCAGCTGTATTCTGTAAATAGGTGCCATGTGGTCACTGCCGTATTTTCGTTGCAATGCACCCATGACCGCTGAATAACTATTTATGTCACTTTTTGGAACTGTCAGCAAAACTTCGGCTGCTCCTCCTTTAAGCGCCACGATAAGTGCGGCTACGCTGTCCTCATTATTCCATCGATTACTTACAGCCGTGGTCTCAAATTGCAGCTTGAAAATGTTGAACGCTGTGGTTCCATCGTAAATCGGCGATTTTAGCCTCGTACCAGTAACCACATGCTGTGTAGGTCCACTTATCTGTAGTAAACTGAAATCTTCTTGTATTTTCTGTAGCTTTTTGTCGAAACCATTTTCCAACTTTTCAAATTTGTCATCAATGTCCACTACAATGTCATTTACATATGCCTCAAGTTGGTTTACTTTGCCATGGAGTGTATTAGAAACTTCCAGAAGCTGCTTAGAATGTTCCTGCATCTGTCAATTTTTACTTGATGTTGGTTTGAATTCTCTAGAAGTTTCTGTTCCATTCTGGTCGAATTTTCTTGGAGCTGTTTTAAATTTTCTAGAAGTTTCTGTTCCATTCTGGTCGAATTTTCTTGAAATTCCCGCTTCATGTCCAATTTCAATTGGTTTGAATTTTCCTGCATAGCCGCGATCAATTGTCTCATATCAAAACCTGGGGACCGTACTTTTTCTTCTGTATCCAGATTTTTCTATGACGGGGCGGCAGCTTCGACTTCAAAATCGTACTCTGCGAGATTAATGCCCTGTGACTCTAATTCTTCCATTAGACGCTTTTGTAGCTCTACTTTTGTACCAGCAGTTGCCAGATCACGAATCGACAGCTCCTTCTTTAGCTGGTCGACTTTAAGTTGATCAAATTTAACCATTTTGTATCACAATCCCACTTCTGACACCAATGTTACGAAAATTCAGTCTACGGAAAACTGTTGTACGAGTTCGTATCGCTGGATTGTGTACAAAATAAAAACTCTCTTATGTTTGGTTTAAATTATAACAATTAACTTTATTAATTCACTTCAATAAACAACTTTACTAATAACAAATTCTAACAACTGCTGCATGTCCACAATTTAAATTGACATTTATCACACGAGCTGCACTCGACCACTTTACAATCACTACTGAAGTACAGTGCATCAGATGCGCGGCCTTATATACTGCAGGCATCAGTTCGACACGTTTCGACAAGCTTCGACTTGTTTCGAGAACCTTCTACTCGTTTCGTGAATGACGCATGCTATTGGGATCTCATTCGCACTCATGTGTTTTAACCTGCTGATCTTCCATCTCTTTCTCGCACATTGCTTAGTGCGCTGAATTGTCTTGCGTCTCATTTATTATTGTTGAATGCTTGCACAGTGGGGCAAATTACCTCTTTTCGTAACACTGCCCTCCACCTAAATCTGTTCGTCCCGAACAGATGTTAATCCTCTCTCTCTATATACGGCACCAAATGTACAACTTTCATTTTTCGTCTGACGCCTGTAGTATTCTGAATCCGATACA
Source organism: Dryomyza anilis (assembly GCA_951804985.1). Taxonomy (NCBI): domain Eukaryota; kingdom Metazoa; phylum Arthropoda; class Insecta; order Diptera; family Dryomyzidae; genus Dryomyza; species Dryomyza anilis. Next base: position 4,289,843 of record OX638136.1, on the reverse strand, counting down.
CAATGTCATTTATCCTTTTAATTATCCTGTACGGTCCTTCCCGGTGTGTTTGTAGTTTTGGATTTATCAAATTCACTCGTGGCGGGCTACAAAGCATAACCAGATCTCCTTCCTTAAACCCGTCAGAGTTTGCTCTCAAGTCGTATCTGGACTTTATCATACTACTTGGAATTTGTGTCCTCTGCCTTAAGGACTGATGCAACTCGTCTCGGTCTTCACTTTTTCTCTTACGCAAAACACTTTTTGGAATCGGCTTTTGCCCCATCCATTGCAGTACGTTCGCAATGTGCTCCTACGTTGAATTGATTTATCTTACCGCAACTTTTGATTGGTTTTCTTTTTGCGGATACACATTGCTTACATCTGTGAATCCAATAGGCGACTGACTTCTGATATCCGACCCAATAGAAACGTTTTCTGACTTCTTTAACCGTTTTATTAATGCTCAAGTGACATCCATTGGATCCACAATGGCATTACAGTACTATCTCTTTTATTTTTGATTTGGGAACAACAATTAAATTTCGTGCAGATCTGCCATTTTCAGTTTCCCAAACACGGTACAAACAACCATTTTGTATCTTCAGGCTTTGCCACTGCGCCCAATAAGCCCTGCTTATTGGACTATTAGATGCTAACTCATTCCATAATGGCTTTCTTTGTTGTTCCTTGAACGTCCGAATTTTTGCGATGTCGGGGTCCTTCATTTGATCATTTCGTATTTGCTCTAGAGTCCATTGATCATCTGCCATGACATTTAACGAACGAATGTGAATTATGTTCGTCTTTTCTTCTTCCGTCGAGCATTCTCTGGATTCCATTTTACACACTCGTGCCGACACAGTGCCCGAATTTCCAAGATGACAACTGGCGTTATTCGGACTATCCTCAGATCTCATTTCTGGTCTGTATCTCTTTGATGGTTGCACAATTACACATTTTCGTTTTTCACGACAGTCGCGTGCCATATGCCCATATTTTCCGCAATTGTAGCATTTACCTTTCAATTGTGTGTTTCCGTTGGCTACATAATGTTCGGATTTAACGCAGGCTTTGGACGCTCTACTTACTCCTTGACATACATTTTTTCTCTCCTCATCTTGTACACGTGTCTCCGTCGCTGGTCGGCACAATGTAGACGCTATCTCCTGCGTAAGCGCTGTGGTGACCGTTTCCATAAACGTCACCTTTGGGTTGGTCATTGTTGCCCGTTTTGTCTCAGGATCCCGTATGCCATAAACGAATGCATTTATCTTGCACATTTCCAAGAAATCACAGGCTGAATCGGAATACGCCAAGTGTGCAAGTCTCTCAACATCCGCAACATATTCCTGCAGCGATTCGCAATTATTTTGCCTTCGGAACTTCAGCTGTATTCTGTAAATAGGTGCCATGTGGTCACTGCCGTATTTTCGTTGCAATGCACCCATGACCGCTGAATAACTATTTATGTCACTTTTTGGAACTGTCAGCAAAACTTCGGCTGCTCCTCCTTTAAGCGACACGATAAGTGCGGCTACGCTGTCCTCATTATTCCATCGATTACTTACAGCCGTGGTCTCAAATTGCAGCTTGAAAATGTTGAACGCTGTGGTTCCATCGTAAATCGGCGATTTTAGCCTCGTACCAGTAACAACATGCTGTGTAGGTCCACTTATCTGTAGTAAACTGAAATCTTCTTGTATTTTCTGTAGCTTTTTGTCGAAACCATTTTCCAACTTTTCAAATTTGTCATCAATGTCCACTACAATGTCATTTACATATGCCTCAAGTTGGTTTACTTTGCCATGGAGTGTATTAGAAACTTCCAGAAGCTGCTTAGAATGTTCCTGCATCTGTCAATTTTTACTTGATGTTGGTTTGAATTCTCTAGAAGTTTCTGTTCCATTCTGGTCGAATTTTCTTGGAGCTGTTTTAAATTTTCTAGAAGTTTCTGTTCCATTCTGGTCGAATTTTCTTGAAATTCCCGCTTCATGTCCAATTTCAATTGGTTTGAATTTTCCTGCATAGCCGCGATCAATTGTCTCATATCAAAACCTGGGGACCGTACTTTTTCTTCTGTATCCAGATTTTTCTATGACGGGGCGGCAGCTTCGACTTCAAAATCGTACTCTGCGAGATTAATGCCCTGTGACTCTAATTCTTCCATTAGACGCTTTTGTAGCTCTACTTTTGTACCAGCAGTTGCCAGATCACGAATCGACAGCTCCTTCTTTAGCTGGTCGACTTTAAGTTGATCAAATTTAACCATTTTGTATCACAATCCCACTTCTGACACCAATGTTACGAAAATTCAGTCTACGGAAAACTGTTGTACGAGTTCGTATCGCTGGATTGTGTACAAAATAAAAACTCTCTTATGTTTGGTTTAAATTATAACAATTAACTTTATTAATTCACTTCAATAAACAACTTTACTAATAACAAATTCTAACAACTGCTGCATGTCCACAATTTAAATTGACATTTATCACACGAGCTGCACTCGACCACTTTACAATCACTACTGAAGTACAGTGCATCAGATGCGCGGCCTTATATACTGCAGGCATCAGTTCGACACGTTTCGACAAGCTTCGACTTGTTTCGAGAACCTTCTACTCGTTTCGTGAATGACGCATGCTATTGGGATCTCATTCGCACTCATGTGTTTTAACCTGCTGATCTTCCATCTCTTTCTCGCACATTGCTTAGTGCGCTGAATTGTCTTGCGTCTCATTTATTATTGTTGAATGCTTGCACAGTGGGGCAAATTACCTCTTTTCGTAACACTGCCCTCCACCTAAATCTGTTCGTCCCGAACAGATGTTAATCCTCTCTCTCTATATACGGCACCAAATGTACAACTTTCATTTTTCGTCTGACGCCTGTAGTATTCTGAATCCGATACACAATGTCATTTATCCTTTTAATTATCCTGTACGGTCCTTCCCGGTGTGTTTGTAGTTTTGGATTTATCAAATTCACTCGTGGCGGGCTACAAAGCATAACCAGATCTCCTTCCTTAAACCCGTCAGAGTTTGCTCTCAAGTCGTATCTGGACTTTATCATACTACTTGGAATTTGTGTCCTCTGCCTTAAGGACTGATGCAACTCGTCTCGGTCTTCACTTTTTCTCTTACGCAAAACACTTTTTGGAATCGGCTTTTGCCCCATCCATTGCAGTACGTTCGCAATGTGCTCCTACGTTGAATTGATTTATCTTACCGCAACTTTTGACTGGTTTTCTTTTTGCGGATACACATTGCTTACATCTGTGAATCCAATAGGCGACTGAATTCTGATATCCGACCCAATAGAAACGTTTTCTGACTTCTTCAACCTTTTTATTAATGCTCAAGTGACATCCATTGGATCCACAATGGCATTACAGTACTATCTCTTTTATTTTTGATTTGGGAACAACAATTAAATTTCGTGCAGATCTGCCATTTTCAGTTTCCCAAACACGGTACAAACAACCATTTTGTATCTTCAGGCTTTGCCACTGCGCCCAATAAGCCCTGCTTATTGGACTATTAGATGCTAACTCATTCCATAATGGCTTTCTTTGTTGTTCCTTGAACGTCCGAATTTTTGCGATGTCGGGGTCCTTCATTTGATCATTTCGTATTTGCTCTAGAGTCCATTGATCATCTGCCATGACATTTAACGAACGAATGTGAATTATGTTCGTCTTTTCTTCTTCCGTCGAGCATTCTCTGGATTCCATTTTACACACTCGTGCCGACACAGTGCCCGAATTTCCAAGATGACAACTGGTGTTATTCGGACTATCCTCAGATCTCATTTCTGGTCTGTATCTCTTTGATGGTTGCACAATTACACATTTTCGTTTTTCACGACAGTCGTGTGCCATATGCCCTTTTTTCCGCAATTGTAGCATTTACCTTTCATTTGTGTGTTTCCGTTGGCTACATAATGTTCGGATTTAACTCAGGCTTTGGACGCTCTACTTACTCCTTGACATACATTTTTTCTCTCCTCATCTTGTACACGTGTCTCCGTCGCTGGTCGGCACAATGTAGACGCTATCTCCTGCGTAAGCGCTGTGATGACCGTTTCCATAAACGTCACCTTTGGGTTGGTCATTGTTGCCCGTTTTGTCTCAGGATCCCGTATGCCATAAACGAATGCATTTATCTTGCACATTTCCAAGAAATCACAGGCTGAATCGGAATACACCAAGTGTGCAAGTCTCTCAACATCCGCAGCATATTCCTGCAGCGATTCGCAATTATTTTGCCTTCGGAACTTCAGCTGTATTCTGTAAATAGGTGCCATGTGGTCACCTCATTATTCCATCGATTACTTACAGCCGTGGTCTCAAATTGCAGCTTGAAAATGTTGAACGCTGTGGTTCCATCGTAAATCGGCGATTTTAGCCTCGTACCAGTAACAACATGCTGTGTAGGTCCACTTATCTGTAGTAAACTGAAATCTTCTTGTATTTTCTGTAGCTTTTTGTCGAAACCATTTTCCAACTTTTCAAATTTGTCATCAATGTCCACTACAATGTCATTTACATATGCCTCAAGTTGGTTTACTTTGCCATGGAGTGTATTAGAAACTTCCAGAAGCTGCTTAGAATGTTCCTGCATCTGTCAATTTTTACTTGATGTTGGTTTGAATTCTCTAGAAGTTTCTGTTCCATTCTGGTCGAATTTTCTTGGAGCTGTTTTAAATTTTCTAGAAGTTTCTGTTCCATTCTGGTCGAATTTTCTTGAAATTCCCGCTTCATGTCCAATTTCAATTGGTTTGAATTTTCCTGCATAGCCGCGATCAATTGTCTCATATCAAAACCTGGGGACCGTACTTTTTCTTCTGTATCCAGATTTTTCTATGACGGGGCGGCAGCTTCGACTTCAAAATCGTACTCTGCGAGATTAATGCCCTGTGACTCTAATTCTACCATTAGACGCTTTTGTAGCACTACTTTTGTACCAGCAGTTGCCAGATCACGAATCGACAGCTCCTTCTTTAGCTGGTCGACTTTAAGTTGATCAAATTTAACCATTTTGTATCACAATCCCACTTCTGACACCAATGTTACGAAAATTCAGTCTACGGAAAACTGTTCTACGAGTTCGTATCGCTGGATTGTGTACAAAATAAAAACTCTCTTATGTTTGGTTTAAATTATAACAATTAACTTTATTAATTCACTTCAATAAACAACTTTACTAATAATAAATTCTAACAACTGCTGCATGTCCACAATTTAAATTGACATTTATCACACGAGCTGCACTCGACCACTTTACAATCACTACTGAAGTACAGTGCATCAGATGCGCGGCCTTATATACTGCAGGCATCAGTTCGACACGTTTCGACAAGCTTCGACTTGTTTCGAGAACCTTCTACTCGTTTCGTGAATGACGCATGCTATTGGCATCTCATTCGCACTCATGTGTTTTAACCTGCTGATCTTCCATCTCTTTCTCGCACATTGCTTAGTGCGCTGAATTGTCTTGCGTCTCATTTATTATTGTTGAATGCTTGCACAGTGGGGCAAATTACCTCTTTTCGTAACAATATATATATATTGTATCTTATATTACGTATAAAATATTATATTGTTAAAATAATGCATAGTTGTTAAGAACATATGAAATGCATTACATACATAAATTGAACAAATTAGCAGTTTTTTATATATAATTATATAATTTTTTTTTTAAATAATTTTTTATATATAAAATACAAATAACAAATACATTTTTAATATATTTTTTAAATTAATGTGTAAGGATTATAGTTAATATTTAAATTTATAATTTCTAACATTTTTTTTAATTCCGTAAATAATACAGGTACTATGTATTATATTTAGTGAATAGTAATTTAAATATATACATAAAATTTCCTGGGATTGAAATTAATCTAATTTTTTTATATTTTTGATATTTTTTTTACAAAATAAAAACCAAATAAACATTTAACAATAACATACGTAAATTAAAAGGTAATTATTTAAAGTATTAAGTATTGAGAATGCGGAACAAGGCGTCTAGTTTTTTTGTATTTTAATATTTTTTTGGTTTATTTTATTTTTTTTACAAAAGAAAAACCAAATAAACATTCAACAATAAAATACGTACGATTATTGTTAAAACTAATATAGTTAAGAAACTCGGGTGAATCAAGTCTACGGGTTATTAATTGATGTATGTAAATAATATCGGCAATCTGTCTACGCTCGTCAAGAGTCTTTAAATTTAGTAGTTTCAGACGATCTACGTATGGAGAAAGATGTAAGTTATCCATCCAATTTAAACCCTTTAGAGCGAAACGTACTAAGTTTTTCTGTATCCTTTCGATTCGGTCATTATGTACCTTGTAGAAAAGAGACCATATTTGACTTGCATATTCCAATGAACGAACCAAAGTGCAATATAGAGTCAAAGTTGTAAGGGGACTAGTAAATTCTTTAGCCCATCGTTTGATAAAACCAAGTAATGATGAGGCTTTTTATACCCTACACTAAGAGTGAAAGGGTAGCAGAAGGAAGCATCTCCGGTATGGAAAAGTATATATATTCTTGATCAGCATGACCTTCTGAGTCGATTTAGCGATGTCCGTCTGTTAAAATCCCTACTACTTTTAAAATTGAAGAGCTAGATAAATGAAACTTATAACTTAGATTACTAATATACCTACGCTGTATGTGCGTAGATCGGTCATTTGTGACCTATGATCCGACCACTTATGTTCAAATACCTCATATAAAATGTACATATAAAGATAAATTTTTATGTATACGTGCTTAGGTAAACTTTTTTGGTCAAATATATATTGATATCATGCTCAAATACATGATAATAATGTTTTCCGGCGAAAAGACTTATGGTTCACAATATGGGTATCAAATGAATGGAAATTCTTCAGCGATTGAATGTTTGTAGTTATTTTCAGGATTCGTGTACCCTGGTGACCTATATATCACTTTGAATGGTAACCACACATATGTGTAGGGTATTTATAGTCGGCTTAGACCGACTATAATTTTGATAATCCTAACTATCATTATTACACCTACTTTAAAATTGCCCATGTGATCTAACCTTCCCAACTGGTTTACATATATTTTCAATATGTAAATTAAAAGATAAATTTGGATCGACAAAGACACCAAGATCTTTCACCACGTGCACATGATTTAAAATATTCTCTTTTAGTGAATAGTTGTATTCCAGTTTATTTCTTTTGCGAGAAAATGTCGTGGCTTAATAATTTGCTGGATTAAGAATCAAGTTATTCTTAAAACACCTCGTTTCAAATTTTATTTTAAATCGGACTGAAGTATATGAACGTCCTTATCGTGATTTATTGATTTATACTTATATTTTCATATCATCGGCAAAAATTAATAAATGTGAGTACTTAATGTTGTATATCACATCATTAATAGCCAGTATAAATAACAATAAATGGTAAAGATAAATTATTTCTGAAGCGTATTTGATATGACCGATCAGATAAATAGGATCCTATCCACTTAACAAAGAATTCGTGAAATTCCAGTACCTTTAGTTTGAATAAAATTAAGTTATAAGGAAGTTTATCGAAAGCTTTACTAAAATCTGTGTAAATGCAGTCGACTTGTTTTCCTGATTCTATTGAACTTATTGCAAATGAAGTGAAGTCTAATATATTAGATACTGTGGATCTTCCGGTTACAAATCCGTGCTGACGTGAGGTAATTACATCTCTACAGTGGTTTTTAACTTGATCATATACAATACGTTCAAACAATTTCGGTATTGATGACAATTTTGCGATTGGCCTATAGTTATTTACATCATTTTTACAACCCTTTTTAAAAATTGGGTTTATAAATGAGTTTTTCCAAAATATTGGGAAATTACTTTCATTTATTGATTTATTATATATAGAACAAAGTGGTTTACATAACGAAGTACCACATTTCTTTATAACTGTTGCCGGGATACCGTCTGGCCCAGAACTAAAATCATCATCAATCGTCGAAATATATTGCTCCGGAGAAAATGATATAGAGACTAATGAAGTTTTAGGAGCAGAATGCATGTAATCAAAGTAATTAACATTGGTTATAAAAGAATCATTAGAGAATGATTGTTTAAAAAGGCTTGCAAATAGGTCACATACGACATTAGGGTCGCTAGTGAATCCATCATTATTTTTAAAAGAAGCAGGAAAACCATAGCTTTTTTTTAGTATTGTTGAAACCCCAGAACTTCTTTGGATCTGATAAAATTTGTATCTTCATTTTATCAATATACTCAGTGTAAAGAATTTTAGATCTAGACTGGAATTCCAGAAACATTTTGTTGTATGTTCCATGCTCTATTCCTAGTTACGTTGCATCTTCAAATCCTTAGTGTACCAGGGATACGATGAGATCTTAGTGAACTTAAGGCTATATGGTACAGATAGTGATATGCAGGAAAAGAGTTCATGGTAGAAATAGTTTATGGCAATATCAAGTTCATTATCATTAATATAGTCTGATATTAAATTTAACAATGAAAGGTTGGCTTTTTTAAAATTAAATTCATAAGCCTTGTCTGCACATTTACTATTAATGATATTCGCTCTATCAGATTGATAAAATATTGTTACAGGCTGATGATATGCATCAATGTCCATTAGAACATTTGTAGAATTTGTAACTAGAACATTGTTACTATCTGTAGTAAATACTAAGCCAAATTGTCGTTCCAGACAATTAGTAATACAACTTACTTGTTGTAAGTCAGATTATATAGTGTCAACAAAAATTTGTTCTTGTCGAGATTTAGAGTTAGACGCACAGAAATATGTGTCGTCATCAGAGTTATTCCATATTAAATCTGGTAAATTAAAATCACCTAAAAGTATAATATCATCAGAACTATTAAGCATTTCCAATACAAAATCTATGGACTTAGATAATGTCTCATAGATTTCTACGCTACTTTTCGGAGGAATGTAAGCGTTTAAGACATATATACAGGAATTGTGAAGTACAATCCTAACACAAATAAGCTCTAATGAAGCAGCAATTGGAATTTCTAATAAGGAACTTATTAAATTGTTCCTTATTGCTATTAATATACCTCCACCGACTGGAGATTTTTCGATGTCAAATCTATGTTATATAAAAACATTGAATTAATTATCAAATAATTTAATGTTTGAAAAGCTTTTATTTAGCCATGTTTCAGTTAGCGCGATGATATCGTTCGTGAAATTTTGAGTAGATAAAAAGAGATCCCATGTCTTTGAACGCAATGCCCTTACGTTTTTGTAGTAAAGGGAGATACGCTTAAGTTTTCTGTATTTTGGTGGACTGTTTTAGTTGGTCTATTGTTTCTTTTGGTTTTGAATTCGGAAACAAGGATGATATTAGTCCACAGATTTGAACTGATAACGGCCGCAGCATGTTCTTCCGCAATTGACAAAGTAAAAGATGCATGTGTAGGCGTGTTTCCGATTATTTTACAAGAAATGTAATTATCAATTGGCACGAGTTTATTAATTTTTATAAAATTGGAAATATTTTCTGTTGTTGTGTCAGGCATCAACCGAAATATAAAAATTCTTTTTAATTTTGTGATTGCCTTTAACGTTGAACTAACTGGTGTTTTACTACTTGTGGTTGTTTTGGGCATGTAAGCGTGGGCATGTAAGCTATTAGTGATGGACTAATAGAAGGAACAGAAGGGGTAACAGAAGTTCTTTGGGAACTACGTTTAGCCTTAGGAGGACTTTAAGATTTATTATTATATTTTCGTTTGCGTGTTTTTTCAACTTTTTTAGTTGAAGGTTCATTATCAGAGACTGATTCATTAAAAATACCTGTATTATCTTCAATACAGTCTGGCTTATTTGCGGTAACACTGATTTCTACTATTGAGCTAAATTCGTTTAACGAATTTAATATTTCACTGTAGTTTGAATTTGAAATACTAAATTTTTCACCAAAGTTTTTAATTTTTAAATTCAGTGCATCTAATAGAAATATTAGCACATGTAGCGTGGAACAATTGACCACAGGGACGAGAACAGAAAAACATTGAGTTTAAAATGTTCTGACTTTTACATTTGTCCCTCAGTGAGCAGGCAGCGAAACACAAAGTTAATAATTTAGTGCTTAAAAAAAAACTTAAAATGTACGCAGGGGTTAATGCTATTGATTTTGAACACACTAACAACACAAGAAGAGTTTAGCGTAAACAAATATAGCACAAAGAAGAATTGGAAAACACAAATAAAATAACAATAACAATTTACATTCAACAAAATTATTTTATGCAATTATTACAACAAATGTGTGCAATTATTTGTATAATTGTACATTAACTATTGGTTAAATCAATTGTTTGACAATAATGTAGAACTATGTACATTACACTTTATAAAATTTATATTACTTTGTTTTAATTTTTAAATAACACTGTTCTAATCACATATGCATGCGCTAAAACAAAAACAACCGTCACCGACAAAAAAACGAAACCAACTGGAATTGGTTTGCGTAAAAATCAGTATTAATAGACACTTTGTATCGGAGAATACAATACTTAAAATGTTGATGTTATATCGAATTCTTATGAAAAATTTAATTTTCATACAAATTATAAATTAAGATCTAGCGTGCTATACAACCTAGTGTTTGTGTACACATACATTATTAAACCCAGATATGTAGGAGATCAACAAATAAAATGCATAAAAATATTTCCATTTTTAAATGAAATAAATTATATTTACTTTAAAAATATTGAATATTTTCCATTGGAATCTTCAAATATAAATAATATTTCTATAATGATACGAGATGATGAAGGAAAGAAAATAAATATTATGTCGAATGAATTCCCCTTTTACCGCACGTTACATTTTCGTAATATAAAAGAGGCTTCATAGGTTGTACTGATATCATTTATATGTAAACCATGGACAAGATTTATTCTGAGTACTATCTTAATCAATCTGGATCAAATTTAGATAATATAGAAGATATATACCGTCTCCTAGAATTGTTCAATATGGTCGTGGAATTGGTTAATTTTTTCGGCCTTGTATACACATCTAAAGCCTCTAATGAAAACTTGATTAAATGCTTTAATAAATCATTCACTCGAAATTTGAAAACCAGTTTTGGAAGAGTTAGATACTAAACCTATAAAAACAATATTAACTGAACAGGGTAAACAACTGTTCGAAATTTAAAAGAAAAAGTTATTAAAAAAATAGAAATATATGATGGAAATGGAAAACGTATAAAATTCAAACGTCTAAACAAAAAATATCATACGAAAACTACACGTTCTAGAAGAAGGAAGTTTACTGATATAGTTGGCAACTTTTAAGTTATTTATGATGGCAGGATTTATTGAATGTATGACAAGTAAATTAGATCTGACAAACTAGAATAATTAAAACAGAGGAGGTATCATATAGTCCAATAGCAACAATGGACAACTCTACTACAATAGAATTTCTTTCACTCGGAAATGGTGAAACATATCGTGATCTAAGTAGTGTTTATTTACGATTAAATGTAGAAATTAATGGAAGTGAAGGGGTCATAAACAATTTACTTCATTCATTATTTCGGAGCTTCAGTGTTCATTTAAATAATAGAAATGCATCTCAATCTGATAATAATTATCACTATATATCTTATATTGAAACATTGTTAATCTATGGAAATTATGCTAAATCTACATATCTTGAATCATGCGGATGGTCATTAGATATAAAAAAAATTAATTTAACAGTTGAAAATGAAAATCCAGGTTAGCTAGATTGAATTTAATTATAAACATGGACGTATAAGTACAAGATATCAAACCTTATTTAAAAATACTGGCATTTGATAAGGGACATCAAATAACTAAATAATTATTTGGTAACGGAAATTTCTTACTTGAATTTGATTTAACACCAGATAATAACAATAACTCACACTGCGGAAACTTAATAAATCAAGGTACAATACGAATTGAAGGTCGTTTAGTGAGGCACTTTCTGAAACAATTACTTGTTTAGCATATTGTGAGTTTGATAGTGTTTTGGAAATTGACAAAAATCGTACTGTATAATAATAACTATGAATACAAGTAATTTAGAAAATATTTTATATATACATTAAGTAACTAAGAAAAATTTTAAAGGAGTTTTTGCATCAAATCAGCTATCTAGAAATCGAATAAAAAGCCAGCATTTTATATTGTGAATATGGATTCATCATTTAAACCAGGATCACATTGGATTTTAATATATTTTCCTCGCAAAGGGCCTGCTGAGTATTTTTGTTCTGCAGGGAATTCCCCTATTAAACCATTTGTAAATTTTTATTTCAAACAAATGCATCCACATTTATTAAAAGCAATTTCCGATTAGAAAGTGAAATTTCAATGTTATGCGGTGTTTATTGCTGTATATTTATATATACATATAAACTAATATATATACTATATACTAATATATGTAATAAACAATTATTTTATATATTTTATTCTATAATATAATTTTGTTAGTTTATCAATGTCTTTGCATTCCTTGTCATAATAATAGCAACCACATGTATCTGGTCAAGTGTGGCCTAGATGGCCCAGTGAATAATATTTTTTTCATATACTGATAATGCTTACAATTAGGGATAAACTTAATAATCAATTATTATGATTATCCAATAAAATATTATTAAATCCTTTTAAAAACTTTTTTACTTTTATAACTTCCATAATAGTTTTCTTTTCTTATCAAATTGTAATGTAGACGATAAATAATTTTAATTCAAAATTCTATCCATTTATATATAATGGATATCTCCTTAAAATGAGTTAAGTTAATTCCATTAGTATAAATATACTCAATTAAAATTTTAAGGAAAGCATATAAAATTTGACCCAAGAATAAACTAAATAAAATTAAACATGTTTTAACATGTTCAATCTTTAAAACTTATAGTATGTTGTTTACAAAATTGATCCCAATGGAGCCTTATGGCTCCATGCAAATTTAAATAAAAATGATCCCAATGGAGTCTTAGGCTCCATGCATTCATATAACCAAATTTAACGAATTAAATGACCATGACTTTGTTGAACAAAAATATACTACACTATCCATTATATTAAAATTCACCTTGAATTAAGAATGTGTCAATGCATTAATGCAGAAGTGCATTTACCTATTTACAACAAAAAAATGATCCACCAAAAAAATATACGTCTAATAATAACATTCATTCATATAGCCATGTTTTAAATTACACTCTTCGTTCCTCAACAAAGTTTAAAAGTGTACCCTTTGTTCCGCAACTCTCTTGATGATCTTGAAAAATCAACCATCAAATAAACCATGGGATTTAAGCAAAATTAAAATGACGAATTTAAAACTTATATAAAGTCGAACAATATTGCTGACAGAAAATGTTATAGGGACTGAATGTAAATGGACTGATTCCTTGGATTTTAGAAAGAAGATTTGTTGTGAATCAGAAACGTTTTTTTTTATGTATTTAAGAAAGACTGCACATAACCAGTATGCACATAAAGTTCAAATCAAACCAGTTGGGAAGGTTAGATCACATGGGAAATTTTAAAGTAGGTGTAATTATGATAGTTAGGATTATCAAAATTATAGTCGGTCTAAGCCGACTATAAATACCCTACACATATGTGTGGTTACCATTCAAAGTGATATATAGGTCACCAGGGTATACGAATCCTGAAAATAACTACAAACATTCAATCGCTGAAGAATTTCCATTCATTTGATACCCATATTTACAAATGGGTAGGTGTACCGAATTTCGATTTTTTTTTTTGTGAACCACAAGTCTTTTCGCCGGAAAACATTATTATCATGTATTTGAGCATGATGTCAATATATATTTGACCAACAAAGTTTACCTAAGCACGTATACATAAAAATTGATCTTTATGTATACATTTTATATGTGGTATTTGAACATAAGTGGTCGGATCATAGGTCACCATGGACCGATCTCGCCAATTTTTTCGCACATACAGCGTAGGTATATTAGTAATCTAAGTTATAAGTTTCATTTATCTAGCTCTTCAATTTTAAAAGTCTTAGGGATTTCAACAGACAGACAGACGGACAGACAGACAGACAGACAGACAGACAGACGGACAGACAGACGGACAGACGGACATCGCTAAATTGACTCAGGAGATCATGCTGATCAAGAATATATATACTTTTCCATACCGGAGATGCTTTCTTCTGGGTGTTACAAACGGCGTACCAAACTGAATATACCCTTTCACTCTTAGTGTATGGTATAAAAACAAAAATAACAGATGCATGTTAACTTAACATAACGTCTACGACGTAACTGGAACAAGTGCATAATGTTTATGAGTGCATACTTTCAGGATATAAAATTAAGTCTTTAAAGCAACGAAAAATGCACTGGTTGCAATTTGATCCGAGACACGCGCCAGCAGGTGTGCCGTCTGTTTAAAAGCAACAACAAAAGCATTGGTTGTAATTTAATCAAGACTAACGCCAACATGGGAACCAATTAAGAATTTAGCACATTGGAATTTTCTCAGTTAATGATTTCACAACATTAGTAATATCTGATGTGGGGTTCAGGAGGTTTTTAGTAGTACGTAGATTTAAGAATATGCTTGCTTGCATTTATGAGTTGTGTTTTAAGAAATAAGTATAAGCAAGGGGTTCGTGAGTCGCACGATACCGAAGTTTAGATTTTAAGCTTTATGATTTTAACTTCCTCAGAGTGCAGACGTGTTTTCAGTTTAAACTCAAGCTTGTAAAAATACTTAAAAATAATTAATAAAAGTATAAAGCAAGTCTAAAATATCCTTGCGTTTTTGTTTAATAATAAATGTTAGGAAAGAATTGTGGACTTCGAGGGAAAATTGTCACTAACTGTTTCATCAATAAAATGCAAGTACAAAAGGACCCCTGGAGCTCGCAACATTTTGGTGCATCCGGTTTTTCAAGAATCTATAAAAAGGACTGAAAGACAAATTTGAAGGAGCATTTAAAAAAAAAAAAAAAAATGAAGAAACACCGAAGTGGAAAGGAAATTAAATATTGAATCATTTTGAGTGAGTTTGAGTGAAAGCAGTAAATAAATGGTGAAATTAAATGATAGAAAGAATGAAATTAAACAATTTTATAAATTTTAATTGAAATTCTATAGAAATTCATTAGGACAACTTGGCAGATTTACTGAGAAGTTGTGGAATCAAATTAGTACGGAAGTTAATAACAAAGAAACTTTAGAATCAATAAAAAATAAAGTCAGTTCCACACGGGTATACTCAGAAGTCGAAAGAGTTGACGTAGTTTTTGAAAAGTTAGTATACTCATAAAATAAAAGAATTAGAAGATTGGAAAGGCGAATTTACTGCATTAAATAAAAAATTAAACGATATTATAGAAGAACGCCAGGAGTGGTTAGATCAGGCTAGTGGAATAGAGGAAGAAAACGAAAAATTAGGAACTTTGCTGAAAAATAAAGATATTTCGGACGAATCAATTGAACGAGCACTGAGCCAACATCCCAGACTAGAATTCGAAACATTAGAAGAAGCCAATAATAAAGTAAGGGAATTAGATTCGAAAATCAGATTTTTAGAATCGGAAGTTAAGCTCGCCCACGAACATCATTATATCATAAGGAGGCATTACAGATTGAATGAAAGTTTGATACAATAACAGCACCGGAGACAACATTGGAAATGTCGTTAGATACTGCAGCGAAATACGTAAGTGTGGTTCCATTTTTTATGGGATCGGACTCATTGTCCGTTGAAACTCAACTTTATAGATTCATGGACGGTTGTGCGTTAGCAAGTCTAAACATTACAAAAGAAAACAAAGAAGAATTCATTAGCTGTGTCAAACTGCATCTTCTTGGTGACGCTTATGATATAGTACGCACAAGAAAGTTCAATGATTTAGAAGAGTTATTTGACGTTCTAAGAAATGCATATTTAAAAATGACTACTTTAGATTCAGTTTAGGATAGTATAAGAAAAGCATATCAGACGGATGGTGAGAGTCTGAGGACATTTGCTAGGAGATTAGAAGGATTACGGGCAAACGCTAATGAAATAGCAGATTCAAGGTACGAAAAGAAAAATCTACCTACAGACGTTTTTAATACGAACTAATAAACTCAGTTCTGACAGCATTCAAGGTAGGTGTAAAAGATCCAACAATAAAGGTTCTATTATTAAGTAGCAAAGCAGAAAACTTGAATGATTTATTATATGAAGCATTAAAGGCCCAGATAACAATTCAAGGAGGTCCGAGATTCCCCGAGGAAGTGTACAGTTTCGAACAACTATCTGTAACCAGTCCAACGAATAGTATTCAAAACAATCATTTTCAAACTACCCCACTGAATCACAAAATATCAACTCAAAATAAAACAGAAGGATCAAAAATACGACCAACATGCTATTTTTGCCAGAAAAAGGAACATACACGAGACGAATGTATTACGCGGAAAAACACACCGTTTTGTATAGAGTGTGAAAAATATGGGCACGAATCTAGTTGGAGGTGTGCTTCCATTAGATTAGAAACTCAAAATAAGGATGGGTTTGGACGTACACAAAACCATCCAGTCGTTAATAGGGAATTTTTAAACAACAATTTGCAAACAGGACATAACACTACGTACCGTATCAATAATAATAATAATAGAAATAATAACAATAGAAATGGGAATACCCTTGGTCATGTAGAAACTAATTGCTACGCCAAGAGGGATTATCTGGCGAGGGAGAATAATGATCAAAACAAGGGAAACTACCAGGGGCACAGCCAAGGCCAGTAAGCTGGGGACCCATTAAAAATAGCTAAATTAGGTCAAGAAGGGTACAAATAGTAAATCATAAGGCTGAAGGGTCTGTGATCACATTAACTAACCAAACTCCTAAACATAAGAGAAAACCGGTGGAGGAAAATATTGCAAATCAGACGTCTGAAGTGACCGTTGATACACATATTGATCCACCGTGGTTTTATTGTGAGGGAGTGACTATGGTAATTTTTGCATTCATACATTTCTTTATATATATGATAATAGCAATAGGGGCAAAAATGATTAAATTAGTAGCAGATGAAACTAATCGGCAAAGATGTGTATGGAAAGAAATGCCGTAACTGTAAATCAGGTATTTCCTATTCCGCGAATACATGAAATATTAGATCAATTAGGTCACAGTCGGTATTTTTCAACTTTAGATTTAGCAAGTGGCTATCATCAGGTCTTAGTAGAAGAAGGTGATAAAGAAAAAACTGCCTTCAGTACAGGACTTGGACATTTTGAATTCAATTGGATGCCTTTTGGTTTAACAGGGGCACCAGCAACTTTCCAGAGAATAATGAATCACATCTTAACAGGGTTACAGGGTATCGATTGTTTTGTATATCTTGATGATAAGTTGTGTATGGAAAAAATATTAGCGAACATGAACACAGATTAAGTAAAGTATTACAGAAACTAAGAGACCATAATTTAAAATTAAATACCGAAAAATGTCAGTTTTTACGTCGTGAAGTTGTATATTTAGGGCATAAATGTTCAGAACTTGGTTCGCTACCAGACCCCGCTAAGGTCGAATGCGTAAAAAATATTCCAGTACCAAGAAACAGAAAAGAAGTACAAACATTCTTGGGATTAATTAATTATTACAGAAAGTTCATAAGCAATATGGCAAGGTTATCTTTACCAATTAATAATTTACTTAAAAAGGACGTTAAATTTAAATGGACGGACGATTGTCAAAATTCATTTATTAAATTGAAAGAATCAATAATTTCACCTCCAATATTAGCCATATCCAGATTTTACAAAAACTTTTTTACTAACAACAGACGCAAGTAACGAAGCAGTAGGTGCAGTCCTATCTCAAGGTGAAGTAGGAAGCGACCGACCGATCGCGTTTGCAAGTAGAACTTTAAATGGAGCAGAAAAACGATATTCTACCATTGAAAAGGAATTTTTAGCAATTGTTTGGGCAACAAAGAATTTTAGAGCATACCTATTAGGGCGACCATTCAAAATTTTTACAGATCATCAGCCTCTAAAAGGTATTGCAAATTTAAAAGATCAGACATCCTGCCTTGCTCGTTTCCGACACAAATTATCGGAATATGATTTTAAAATAATGTACAAACCAGGCAAAAAGAATTTAAATGCGGATGCTTTAAGCAGAATTCCATATATAGAACCAGATATTACAGCCGTACAAACACGATTCAAAACTACACAAAATATTTTAGATCAGTAAATCACAAAAATAAAACCACAAATCAGTACACCGGTCGTAGATGAAACAATAATAGATACAAATAATGAAACGAATTCAGCTCAAATATTAACGGATCCAGATGAAATTAAAACCGTGATAAAAGATTTTCATGACTCAGCACTAGGAGGCCATCAGGGCACACTTAAAACATACTTTAGGATTAAGAAACAATTTAAATGGATGGGAATACAAAAAGAAATAAAAGAATATGTTAGAAACTGTCCTAAATGCCAAATGAACAAAAGTTCAAAGTTAACAAAAATGCCAATGCTTTTGACAGATACGCCAACACGTCCATTCGATAAGGTTTATATGGACTTGGTAGGAATTTTACCTGAAACAGTGTCAGGAAATAAATATATTTTAACTTTTCAAGACGATTTTTCAAAATACATGTGCTGCTTAGCTATCCCAGATGCGGAAGCAAGCACAGTAGCCAAAGCTTTTTACGAGGAAATTATCACGCGTTATAATATTCCGAAAATTTTAATTACAGATAATGGTTCAAACTTTGTGTCAAAATTATTTTCAGACACAGACCTTTAGCGGAGTATTTAAGATATTTTGCAAAAGAGGATGGATCCAACTGAGATCAATGGTTGAATTCGGCAATGCATGTGCATAATAACACAGTCCATATGTCAACAGGGCAAACGCCTTGTCGTAATTTATACGGATTTGAATTTGACATGCCAACTAACCTAAAACAAAAATGTTCACCAATTTATAACAGTGAAGATTACAATTAGGTATTAAAATACCAAATACAGCGTACACATACACAAAATCAAGAAAAAGCTTAGGAAAGATCCAAACGAAGTTACGATAATACATTAAATACGGTAGTTTTTAAGGAAGGCGATAAAGTTTTATTAAAAAACCAGAATAGGAAAAACAAATTTTCACCAATCTGTGTAGGACCCTATGAATTTCTTTCGATAATAAGTCCTGTGACAACAGTGATCTGTATCAAGGGAAAAGGAAAAAAATCCCATAATAACTTATTAAAAACATATAACTCTTAAGTTATACACAATCGAACGAACAAAAACTACGAAATAAATAACTGAACCAACAGTTCATAATGATCATTAAACGCAATTCATAATATTGGAAACAACGTAAATAAAGTACGCGTAAATATTTTTTTTTAGAAAATATGTTTTTAAAATCTAAATTAGTACATGAGGAAATAGCTATGTATTAATTTTAGAAGATGGCTAGCATTAGATCATGTATTAAATGAGGAAGGAATAAAGTATAAAGAAGATTATATTAGATATTTCATAAACAAGAATTCAGTACGAAATTGCCATAGCAATAAAATATACATTGTCACTATAATTGAGATAGGTCAGTACTCCAATTTCATTGTAAAGAGCATTTCCAATGGAAACAGACAATAGAAAGATCATTGCACTTGAAGTACAGATAGATGTTAGCGTAGCACACACTAAAGTGGATCACAGATAGAAGTGAGGAGCTAATGTTATAAGCGATAAAATGCAATTCAGCGTTTTGCATCTAGGAACCACTGCACTAATGTACCGAAAATGAAACGAGATATGTTAATGCAGCGTAAAAATTTGAACAATTATTGAATGATAAGAAAAAATACAATACACAATCTAACAAAATTAACAAACGTTTTAAATGTGATCAATACACGGTAATGAAAATATATATGTACCTATTGAATGTACAAAAGTAGTTATACATAAATCGCGCGCGCTTACCATTATTGAAAATTGGCAATAATGATTAAATTCATAAATTAGTGCATGAATAAATAGCTAAGTATTTTTGAAAATAATTAGCATTGATTCATGTGTTAATGAAATTATAAATAAAAGAAGTTCTATATATTAAGAAAAAAATTAAAGATTTTAAAGTTAAATAAAATATGTACACAGTGGCATAAGTAAAATGTTCGATATAAATATACAATTAAAATATAAATTTAATACTATGATGTAAGGTAATATAAACAAAGATTATGAATACTGAAAGTAAAAATGATGTTAAATATAAATTATTTATAAAGTTATAGTAAACAATACAAAGTAATAAGTATTTTTAATAATAATCCTGGCTCTGGAAATGCATTTCAACCACGACAAAGAAATAAAACATGCACGAAGAAGAAGAACTAGCAGTCAACCAAACAATAAAATTCGACGCAGAAGACCCTAAGTTTACATTTTAATTGTCAAAGAAGATCGTTTAATTTTGTTGGGTAAAGGCCTGAAATGGTAATATTATGTAATGAAGTACAAGAGAAGAATTATAAAGAAACATGTGAGAGTCATGGCGCGGACAACAACAATTGTACATCAATAACATGTTTAATTAAAAGAAAGGAGCTCACTATAAACATGGATGTGGAAGTTCGACAAATCAGCAAAGTTGTGACTATTTTACTATAAAGAAGCAACAACATTTTACATCTTTACGTACATATAATTAAAAGATAACAATTTTAGCAATAAGTTTAAGGAGCTATTCCATATACACTTATTCAGTTGTCAATGCAAACCTTATGGAAAAAGAAATTTGACACATCAATAAAGTTATCATAATTGTACTAAATCAACAATGTTTCACACATTATGCTGACAAAGAACATAATTTCTTAAAAGAGCAGATGAAAATTAAAAACACTAAGAATTTCAAATATTCATATATTTTTACAACAAGTGAAATATAAAAAAACAACATCAAACAACAACATTAATGTATAATTAAAAATGATTTCCGAAGATGACAATTTCGCTACAAGAACTCTTAAAACATTTAAAGAAGACAAATTCGTATTAATATCCAGAAATATAAAATTAAAAAATTACCAATTTTAGTATCTGCTCTCAACAAAATACGCCGATACTTAAACACGACATAACAACACAATGGAATAAACCACCAATTAACCAAAAGCAATACAAACTTCCACACACACATAGAGAGGAAATTAATAGACAGGTTAACAAAATGTTAGATGCTGGCATTATATCGCCAATCATATCACCCTGGAACATAGAGAGGAAATTAATAGACAGGTTAACAAAATGTTAGATGCTGGCATTATATCGCCAATCATATCACCCTGGAATTCACCATTACTATTGGTACCGAAGAGGAGCGACAAAGACGGTTATAAAAAATGGAGACTTGTCATAGATTTCCGTAAATTAAATGACGTAAACGTAAAACAAGTATTTCCTATTCCGCGAATAGATGAAATATTAGATCAATTAGGTCACAGTCGGTATTTTTCAACTTTAGATTTAGATAGTGGCTAAATATAAAATAGAAGAAGGTGATAAAGAAAAAACTGCCTTCAGTACAGGACTTGGACATTTTGAATTCAATAGGATGCCTTTTGGTTTAACAGGGGCACCAGCAACTTTCCAGAGAATAATGAATCACATCTTAACAGGGTTACAGGGTATCGATTGTTTTGTATATCTTGATGATAAGTTGTGTATGGAAAAAATATTAGCGAACATGAACACAGATTAAGTAAAGTATTACAGAAACTAAGAGAACATAATTTAAAATTAAATACCGAAAAATGTCAGTTTTTACGTCGTGAAGTTGTATATTTAGGGCATAAATGTTCAGAACTTGGTTCGCTGCCAGACCCCGCTAAGGTCGAATGCGTAAAAAATATTCCAGTACCAAGAAACAGAAAAGAAGTACAAGCATTCTTGGGATTAATTAATTATTACAGAAAGTTCATAAGCAATATGGCAAGGTTATCTTTACCAATTAATAATTACTTAAAAGGACGTTAAATTTAAATGGACGGACGATTGTCAAAATTCATTTATTAAATTGAAAGAATCAATAATTTCACCTCCAATATTGCAAGTAGAAAAACGATATTCTACCATTGAAAAGGAATTTTTAGCAATTGTTTGGGCAACAAAGAATTTTAGAGCATACATATTAGGGCGACCATTAAAAATTTTTACAGATCATCAGCCTCTAAAAGGTATTGCAAATTTAAAAGATCAGACATCCCGCCTTGCGCGTTTCCGACACAAATTATCGGATTATAATTTTGAAATAATTTACAAACCAGGCAAAAAGAATTTAAATGCGGATGCTTTAAGCAGAATTCCATATATAGATATCATATATACAGATATTACAGCCGTACAAACACGATCCAAAACTACACAAAATATTTAGATCAGCAAATCACCAAAATAAAACCACAAATCAGTACACCAGTCGTAGATGAAACAATAATAGATACAAATAATGAAACGAATTCAGCTCAAATATTAACTGATCCAGATGAAATTAAAACCGATTTTCATGATTCAGCAATAGGAGGCCATCATGACACACTTAAAACATACTTTAGGATTAAGAAACAATTTAAATGGAGGGGAATACAGAAAGAAATAAAAAAATATGTTAAAAAACTGTCCTAAATGCCAAATGAACAAAAGTTCAAAGTTAACAAAAATGCCAATGCTTTTGACAGATACGCCTACACGTCCATTCGATAAGGTTTATATGGACTTGGTAGGAATTTTACCTGAAACAGTGTCAGGAAATAAATATATTTTAACTTTTCAAGACGATTTTTCAAAATACATGTGCTGCTTAGCTATCCCAGATGCGGAAGCAAGCACAGTAGCCAAAGCTTTTTACGAGGAAATTATCACGCGTTATAATATGAAAATTTTAATTACAGATAATGGTTCAAACTTTGTGTCAAAATTATTTTCAGACACAGACCTTTAGCGGAGTATTTAAGATGTTTTGCAAAAGAGGATGGATCCAACTGAGATCAATGGTTGAATTCGGCAATGCATGTGCACAATAACTCAGTGCATATGTCAACAGGGCAAACGCCTTGTCGTACTTTATACAGATTTGAATTTGACTTGCCTTCTAACCTAAAACAAAAATGTTCACCAATTTATAACAGTGAAGATTACAATTAGGTATTAAAATACCAAATACAGCGTACACGTACACAAAATCAAGAAAAAGCTTAGGAAAGATCTAAACGAAGTTACGATAATACATTAAATACGGTAGTTTTTAAGGAAGGCGATAAAGTTTTATTAAAAAACCAGAATAGGAAAAACAAATTTTCACCAATCTGGGTAGGACCCTATGAATTTCTTTCGATAATAAGTCCTGTGACAACAGTGATCTGTATCAAGGGAAAAGGAATAAAATTCCATAATAACTTATTAAAAACATATAACTCTTAAGTTATACACAATCGAACGAA
This sequence comes from Dryomyza anilis, assembly GCA_951804985.1. NCBI lineage: Eukaryota > Metazoa > Arthropoda > Insecta > Diptera > Dryomyzidae > Dryomyza > Dryomyza anilis. The sequence goes on along the minus strand of OX638136.1, from coordinate 4,266,278 downwards.
CAAAAACAACGAAATAAATAACTGAACCAACAGTTCATAATGATCATTAAACGCAATGCATAATATTGCAAACAACGTAAATAAAGTACGCGTAAATATTTTTTTTAGAAAATATGTTTTTAAAATCTAAATTAGTACATGAGGAAATAGCTATGTATTAATTTTAGAAGATGGCTAGCATTAGATCATGTATTAAATGAGAAAGGAATAAAGTATAAAGAAGATTATATTAGATATTTCATAAACAAGTATTCAGTACGAAATTGCCATAGCAATAAAATATACATTGTCACTATAATTGAGATAGGTCAGTACTCCAATTTCATTGTAAAGAGCATTTCCAATGGAAACAGACAATAGAAAGATCATTGCACTTGAAGTACAGATAGATGTTAGCGTAGCACACACTAAAGTGGATCACAGATAGAAGTGAGGAGCTAATGTTATAAGCGATATAATGCAATTCAGCTTTTTGCATCTAGGAACCACTGCACTAATGTACCGAAAATGAAACGAGATATGTTAATGCAGCGTAAAAATTTGAACAATTATTGAATGATAAGAAAAAATACAATACACAATCTAACAAAATTAACAAACGTTTTAAATGTGATCAATACACGGTAATGAAAATATATATGTACCTATTGAATGTACAAAAGTAGTTATACATAAATCGCGCGCGCTTACCATTATTGAAAATTGGCAATAATGATTAAATTCATAAATTAGTGCATGAATAAATAGCTAAGTATTTTTGAAAATAATTAGCATTGATTCATGTGCTAATGAAATTATAAATAAAAGAAGTTCTATATATTAAGAAAAAAAATAAAGATTTTAAAGTTAAATAAAATATGTACACAGTGGCATAAGTAAAATGTTCGATATAAATATACAATTAAAATATAAATTTAATACTATGATGTAAGGTAATATAAACAAAGATTATGAATACTGAAAGTAAAAATGATGTTAAATATAAATTATTTATAAAGTTATAGTAAACAATACAAAGTAATAAGTATTTTTAATAATAATCCTGGCTCTGGAAATGCATTTCAACCACGACAAAGAAATAAAACATGCACGAAGAAGAAGAACTAGCAGTCAACCAAACAATAAAATTCGACGCAGAAGACACTAAATTTAAATTTTAATTGTCAAAGAAGATCGTTTAATTTTGTTGGGTAAAGGCCTGAAATGGTAATATTATGTAATGAAGTACAAGAGAAGAATTATAAAGAAACATGTGAGAGTCATGGCGCGGACAACAACAATTGTACATCAATAACATGTTTAATTAAAAGAAAGGAGCTCACTATAAACATGGATGTGGAAGTTCGACAAATCAGCAAAGTTGTGACTATTTTACTATAAAGAAGCAACAACATTTTACATCTTTACGTACATATAATTAAAAGATAACAATTTTAGCAATAAGTTTAAGTAGCTATTCCATATACACTTATTCAGTTGTCAATGCAAACCTTATGGAAAAAGAAATTTGACACATCAATAAAGTTATCATAATTGTACTAAATCAACAATGTTTCACACATTATGCTGACAAAGAACATAATTTCTTAAAAGAGCAGATGAAAATTAAAACCAATTGGGAAGGTTAGATCACATGGGAAATTTTAAAGTAGGTGTAATTCTGATAGTTAGGATTATCAAAATTATAGTCGGTCTAAGCCGACTATAAATACCCTACACATATGTGTGGTTACCATTCAAAGTGATATATAGGTCACCAGGGTATACGAATCCTGAAAATAACTACAAACATTTAATCGCTGAAGAATTTCCATTCATTTGATACCCATATTTACAAATGTGTAGGTGTACCGAATTTCGATTTTTTTTTTTGTGAACCACAAGTCTTTTTTGCCGGAAAACATTATTATAATGTATTTGAGCATGATATCAATATATATTTGACCAAAAAAGTTTACCTAAGCACGTATACATAAAAATTGATCTTTATATGAACATTTTATATGAGGTATTTGAACATACCTACGCACATACAGCGTAGGTATATTAGTAATCTAAGTTATAAGTTTCATTTATCTAGCTCTTCTATTTTAAAAGTCTTAGGGATTTCAACAGACAGACGGACAGACAGACAGACGGACAGACAGACGGACAGACGGACATCGCTAAATCGACTCAGGAGGTCATGCTGATCAAGAATATATATACTTTTCCATACCGGAGATGCTTCCTTCTGGGTGTTACAAACGGCGTACCAAACTGAATATACCCTTTCACTCTTAGTGCAGGGTATAAACACTAAGAATTTCAAATATTCATATATTTTTACAACAAGTGAAATATAAAAAAACAACATCAAACAACCACATTAATGTGTAATTAAAAATGATTTCCGAAGATGACAATTTCGCTACAAGAACTCTTAAAACATTTAAAGAAGACAAATTCGTATTAATATCCAGAAATATAAAATTAAAAAATTACCAATTTTAGTATCTGCTCTCAACAAAATACGCCGATACTTAAACACGACATAACAACACAATGGAATAAACCACCAATTAACAAAGACGGTTATAAAAAATGGAGACTTGTCATAGATTTCCGTAAATTAAATGACGTAAACGTAAAACAAGTATTTCCTATTCCGCGAATAGATGAAATATTAGATCAATTAGGTCACAGTCGGTATTTTTCAACTTTAGATTTAGATAGTGGCTAAATATAAAATAGAAGAAGGTGATAAAGAAAAAACTGCCTTCAGTACAGGACTTGGACATTTTGAATTCAATAGGATGCCTTTTGGTTTAACAGGGGCACCAGCAACTTTCCAGAGAATAATGAATCACATCTTAACAGGGTTACAGGGTATCGATTGTTTTGTATATCTTGATGATAAGTTGTGTATGGAAAAAATATTAGCGAACATGAACACAGATTAAGTAAAGTATTACAGAAACTAAGAGAACATAATTTAAAATTAAATACCGAAAAATGTCAGTTTTTACGTCGTGAAGTTGTATATTTAGGGCATAAATGTTCAGAACTTGGTTCGCTGCCAGACCCCGCTAAGGTCGAATGCGTAAAAAATATTCCAGTACCAAGAAACAGAAAAGAAGTACAAGCATTCTTGGGATTAATTAATTATTACAGAAAGTTCATAAGCAATATGGCAAGGTTATCTTTACCAATTAATAATTACTTAAAAGGACGTTAAATTTAAATGGACGGACGATTGTCAAAATTCATTTATTAAATTGAAAGAATCAATAATTTCACCTCCAATATTGCAAGTAGAAAAACGATATTCTACCATTGAAAAGGAATTTTTAGCAATTGTTTGGGCAACAAAGAATTTTAGAGCATACATATTAGGGCGACCATTAAAAATTTTTACAGATCATCAGCCTCTAAAAGGTATTGCAAATTTAAAAGATCAGACATCCCGCCTTGCGCGTTTCCGACACAAATTATCGGATTATAATTTTGAAATAATTTACAAACCAGGCAAAAAGAATTTAAATGCGGATGCTTTAAGCAGAATTCCATATATAGATATCATATATACAGATATTACAGCCGTACAAACACGATCCAAAACTACACAAAATATTTAGATCAGCAAATCACCAAAATAAAACCACAAATCAGTACACCAGTCGTAGATGAAACAATAATAGATACAAATAATGAAACGAATTCAGCTCAAATATTAACTGATCCAGATGAAATTAAAACCGATTTTCATGATTCAGCAATAGGAGGCCATCATGACACACTTAAAACATACTTTAGGATTAAGAAACAATTTAAATGGAGGGGAATACAGAAAGAAATAAAAAAATATGTTAGAAACTGTCCTAAATGCCAAATGAACAAAAGTTCAAAGTTAACAAAAATGCCAATGCTTTTGACAGATACGCCTACACGTCCATTCGATAAGGTTTATATGGACTTGGTAGGAATTTTACCTGAAACAGTGTCAGGAAATAAATATATTTTAACTTTTCAAGACGATTTTTCAAAATACATGTGCTGCTTAGCTATCCCAGATGCGGAAGCAAGCACAGTAGCCAAAGCTTTTTACGAGGAAATTATCACGCGTTATAATATGAAAATTTTAATTACAGATAATGGTTCAAACTTTGTGTCAAAATTATTTTCAGACACAGACCTTTAGCGGAGTATTTAAGATGTTTTGCAAAAGAGGATGGATCCAACTGAGATCAATGGTTGAATTCGGCAATGCATGTGCACAATAACTCAGTGCATATGTCAACAGGGCAAACGCCTTGTCGTACTTTATACAGATTTGAATTTGACTTGCCTTCTAACCTAAAACAAAAATGTTCACCAATTTATAACAGTGAAGATTACAATTAGGTATTAAAATACCAAATACAGCGTACACGTACACAAAATCAAGAAAAAGCTTAGGAAAGATCTAAACGAAGTTACGATAATACATTAAATACGGTAGTTTTTAAGGAAGGCGATAAAGTTTTATTAAAAAACCAGAATAGGAAAAACAAATTTTCACCAATCTGGGTAGGACCCTATGAATTTCTTTCGATAATAAGTCCTGTGACAACAGTGATCTGTATCAAGGGAAAAGGAATAAAATTCCATAATAACTTATTAAAAACATATAACTCTTAAGTTATACACAATCGAACGAACAAAAACAACGAAATAAATAACTGAACCAACAGTTCATAATGATCATTAAACGCAATGCATAATATTGCAAACAACGTAAATAAAGTACGCGTAAATATTTTTTTTAGAAAATATGTTTTTAAAATCTAAATTAGTACATGAGGAAATAGCTATGTATTAATTTTAGAAGATGGCTAGCATTAGATCATGTATTAAATGAGAAAGGAATAAAGTATAAAGAAGATTATATTAGATATTTCATAAACAAGTATTCAGTACGAAATTGCCATAGCAATAAAATATACATTGTCACTATAATTGAGATAGGTCAGTACTCCAATTTCATTGTAAAGAGCATTTCCAATGGAAACAGACAATAGAAAGATCATTGCACTTGAAGTACAGATAGATGTTAGCGTAGCACACACTAAAGTGGATCACAGATAGAAGTGAGGAGCTAATGTTATAAGCGATATAATGCAATTCAGCTTTTTGCATCTAGGAACCACTGCACTAATGTACCGAAAATGAAACGAGATATGTTAATGCAGCGTAAAAATTTGAACAATTATTGAATGATAAGAAAAAATACAATACACAATCTAACAAAATTAACAAACGTTTTAAATGTGATCAATACACGGTAATGAAAATATATATGTACCTATTGAATGTACAAAAGTAGTTATACATAAATCGCGCGCGCTTACCATTATTGAAAATTGGCAATAATGATTAAATTCATAAATTAGTGCATGAATAAATAGCTAAGTATTTTTGAAAATAATTAGCATTGATTCATGTGCTAATGAAATTATAAATAAAAGAAGTTCTATATATTAAGAAAAAAAATAAAGATTTTAAAGTTAAATAAAATATGTACACAGTGGCATAAGTAAAATGTTCGATATAAATATACAATTAAAATATAAATTTAATACTATGATGTAAGGTAATATAAACAAAGATTATGAATACTGAAAGTAAAAATGATGTTAAATATAAATTATTTATAAAGTTATAGTAAACAATACAAAGTAATAAGTATTTTTAATAATAATCCTGGCTCTGGAAATGCATTTCAACCACGACAAAGAAATAAAACATGCACGAAGAAGAAGAACTAGCAGTCAACCAAACAATAAAATTCGACGCAGAAGACACTAAATTTAAATTTTAATTGTCAAAGAAGATCGTTTAATTTTGTTGGGTAAAGGCCTGAAATGGTAATATTATGTAATGAAGTACAAGAGAAGAATTATAAAGAAACATGTGAGAGTCATGGCGCGGACAACAACAATTGTACATCAATAACATGTTTAATTAAAAGAAAGGAGCTCACTATAAACATGGATGTGGAAGTTCGACAAATCAGCAAAGTTGTGACTATTTTACTATAAAGAAGCAACAACATTTTACATCTTTACGTACATATAATTAAAAGATAACAATTTTAGCAATAAGTTTAAGTAGCTATTCCATATACACTTATTCAGTTGTCAATGCAAACCTTATGGAAAAAGAAATTTGACACATCAATAAAGTTATCATAATTGTACTAAATCAACAATGTTTCACACATTATGCTGACAAAGAACATAATTTCTTAAAAGAGCAGATGAAAATTAAAACCAATTGGGAAGGTTAGATCACATGGGAAATTTTAAAGTAGGTGTAATTCTGATAGTTAGGATTATCAAAATTATAGTCGGTCTAAGCCGACTATAAATACCCTACACATATGTGTGGTTACCATTCAAAGTGATATATAGGTCACCAGGGTATACGAATCCTGAAAATAACTACAAACATTTAATCGCTGAAGAATTTCCATTCATTTGATACCCATATTTACAAATGTGTAGGTGTACCGAATTTCGATTTTTTTTTTTGTGAACCACAAGTCTTTTTGCCGGAAAACATTATTATAATGTATTTGAGCATGATATCAATATATATTTGACCAAAAAAGTTTACCTAAGCACGTATACATAAAAATTGATCTTTATATGAACATTTTATATGAGGTATTTGAACATACCTACGCACATACAGCGTAGGTATATTAGTAATCTAAGTTATAAGTTTCATTTATCTAGCTCTTCTATTTTAAAAGTCTTAGGGATTTCAACAGACAGACGGACAGACAGACAGACGGACAGACAGACGGACAGACGGACATCGCTAAATCGACTCAGGAGGTCATGCTGATCAAGAATATATATACTTTTCCATACCGGAGATGCTTCCTTCTGGGTGTTACAAACGGCGTACCAAACTGAATATACCCTTTCACTCTTAGTGCAGGGTATAAACACTAAGAATTTCAAATATTCATATATTTTTACAACAAGTGAAATATAAAAAAACAACATCAAACAACCACATTAATGTGTAATTAAAAATGATTTCCGAAGATGACAATTTCGCTACAAGAACTCTTAAAACATTTAAAGAAGACAAATTCGTATTAATATCCAGAAATATAAAATTAAAAAATTACCAATTTTAGTATCTGCTCTCAACAAAATACGCCGATACTTAAACACGACATAACAACACAATGGAATAAACCACCAATTAACCAAAAGCAATACAAACTTCCACACACACATAGAGAGGAAATTAATAGACAGGTTAACAAAATGTTAGATGCTGGCATTATATCGCCAATCATATCACCCTGGAATTCACCATTACTATTGGTACCGAAGAGGAGCGACAAAAACGGTTATAAAAAATGGAGACTTGTCATAGATTTCCGTAAATTAAATGACGTAAACGTAAAACAAGTATTTCCTATTCCGCGAATAGATGAAATATTAGATCAATTAGGTCACAGTCGGTATTTTTCAACTTTAGATTTAGAAAGTGGCTAAATATAAAATAGAAGAAGGTGATACAGAAAAAACTGCCTTCAGTACAGGACTTGGACATTTTGAATTCAATAGGATGCCTTTTGGTTTAACAGGGGCACCAGCAACTTTCCAGAGAATAATGAATCACATCTTAACAGGGTTACAGGGTATCGATTGCTTTGTATATCTTGGGATTAATTAATTATTACAGAAAGTTCATAAGCAATATGGCAAGGTTATCTTTACCAATTAATAATTTACTTAAAAGGACGTTAAATTTAAATGGACGGACGATTGTCAAAATTCATTTATTAAATTGAAAGAATCAAAAATTTCACCTCCAATATTGCAAGTAGAAAAACGATTTTCTACCATTGAAAAGGAATTTTTAGCAATTGTTTGGGCAACAAAGAATTTTAGAGCATACATATTAGGGCGACCATTAAAAATTTTTACAGATCATCAGCCTCTAAAAGGTATTGCAAATTTAAAAGATCAGACATCCCGCCTTGCGCGTTTCCGACACAAATTATCGGATTATAATTTTGAAATAATTTACAAACCAGGCAAAAAGAATTTAAATGCGGATGCTTTAAGCAGAATTCCATATATAGATATCATATATACAGATATTACAGCCGTACAAACACGATCCAAAACTACACAAAATATTTAGATCAGCAAATCACCAAAATAAAACCACAAATCAGTACACCAGTCGTAGATGAAACAATAATAGATACAAATAATGAAACGAATTCAGCTCAAATATTAACTGATCCAGATTAAATTAAAACCGATTTTCATGATTCAGCAATAGGAGGCCATCATGACACACTTAAAACATACTTTAGGATTAAGAAACAATTTAAATGGAGGGGAATACAGAAAGAAATAAAAAAATATGTTAGAAACTGTCCTAAATGCCAAATGAACAAAAGTTCAAAGTTAACAAAAATGCCAATGCTTTTGACAGATACGCCTACACGTCCATTCGATAAGGTTTATATGGACTTGGTAGGAATTTTACCTGAAACAGTGTCAGGAAATAAATATATTTTAACTTTTCAAGACGATTTTTCAAAATACATGTGCTGCTTAGCTATCCCAGATGCGGAAGCAAGCACAGTAGCCAAAGCTTTTTACGAGGAAATTATCACGCGTTATAATCTGAAAATTTTAATTACAGATAATGGTTCAAACTTTGTGTCAAAATTATTTTCAGACACAGACCTTTAGCGGAGTATTTAAGATGTTTTGCAAAAGAGGATGGATCCAACTGAGATCAATGGTTGAATTCGGCAATGCATGTGCACAATAACTCAGTACATATGTCAACAGGGCAAACGCCTTGTCGTACTTTATACAGATTTGAATTTGACATGCCTTCTAACCTAAAACAAAAATGTTCACCAATTTATAACAGTGAAGATTACAATTAGGTATTAAAATACCAAATACAGCGTACACGTACACAAAATCAAGAAAAAGCTTAGGAAAGATCTAAACGAAGTTACGATAATACATTAAATACGGTAGTTTTTAAGGAAGGCGATAAAGTTTTATTAAAAAACCAGAATAGGAAAAACAAATTTTCACCAATCTGGGTAGGACCCTATGAATTTCTTTCGATAATAAGTCCTGTGACAACAGTGATCTGGATCAAGGGAAAAGGAATAAAATTCCATAATAACTTATTAAAAACATATAACTCTTAAGTTATACACAATCGAACGAACAAAAACAACGAAATAAATAACTGAACCAACAGTTCATAATGATCATTAAACGCAATTCATAATATTGGAAACAACGTAAATAAAGTACGCGTAAATATTTTTTTTTAGAAAATATGTTTTTAAAATCTAAATTAGTACATGAGGAAATAGCTATGTATTAATTTTAGAAGATGGCTAGCATTAGATCATGTATTAAATGAGGAAGGAATAAAGTATAAAGAAGATTATATTAGATATTTCATAAACAAGAATTCAGTACGAAATTGCCATAGCAATAAAATATACATTGTCACTATAATTGAGATAGGTCAGTACTCCAATTTCATTGTAAAGAGCATTTCCAATGGAAACAGACAATAGAAAGATCATTGCACTTGAAGTACAGATAGATGTTAGCGTAGCACACACTAAAGTGGATCACAGATAGAAGTGAGGAGCTAATGTTATAAGCGATAAAATGCAATTCAGCGTTTTGCATCTAGGAACCACTGCACTAATGTACCGAAAATGAAACGAGATATGTTAATGCAGCGTAAAAATTTGAACAATTATTGAATGATAAGAAAAAATACAATACACAATCTAACAAAATTAACAAACGTTTTAAATGTGATCAATACACGGTAATGAAAATATATATGTACCTATTGAATGTACAAAAGTAGTTATACATAAATCGCGCGCGCTTACCATTATTGAAAATTGGCAATAATGATTAAATTCATAAATTAGTGCATGAATAAATAGCTAAGTATTTTTGAAAATAATTAGCATTGATTCATGTGCTAATGAAATTATAAATAAAAGAAGTTCTATATATTAAGAAAAAAATTAAAGATTTTAAAGTTAAATAAAATATGTACACAGTGGCATAAGTAAAATGTTCGATATAAATATACAATTAAAATATAAATTTAATACTATGATGTAAGGTAATATAAACAAAGATTATGAATACTGAAAGTAAAAATGATGTTAAATATAAATTATTTATAAAGTTATAGTAAACAATACAAAGTAATAAGTATTTTTAATAATAATCCTGGCTCTGGAAATGCATTTCAACCACGACAAAGAAATAAAACATGCACGAAGAAGAAGAACTAGCAGTCAACCAAACAATAAAATTCGACGCAGAAGACACTAAGTTTAAATTTTAATTGTCAAAGAATATCGTTTAATTTTGTTGGGTAAAGGCCTGAAATGGTAATATTATGTAATGAAGTACAAGAGAAGAATTATAAAGAAACATGTGAGAGTCATGACGCGGACAACAACAATTCTACATCAATAACATGTTTAATTAAAAGAAAGGAGCTCACTATAAACATGGATGTAGAAGTTCGACAAATCAGCAAAGTTGTGACTATTTTACTATAAATAAGCAACAACATTTTACATCTTTAGGTACATAGAATTAAAAGATAACAAGTTTATCACTCAAGGAACACTCTAATATTTTGTAAATAAGTTTAAGGAGCTATTCCATATACACTTATTCAGTTGTCAATGCAAACCTTATGGAAAAAGAAATTTGACACATCAATAAAGTTATCATAATTGTACTAAATCAACAACGTTTCACACATTATGCTGACATAGAACATAATTTTTTAAAAGAGCAGATGAAAATTAAAAACACTAAGAATTTTCAAATATTCATATATTTTTACAACAAGTGAAATATAAAAAAACAACATCAAACAACAACATTAATGTGTAATTAAAAATGATTTCCGAAGATGAAAATTTCGCTACAAGAACTCTTAAAACATTTAAAGAAGACAAATTCGTATTAATATCCAGAAATATAAAATTACAAAATTACCAATTTTAGTATCTGCTCTCAACAAAATACGCCGATACTTAAACACGACATAACAACACAATGGAATAAACCACCAATTAACCAAAAGCAATACAAACTTCCACACACACATAGAGAGGAAATTAATAGACAGGTTAACAAAATGTTAGATGCTGGCATTATATCGCCAATCATATCACCCTGGAATTCACTATTACTATTGGTACCGAAGAGGAGCGACAAAGACGGTTATAAAAAATGGAGACTTGTCATAGATTTCCGTAAATTAAATGACGTAAACGTAAAACAAGTATTTCCTATTCCGCGAATAGATGAAATATTAGATCAATTAGGTCACAGTCGGTATTTTTCAACTTTAGATTTAGAAAGTGGCTAAATATAAAATAGAAGAAGGTGATAAAGAAAAAACTGCCTTCAGTACAGGACTTGGACATTTTGAATTCAATAGGATGCCTTTTGGTTTAACAGGGGCACCAGCAACTTTCCAGAGAATAATGAATCACATCTTAACAGGGTTACAGGGTATCGATTGTTTTGTATATCTTGATGATAAGTTGTGTATGGAAAAAATATAAGCGAACATGAACACAGATTAAGTAAAGTATTACAGAAACTAAGAGACCATAATTTAAAATTAAATATCGAAAAATGTCAGTTTTTACGTCGTGAAGTTGTATATTTAGGGCATAAATGTTCAGAACTTGGTTCGCTGCCAGACCCCGCTAAGGTCGAATGCGTAAAAAATATTCCAGTACCAAGAAACAGAAAAGAAGTACAAACATTCTTGGGATTAATTAATTATTACAGAAAGTTCATAAGCAATATGGCAAGGTTATCTTTACCAATTAATAATTTACTTAAAAAGGACGTTAAATTTAAATGGACGGACGATTGTCAAAATTCATTTATTAAATTGAAAGAATCAATAATTTCACCTCCAATATTAGCCATATCCAGATTTTACAAAAACTTTTTTACTAACAACAGACGCAAGTAACGAAGCAGTAGGTGCAGTCCTATCTCAAGGTGAATTAGGAAGCGACCGACCGATCGCGTTTGCAAGTAGAACTTTAAATGGAGCAGAAAAACGATATTCTACCATTGAAAAGGAATTTTTAGCAATTGTTTGGGCAACAAAGAATTTTAGAGCATACATATTAGGGCGACCATTCAAAATTTTTACAGATCATCAGCCTCTAAAAGGTATTGCAAATTTAAAAGATCAGACATCCCGCCTTGCGCGTTTCCGACACAAATTATCGGAATATGATTTTGAAATAATTTACAAACCAGGCAAAAAGAATTTAAATGCGGATGCTTTAAGCAGAATTCCATATATAGATATCATATATACAGATATTACAGCAGTACAAACACGATCCAAAACTACACAAAATATTTAGATCAGCAAATCACCAAAATAAAACCACAAATCAGTACACCAGTCGTAGATGAAAAAATAATAGATACAAATAATGAAACGAAGTCAGCTCAAATATTAACTGAGCCAGTTGAAATTAAAACCGATTTTCATGATTCAGCAATAGGAGGCCATCATGACACACTTAAAACATACTTTAGGATTAAGAAACAATTTAAATGGAGGGGAATACAGAAAGAAATAAAAGAATATGTTAGAAACTGTCCTAAATGAACAAAAGTTCAAAGTTAACAAAAATGCCAATGCTTTTGACAGATACGCCTACACGTCCATTCGATAAGGTTTATATGGACTTGGTAGGAATTTTACCTGAAACAGTGTCAGGAAATAAATATATTTTAACTTTTCAAGACGATTTTTCAAAAAAATTATCACGCGTTATAATATTCCGAAAATTTTAATTACAGATAATGGTTCAAACTTTGTGTCAAAATTATTTTCAGACACAGACCTTTAGCGGAGTATTTAAGATGTTTTGCAAAAGAGGATGGATCCAACTGAGATCAATGGTTAAATTCGGCAATGCATGTGCACAATAACACAGTGCATATGTCAACAGGGCAAACGCCTTGTCGTACTTTATACAGATTTGAATTTGACATGCCAACTAACCTAAAACAAAAATGTTCACCAATTTATAACAGTGAAGATTACAATTAGGTATTAAAATACCAAATACAGCGTACACGTACACAAAATCAAGAAAAATCTTAGGAAAGATCTAAACGAAGTTACGATAATACATTAAATACGGTAGTTTTTAAGGAAGGCGATAAAGTTTTATTAAAAAACCAGAATAGGAATAACAAATTTTCACCAATCTGGGTAGGACCCTATGAATTTCTTTCGATAATAAGTCCTGTGACAACAGTGATCTGTATCAAGGGAAAAGGAATAAAATTCCATAATAACTTATTAAAAACATATAACTCTTAAGTTATACACAATCGAACGAACAAAAACAACGAAATAAATAACTGAACCAACAGTTCATAATGATCATTAAACGCAATGCATAATATTGCAAACAACGTAAATAAAGTACGCGTAAATATTTTTTTTAGAAAATATGTTTTTAAAATCTAAATTAGTACATGAGGAAATAGCTATGTATTAATTTTAGAAGATGGCTAGCATTAGATCATGTATTAAATGAGAAAGGAATAAAGTATAAAGAAGATTATATTAGATATTTCATAAACAAGAATTCAGTACGAAATTGCCATAGCAATAAAATATACATTGTCACTATAATTGAGATAGGTCAGTACTCCAATTTCATTGTAAAGAGCATTTCCAATGGAAACAGACAATAGAAAGATCATTGCACTTGAAGTACAGATAGATGTTAGCGTAGCACACACTAAAGTGGATCACAGATAGAAGTGAGGAGCTAATGTTATAAGCGATAAAATGCAATTCAGCGTTTTGCATCTAGGAACCACTGCCCTAATGTACCGAAAATGATACGAGATATGTTAATGCAGCGTAAAAATTTGAACAATTATTGAATGATAAGAAAAAATACAATACACAATCTAACAAAATTAACAAAAGTTTTAAATGTGATCATTACACGGTAATGAAAATATATATGTACCTATTAAATGTACAAAAGTAGTTATACATAAATCGCGCGCGCTTACCATAATTGAAAATTGGCAATAATGATTAAATTCATAAATTAGTGCATGAATAAATAGCTAAGTATTTTTGAAAATAATTAGCATTGATTCATGTGCTAATGAAATTATAAATAAAAGAAGTTCTATATATTAAGAAAAAAATTAAAGATTTTAAAGTTAAATAAAATATGTACACAGTGGCATAAGTAAAATGTTCGATATAAATATACAATTAAAATATAAATTTAATACTATGATGTAAGGTAATATAAACGAAGATTATGAATATGAAAGTAAAAATGATGTGAAATATAAATTATTTATAAAGTTATAGTAAACAATACAAAGTAATAAGTATTTTTAATAATAATCCTGGTTCTGGAAATGCATTTCAACCACGACAAAGAAATAAAATATGCACGAAGAAGAAGAAGAACTAGCAGTCAACAAAACAATAAAATTCGACGCAGAAGACACTAAGCTTAAATTTTAATTGTCAAAGAAGATCGTTTAATTTTGTTGGGTAAAGGTCTGAAATGGTAATATTATGTTATGAAGTACAAGAGAAGAATGACAAAGAAACATGTGAGAGTCATGGCGCGGACAACAACAATTGTACATCAAAAAACATGTTTAAATAAAAGAAAGGAGCTCACTATAAACATGGATGTGGAAGTTCGACAAATCAGCAAAGTTGTGACTATTTTACTATAAAGAAGCAACAACATTTTACATCTTTACGTACATATAATTAAAAGATAACAATTTTAGCACTCAAGGAACACGCTAATATTTTGTAAATAAGTTTAAGGAGCTATTCCATATACACTTATTCAGTTGTAAATTTGACACATCAATAAAGTTATCATAATTGTACTAAATCAACAATGTTTCACACATTATGCTGACAAAGAACATAATTTCTTAAAAGAGCAGATGAAAATTAAAAACACTAAGAATTTCAAATATTCATATATTTTTACAACAAGTGAAATATAAAAAAACAACATCAAACATTAATGTATAATTAAAAATGATTTCCGAGGATGACAATTTCGCTACAAGAACTCTTAAAACATTTAAAGAAACAAATTCGTATTAATATCCAGAAATATAAAATTACAAAATTACCAATTTTAGTATCTGCTCTCAACAAAATACGATTCAATTTGACGAAAAAAACAACGCAACATAGAAGACATCAAATTTAACAATGCTAAGAAAATCAAGATGAAAGATGGGAATAAATAATGATAACAATGTTTTTAGAAACAGTGACAGTACTTACTTAAATGGCCCTTACAACCGTGGGTCGGTTTTGGCCGCTTAGATGAAGCCGCGCCAGTTGGTTTTGCTTTGCGAGCGCTGACGCCAGTTAGAAATACCAAGCGTTGCCAGGAGGTCCTCAACTTGGTCTTTCCAACGCAGATTTGGACGCCCTCTTCTACGCTGTCCACCTTCGAGTTTCGATTCAAGCACCTTCTTGGCTGATAGGGCCAAAGATTTTACGGAGAATCTTTCTCTCGAACGCTCCCTGTACTCTCTCATCGGTGGTGGCCAGCGTCCATGTTTCTGCACCATAAAGTAGGACGGGCATGATGAGTGACTTGTAGAGCGTTATTTTTGTCCGGCGAGAGAGGGCTCTGCTTCTCAATTGCCTACTGAGCCCAAAGTAGCACCTGTTGGCAAGAGTTATTCTCCGTTTGATCTCCAGGCTGACGTCGTTGTTGCTGTTTACGCTGGATCCCAGATAGACGAAGTCCTTCACAATGTCGAACTTGTGGGTGTCAAAATCAGCTTTTTGTCCAAGAGGCACGGACTCTTTTTTGCTTGTTGACACAAGGAACTTCGTTTTGTCGTCGTTCACCGCTATACCCATTCGACGCGACTCTTTCTCCAATCTGGAGAATGCTGCGCTGACTGCTCGTGTGCTCCTGCCAATGATATCAATATCGTCGGCATATGCGAGCAGCATGACACTTTTGTTGAGAATAGTGCCGCTTTGACGGAGTTCGGCAGCTCGAACTATTTTCTCCATCAATAAGTTAAAAAAGTTGCACGACAGGGAGTCACCCAGTCTGAAACCTCGTTCGGTATGAAATGGCTCGAAGAGGTCTTTTCCTATTCTCACTGAGCAACGTGCGTTGCTCAGGGTCATCCTGCAAAGCCTTTTAAGTTTCGCAGGTATACCGAACTCAGACATTGCGGCGAATAATCGTTCCCTTATCGGAGTGCCGAAGGCGGCTTTATAGTCGACTAATAGGTGGTAGGTGTCGATCTGTTTTTCTAGGGTCTTTTCCTGGATTAGGCGGAATGTGAAAATCTGGTCTATGGAGGACTTTCCAGGTCTGAAACCGCACTGATAAGGTCCAAGCAGTCTGTTGACGATGGGATTCAGTCTTTCACATAATACGCTCGATAGAACCTTGTATGCGATATTGAGTGTCTGATCCCACGGTAGTTGGTGCAGATAGTGGGATCCCCTTTCTTAAGGATTGGACAGAGTACACTGCGGTTCCAGTCACTTGGCATGCTTTCATCCGACCATATACAGCTTACGAGCTCCTGCGTGCTCTCTATTAGCTCTTCGCCTCCGGTCTTAAACAATTCAGCAGGCAGGCCATCAGCACCTGCGGCTTTATTGTTTTTTAGCCGAGCAATGGCTGTTCTGACCTCGTCATGGTCGGGTGGCGAAATCTCAACGTCGTCATCAAGTACTGGGGTTGCCGGGTTTGCTTCTCTATCGGTGGAATTGAGGTCATCATCACCGGTCAGCAGTTTAGAGAAGTGATCCCTCCATATTTTCAGTGTGCTCTGGATATCTGTCACTAGATTCCCGTTCTCATCTTTACAGGAAGAGGCTCCGGATTTTGAACCTCCGGCTAGGCGTCTTATTTTCTCGAAGAATTTTCGAGCCTCACTCCTGTCCCCATGCATCTCAATCTCCTCACACTCACGTCTTTCTGCGTCTGAAAAGACGTCTCTCTTCCCTCCTCTTCTCTTTGTATCGCTCCTTCGCAGCTCGCGTAGCTACTGACTGCAGGGTGGATTTGTACGCAGCGTCTTTCTCTGCAGTGGCCGCGCGACACTCTTGGTCATACCACTGATTCATCAGGGGGCATTGGAATCCAAGCACCTCTTCGGCAGCCGTACGCATAGAGCAGGAGATATGATTCCACTGCGCGCTTATATCATCGAGAGGAGGAGTGCTTTATTTAAGCAGGTGTGAGAGTCGAGTGGAAAAGGCTTGCGTTGTCTGTTGTGATTGCAGCTTTTCGACGTCTAGCTTTCTCTGCGTTTGGTTCCGTACGTTCTTCGCAGCGCTTAAGCGTGTGCGGACCTTGGCTGCTACAAGGTAATGATCCGAGTCCATATTGGCACCTCGGATAGTGCGTACGTCCATCACGCTCAAAGCGTGCCTTCCGTCAATCACAACGTGATCAATTTGATTTCGAGTTTTTTGATCGGGCGACAACCAAGTGGCCTTGTGGATATCGAAATGTTCGAATCTAGTGCTACTAACTACCATGTTTCATGCTGCGGCGAAGTCGAGTAGCCTCGTTCCGTTATCGGAAGTGTTGGCATGGAGGCTAAATTTTCCGATTGTGGGACAATAGATGGCTTCTCAGCCCTCCTTGGCGTTAAAATTGCCTAGCACGAATTTGTTATCGTGGCGGGGGCAGCGCTCGTATGCGTTGTCTAGGCGCTCGTAGAAGCGCTCTTTTGTCTCGTCATCTTTCTCGTTCGTCGAGCGTGTGCACAAATTAGGCTGATATGGAAATATTTAGCCTTGATGCGGATTGTTGCCAGCCTTTCGTCCACGGGCGTGAACCTAGAGACAAGGTGGCGGAGTCTCTTGCCGACCACAAATCCACATCCAAATTCGTGTCTCTCCGCATGGCAGCTGTAGTAGATATCACAGGACGCTTGTTTCGAACAGCCCTGTCCCGTCCATCGCATCTCCTGGATAGCGGTGATGTCAGCCTTATATTTTTCGGGGACATCTGCCAGCTGGATAGAGGCACCTTCCCTATAAAGGATCCGGACATTCCAGGTGCATATCCGTAAATCATGGTCCTTAAAACGTTTGCGTGGGTCGTCATCGTTGTAATCGGTCTTTATCCGAGGCTTCTTTTTTGTTTTCATTGGGCGCATAGGTTTTTTTCCGTGGTGGGACCCAAACCCAACGCAAACCCGCACGATGCTATCCACTCACTTTAGCCGACTTCTACACCGAGTGGTGTAGAGCGCCGTTTCCAGGGACTTCCAAGAGGAGGACTTCCACCGAAGTGGAGGTGTCACCATTTGACAATTTGCCAATTCTGGTGACCAGTGAGTTGACTTGAGACGACACCGACAAGGATTGCGCTGGCTTCGCCATGTTGAAAAACTCAGACACGTTGCCTTGTGATAATCGCCCCCATAGTCCCTATACGTAAACAGAGAGTAACAGAACTAGCGATCACAGCAGTTTATGTTTTAAATTGTTAGAAAACTATATTTTTTTTTTTTTTGTATAAATAATTTAATAGACTAGAAATAAGTAATGAAAAACTAGAAGAAACATTAAAAATACGAAAACTATAAGTATAAACAATAACTAAAGATATACTCAACAAAAATTAAATGACCTATTTTCAATAAATATAAAAATAAAACAAAATTTTAAAATAAAACAAATCGTTGCACAAATTAAAGCATTTAATGACTTAGATAAATAAACAAGAAACACAACAGAGCAACACGGAACGCAGCGATTGCAAAGCGGTAACTTGAGTTTTGTCAATTGCAACGTTCAGTGACTTGTAATGTTATACATTTTTCTTTTTAGCGTTACCTAAAATACATAAATTGCATTAAAACTGCGACAATTAATTAAGTAATTGAGTAACGAGGATAAACATTAATAAGATTTTTAAAATGTAAATAAGTAAAATAAATTATAATAATTATTGATTTTAAATATTATTGAAAGTTAAATAAATTAAGAAATATATTGAAATATTAATGATGTAAAAGAAAAAACTATTATTCTTTTTAATATTTTTTTTAAAATAAGGGGGGAAGAATGTTGTGAATCAGAAACGTTTTTTTTATGTATTTAAGAAAGACTGAACATAACCAGTATGCACATAAAGTTCAAATCTAAAAGCACAATAACAGATGCATGTTATTGTGCGTCTACGACGTAACTGGAACAAGTGCATAATGTTCATGAGTGCATACTTTCAGGATATAAAATTAGGTCTGCTTAAAAGCAACGAAAAATGCACTGGTTGCAATTTGATACGAGACACGCATTAGCAAGTGTGCCGTCTGTTTAAAAGCAACAACAAAAGCATTGGTTGTAATTTAAGTCAAGACTAACGCCAACATGGGAACCAATTATCACATTGGAATTTTCTCAGTTAATGATTTCACAATATTAGTAATATCTGATGTGGGGTTCAGGAGGTTTTTAGTAGTACGTAGATTTAAGAATATGCTTGCTTGCATTTATGAGTTGTGTTTTAAGAAATAAGTATAAGCAAGGGGTTCCTGAGTCGCACGATACCGAGGTGATGAGTAGAGGTTAAGTTTAGATTTTAGGCTTTATGATTTTAACTTCCTTAGAGTGCAGAAAGCTTGTAAAAATAATTAAAAATAATTAATAAAAGTATGAAGCAAGTCTAAAATATCCTTGCGTTTTTGTTTAATTAAAAATGTTAGGACAAAATTGTGGACTTCGAGGGAAAATTGTCACTAACGGTTTCATCAATAAAAGGCAAGTACAAAAGGACTCCTGGAGCTCGCAACAGACTGCAACAACTTTATCAGTTGTTGCCGCAACCGAATGATTCGGTAGAGCAATTCGTTGCCGCTACAAATCGGTTCTCTGTGTGCACATGATGTTGTCAGTAGGTGTACCGGTTTTTGATTTTTCAGGGTCACTAGGGATACGAGCGCCTTTTTTTTCATTTTGGTATTTTTTTTGCAAAAATTAGGCGCCTGACAATTATTTTTTTTTAATTTCACTTCGGCCGATTAAGTGCAATTTAGGCTGCATTTTCAATCTTTTTCAGCATTGATTTTAATCCCGTAGGATTACATGCAAAGTAATTCAACATGTATTACAAAGTAATGCAGAGAGATATTACAAACTTTTTTTAATCTTTAAGGATAATTAATATTTAATCTATTTTTGGTCGAGACATATAGACAATCCAAAATAGTTTAAAAAATAACCCAATATTTTTTACCATGTACTAGGAGTCGAAATTTAGAATATTTCAAAACATTATTTCGAGTAAGCAATCATGTAGAACTGTTTGCAAAAAAAATTATATGTAATCGGATTTTCGATATTTTTACGTTTATCGATTGTTTTATACAACAGTAAACCCATGTATAAATCAAAGGATAATTTAATGGCTAATCCGAACGGCGCGGTGAGAGCTTTTCATAGGAAATATTTACTCTCGTAGGCTACCCGTAAAATAATAATAATAGTTTGGCGCTACATTTTGAGCTGTGCGTGTTATATTTCTACTCCAAGTAGCAGGACCTACAGTTTATTGCCGAATCCGTACGGCGGATTTTGCACCTCTGCAGAAGGGCGCAAAAAGCGTGCATTTTTATCTTATTGTATAATGTTTGTGTAATTTTATTATGTAACTTTAATTTGAATGACAATTATTATAATCTGATAATAATGAAATAGAAAAATACAAGATTTCCATTAAATATTTTAATTTTTGATATTACATGAAATTTAAAATAAACGATTCAAATATTTTTGTATACATATGGCATAAATTGGGTGATGTTTTAGCTAACACTAAGTCATCGCTGACCCACTGTCTTCAACACTAGGGATGCCCAACTCACATGCCCGCGGCTGAATGCACGGGCAATCGTGTGCTTGGTGATGGGTATCTACGGCCCGGCCCGAAGTGAGCGGGGATTTCAAAGCAGAAATGAGCGGGGATTTTAGTGTTACATTTTTAGAAATTCCGTGAAATTTTAATGTCTATTTAAGAGCTTAATTATTTCAGATTAGTTTTAACGGACCTATTCGCTTATTATTTTGAATTACTGAAATATACAAATTTTATCATTTCAAATAATTATAAATTATTTTTCATAACATTAATAAGGTTATTCACTAAACGGAGCAGTTGCGATGTACAGTAGCAGTTTTTTCAAGTAGCAGTTGTACAACAACAAAATACATTGGTGGAAAAAACAAAAATTATCTACTTCGCTATAAGCTTGAGTTTACTTCGTGGTACTTTTGTAGTTTTTTGTGATGCTTAATTTATGATTTTGTTAAAGTCCCTATTTCATCACCTAAAATAAGACATTTAATAAATAACAACACTTATCCTTTTTATATCTTTTTACTGTTCAACTTGTGAACTCACTTCTTAATCTTATGACAACCCACTTAAAAACTAAATAACTATAGCTTATTTAATAATACTTAATCTAAGTTTCAATGCTACTTTTCCAGTGTCTTGCTGCTTCAGCCTAGAAACATAATTTTGGCCAAACACAGTGTGTCTTGCTGCTTTTAACCAGGAGCATAATTTTAACCAATCACAAGTTCCGTAAAGAACTCAAGTTCGATCCGCAACTCCAGTTCTTAACGCTGACCGTGAAAGCAACTCTTGCATAATCAGCAACCCGCGATGAAATTGAATTTATGCCATCGCAAAGTCATTGAATTGAAGTCATCTTTGTTTACAAACAACGTGCTTATTTTCTTCAAGCTAGCAACTTGACGCTGCTGAGAATTTGGTTTACAGTTATAATTGCTGACTAAGCAAATTGTCGCCGCTTATTTTGGCAACGACCAAAAGGTGTGTCATCAAACCAACATCATTTACTTTATGTTTTAACAACAATTAGAATGCATATAATATTATTTAAATATTTAGCAATTAATATTTAGCAACAGCAAATACCCACCAGAAAAATATCAATGAACTGCCACGCTATGAGTGACTGTCATAATGCTAACTCTCAACATTCCTCCCCCCTTACAAACCTTTTTTTTTTTTTCGACTTACAACAATTTTATACTAGCATCTCATACCAATACCTTACACTACTGTACAATACAAACATAATACCGATACTTAATACATACACAACCGCATACTTCTGCTCCGCAATCACCTTGTCTATGTATTACAGCTGTTGTTGTCAAGATATCGTGGTTGGTCTCCGTTGGTATATTGGCGGGCTCTGCCGTAAACATAACTCTCGTCACTATTGGCATGGTTAATCGATCTTCATATGTGGTAGCGATACTGGTTTTTCAAGTTCCAGATATGAGTTCTTGTGCTTGTCTTCTTTCCTTCGAACTGCGGTTCGCACCATCTTATTTGTTAGTGAAGCCATCATCGATCTTACAGATCTAGGAGCCCCTGAGTAGGATACTTCTTGGGGTCCCGACTGTTCCTGACTCCGTCTAACTTGCTTCCGACACTACATTGCTATGTCGCTTTAGCTTCGATGTGTGAATTCAATATGTTCTTTAAGAACCACTTTGATTCGTACATTATCTTCAGTTCCACTGTTAATTCGCTCAGCAACGCTCCAATTCGCTCAAAACGTCCGGGTGCAACATGCTATGCTCAGATTCATTCTAGCTAACTTTCTGGTTCTGTTTCTGGAGCTTTTTCAGGTTTGTGTTCACAATCTTCTTTATTTCGAGACTATGATAGCGAATTCAATTGATGCCATCTCCTTATGTGGTTGTGTTTAATTCTGGTGAGTTCCTCTAGTGTAGCGTTCATTCCAACACGCAACCCCTCTATCTCTTTAATGGTTGCTTGCAACGTTCTGGACAACCAGTCGTAATTACTGGCCATCACCGTTACTTGTTGCTCTATCATATGTTTTACGTAGTTTAACGCATATGTTTTCCGTATGTTTTACGCGTATCGTAGGTTTTCCGTAACCGTTCGTTTCTTGTGCATGAACCCTGTACCATTGACACGAAGTCATCTGTTAACTACAATTGTTCGCTTGAGTCAGTTACAACAAATTTCGTGATTACTCTTCACGCCGCCCGATCGAACACGAGTGAATGCTGCTCCAACGCTGTCGGTCTCTGAATTGAATCTACCTGGACTCTCACAATGAGCAGGATTAGCCATATTATTGCAAACTTATTTTTCTAATAAAACTATATCTAATTACTGTCACAATATTTTTAGTATTCAATGAGATTTCGTTGCTATAATTATTTTTACTTAAATCTAATCATTTTCGTGTATTCATCATTACAATCACATAATTATATTCATATAATAACATCGTTATATCTCTATCAAAATTATCATTCATATATTAACTTATATAATAATGTACTTTAAAATTTTATAAAATAAAAAAAACAAATTTTTCTTATAAATTAACATTCTCTTATATTACGAAGATTATAGTTTGTGTTAATATATTACAATATAAGTTGTGGTGTGTACAAAATACATGCGTCATATAACATATTTATTTAAGTTTATATTTTTATATTTCAATATCTATTAAACTAATCAGCATAATAAATACGTATATTGGTTTTGTTGTTTCATAAACATTTTTCCAGAAGAGAAAAAAATAATAATTTATTCATAATTCTAACAGAATATATTTTATCTGAACAACATATTCTACAAGTAAAACATCTTCCACTTTTTTTTTTTGTTTTAAACCTTGTGAAGTTTAGCTTATTTTTAAGCTGTTTATTTTAAAAAATGCTCATTCGACATATATGCAATTTTTATTTATTTTTCATTCTATCGCAATCTCTAACGAAACTTAAGTGATCATCTTAAGTTTTCGCTCGAGTTCACCTAATACGATTCGTAATACACGTATGCAATTGATCAAGTTGCAGACTAGTATTCGTCGTATTTAGTGAAATGCTTAAAAACAATTTGCTGCTGTTCTTTTCAAACTATTTAATTAATAGCTTAAGATTAGCATAAAGTCTTACGGATGTCGACTCTTTTCGAAGAGTACATCGAATCCTTACATAAAATGTAATTGCCGTTCTCATTTCTTTCTATCCTTAATACAATTATATTATTTAATAATTTATATCTTTTAACTATATTTTTGTTTTATATATAGTCATTTCCTTCAATTTCTACATTTTTCTTTTTTTTCTCATAATTTATTGCACAGGCTAGTAAATTACCCGAAGTAATACTTAGTTGCTTTAATAAAATAAATATCAACATAACAATTGGATCATTTGCTAACTCTAAAAAGCTTTGTATGCATTTTGCAACTGTTGTATGCAAAATGCAAACAACAGTTGCATTTTGCATACAACGTATTTATATATTTTTTATAATATTATTTCTAGTCTTTTAATTCAATCATATTTTTCCTATATATCATTTTGAGCATTTTCCAGCTCTAAAAAAAAACCTACTTGGCATTTATTTGCTCGTCAGCAATTAACATAAATTAATAATTCTTCATTTATTCAAAATTCAATTCATCAATATCTACTTTTCATTACATTTTAATTTAAAATTAATAATTCAACCATAATTTCAAAATTCACTTTACAATACAAAATGTCTATGCTAGTTAGCTACGCTCAGCAGTACTTAGCTATTTGTTCAATATCTCAATTTCGTACAAATATATTTTATGGCATTTATTTCGTATAAAAAACTCGTGTTATCATTTATAATTCTTTCTTATTTATATTTTTCCTAATATTTCTTGTTTTCATAACCTTTAAATTTGGTCCGCCACATGCTAGTAAATTAACCCTAAGTAATACATAGCGATTTGTGGGTACCGTTTTCTTCTGTTTTCATATTTCCTATTCATTATCACACCATACTAAACTTTTGGCAATTTATTTATATATATTTTTCCGCATTTTAACAATTAATACATCAATTTCTAATTATGGTATTTTTTCAACAAATTGTTGTGTATTTTCTTTCCCTTTCCTTTTATTAATATTGTCGTTGTCACGGGGGTAGTGACGGACAAAACCTTACAGGGTCCTACCCAAATTGATGAAAATTTATTTTTACTATTTTGATTCTTTATTACATCCATTTCTCCAATTTGATTCTCAATGGGGTTTAATGATTTATCGTAGCTCGTTTTAGATTTTTCTTTTACCTTTTCTTGATTTTGTCTCACTATTTCATGCGCCCGCTGTATTTCATATTTTAATATTTTGTTATAATCAACGGCATTATATAGTGGTGAAACTTTACGTTTGAAATTAGTTGGCATATCAGAATCAGCCATATAGTGTTCGGAAAGGTGTTTGCGCAGTTGACACATGCATCGTATTATTATGGACATGCATTGCCGAATTTAACCATTGATCCCAATTGGAACCATCCTCCTTAGCAAAACATCTCAAATATTCTGCTAATGCTCTGTGACTACGTTCTAATGATCCATTGGCCTGTGGGTGATAGGGTGTAATGTGCATTTTTTTAATATCCAATAATTTTCATGTATCAGAAAATAACTTTGACAAGAAATTAGAGCCATTGTCAGTTACTAGCATTTTTGGAATATTGTGGCGTGTTATAATTTCATCATAAAATGCTTTAGCCACTGTGCTTGCCTCTGCGTCTGGTATTGCTACACAGCACATATATTTTTAAAAATCGTCTTGAAATGTTAAAATGTATTTATTGCCAGATACTGTCTCGGGTAAAATTCCTATTAAGTCCATATAAACTTTATCAAATGGGTGCGTTGGTGTATCTGTCAAGACCATTGGCATTTTAGTTAGCTTACAACTTTTGTTAACTTGACATTTAGGGCAATTTTGTACATAATCTTTAATTTGTTTTTGCATACCCTTCCACCTATATTGCTTTCTTATTCGAAAATATGTTTTCAGTGTGCCCTGATGACCCCCTAACGGCGAGTCGTGAAAGTCTCTAATTACTGTTTTAATTTCTTCAGGATCGGTTAATACTTGACTCGAGATTGTTTCACCATCCATATCCGTTACTGTGTCGTCCAAGACTGGCTTACTGACGTCCGTTGTTGAGTACCTTGTTTCTGCGTCATTAAGAGCTCTACTTGCAAATGCGATTGGTGACCTATATATCACTTTGAATGGTAACCACACATATGTGTAGGGTATTTATAGTCGGCTTACACCGACTATAATTTTGATAATCCTAACTATCATAATTACACCTACTTTAAAATTTCCCATGTGATCTAACCTTCCCAACTGGTTTTTATTGTTTTCGGTTAATCGGAGGTTGGCCGATTTCATGTTTTAAAATTGGTGTATACGATTGCTCATCCCCCTCTAACAGAAATACATCATGGTATGACGCACATATTTGTTCTATGGATGCCTTCTCCTCAACATTTGCATTAGGATCCAGTTTCAATGAGTCAAATAGTTTGCATATTCTGTGTCGTATGTTTATGCATTGTACGCTATTCATTGTGCCACTCCCTGGTTCCATAAATTTATTATAATTTGAAAATTTGAGCTGTAAGTATGTTTTTATTCAATATTATATATTTTTCTGTTGAGTTTAATACTGAAACGTAAACACTATTTTTCTCACATTTGATATGGTTTCTCCGATATAAACTCCTGGTGAAATTTCCTGTTTTAGAATTATTACTACGGGGATCTTGGTTCGTAGTGGTAGTCTGGCGATACCTTTATATCTTGCTATTATTTTTATTTCTTCACTGTATAATATTTTGTTTATATCATCTAGTGATCTGAGAGGTAGTGTTACAATTTTATTTCTATGCCCATCTATAAAGGTTAATCCCTTTCCACTGCATTTATGATGCATGTAGATTATATCGTCCAAGTATACCGTCTGCCGGAACTCCCTGATCCTGCATTATTGTATGTAACGTCAGACTGAGCCCTCTATGTTTCATATGTTGAATTTCAATTGATCCTGCGGTAGTCACATGTCCCCCAAATGCTCCGCTCAGATCTTTTGTGTCTTTTAAATTTCTCTCTAGTTTATTATCTAATGCACTCCACTTCACCAAGCTAGAGTCTGCACCAGAATCTACGAGTAATATTAGTTTCCCATTTTTCGCTTGTCTGAATTCCCCATGTCTACTATAAATAATTCGATTTTTCTTTGATTTTGTATATATACTTTATTTTAATTCTTTAATATTTTCAATATATTTACTAATATTTTTATTCCTGAAGTAATCAGATCATTAAATTTCTTCCAATTTTCTTCTATACATATCCTATTTATTATAATCATAAAAATTATTTTTTGCTGTTAATGCTACTATGCCGAATACGTTCAACGTTAATACAATTAGTGAAATAAAATTATCTACCATTTTCCTACCATTGATAGCGAACGTATCCACTGCCGCGCACGGCGTCTGATTCACAATTCATATCTTCTTTGGCCTGATTTCGCAATTTGTCTTGGGTTCCCAGATTATTGGCCTACTCTGGGACCCTAACAGTTTCCCTGGTTGCGGGTAGACTCAAAATCTCTCTTCGCAAAACAGTTTTCTAACGTATGCCCAATTCTTGCATACCATTTACATTTATTTAAATACTGATTATTATTATGATTATGATTATTATTACTACTATTCCCATTATTAGTATTCCGATAATTACCATTTCTATTTCCATTATTATTGTTGTTATTGTTATTGTAATTCTTTTCATTGTTATTAATATAATTACGATTAATATTCTGATAATTATTATTATTATTGTTATTATAATTATTATTATTGTTATTATAATTATTATTTCTATTTTCATTATGATATTCCCAATTATTGTTGTTATTATATCTTCGAACATTGTTATTCCTATGATTGGCTTGCGTATTATTCTCGTAGCCATCATTGTAATCGTAATTTATTGTTTTTTGTCTACGCGTACAGTTTTGCTCCGGTTCCGGTTCATTATTTGCACATCTAAGGCTCGTTTCGTGGCCGTAATTGCCACATTCTTGACAGTAAGGCATGTTTTCCGACTGATACATTCGTCCCTCGTATGTTCGTCATTCCCGCAAAATGGACATGTTGGAATAACTTTATCCCTTTTGTTTGCGAGCATTTCGTACCCAAATGATCCACTATTGTTTCCTATAACAATTTTTTCGCATGTTATTTGTGAGGCCCTGTTATAGAGCATCTCTGGGGCATTCTGTGTTGGTTCTATTACACGCCCACTTTGTATTATCTCCAACGTTTCTACTGCTTCCTCTATCAGTGAATCTAGTGAGTTTGACTTATTATTTAGTATGTGTATTTTCAGTGTGCTGTCTTTAAGACCTACTTTCAAAGTCTTTTGTATGGATTTGTCCAGTTCCATTAACATTGCCTCGTCCCCTGTGCCGTTATATTTTTCTTTTATTAATTCCACCGCCTTTGTTTTCAGGACATTTAGGCGTACTGCAAAAGGTCTAATTTCTTCCGTTGATGTTTGATAGGCATGATTTATATCATTTATCACTGAGTCTAATGTTATGGTTTTAAAATATTTTCGCTTTATTAGAGTATATAATTCATCTAATCTGCTAAATTGAATTCCGTTAACTAGTTCAAATGCGTCTCCATACATTCTTAACTTAACACATGATATAAATTCTCGTAACTCTGTTTCCTTCGTAGCCTTTACCGCTAAATCACATCCTTGTATGAATCTAAATACTTCAGAGGGGAGATCATTGGAATCCGTGCCTGAGAACATCGGAACCAAACGGTTCACGGTCTTTGCAATATGTTGGATACTCATTTTAAAATCTAGGACATTAAATTTCTCAATATTACTGGTATCACTACTGAATTTTTATTTAACTTCAGATTTTTCTCGACAGATTCTCCTTATTTATTTAAAAATTTATTATTTGTTTACACCATGTTTTCATTATTTTCCTCAAAACTCACTACAATACGATATATTTTATTTCGTCCAATTTATCCATTTAATTTTATTGTTTCATGTTGTGTTTTCTTTAATTTTCATTGTAGGGCTTCCATTAAAAATACCAGTTAAGATTTCATTTCCAACAAAATTATTTAAATTACCAAAATTAGATTTTATTTAAATTATTGACTATTTATTTTAAAAACATTTTTAAAAAAAAATGTCTATCTTCCATCTAGAGCGGTTGTTTTTGGTTCTAAAACCGACTGCGCCAATGTTAAAGTCCCTATTTCATCACCTAAAATGAGACATTTAATAAATACTAACACTTACTCCATTTCCAGTTTATCCTTTTTATATCTTTTATTTCTTTTTACTGTTCAACTTGTGAACTCACTTCTTAATCTAATGACAACCCTCACTCAGAAAAAAATACTATATAAATAATAGTTTTTTACTATTAAAAGTAGTCAATAGGATAAATTATTTTTTTAATCGGAAAATACCATTAAATACTAGAAAATACCATGACATTGCCATTGAGTTTATATGAGAAGATTTATTTTTTGTATACTATTAAATCAATAATTGTCCTATTGACCAATTTTAATGGGATTTGAGGGAATTTTTTTCTGGGTGCACTTAAAAACTAAATAACTATAGCTTATATACTTAATCTAAGTTTCAATGCTATTTTTCCAGTGTCTTGCTGCTTCAGCCTAGAAACATAATTTTGGCCAAACACAGTGTGTCTTTTGACCAGAAGCATAATTTTAACCAATCACAAGTTCAGTAAAGAACACAAGTTCGATCCGATCTTAACGCTGACCGTGAAAGCAACTCTTGCATAATCAGCAACCCGCGATGACATTGAATTTAGGCCATCGCAAAGTCATTGAATTGAAGTCATCCTTGTTTACAAACAAATTGCACCACGTGCTTATTTTTTTGAAGCTAGCAACTTGACGCTGCTGAGAATTTGGTTTACAGTTACAATTGATGAATAAGTAAATTGTCGCCGCTTGTTTTGGCAACGACCAAAAGGTGTGTCATCAAACCAACATAATTTACTTTTTGTTTTACCAACAGAATGCATATAATTTTATTTAAATATTTAGCATTAATATTTAGCAACAGCAACTACCCACTAGAAAAATATCAATGAACTGCCACGCTATGAGTGACTGTCATAATGCTAACTCTCAACGCTTTTGGGTACTTGATATTACAGACAGTGTTTGATAATTGAGTTGAAATTCACCAAAATGCATTATATTTAAATGAAAATACATATTTTTAATGAATATATACATTTATGCATGTGAATAAAAATGAAATGATGGCATAATGTCCACTGTTTTAACAATAAATATTAACGAGTATTAACGAGCTTTTTTCTTAAATCGACATCACAAATCTAATTTGTTTACATTGTTTTAACTATAATTTATTGATATGAGATATTGAATTAAAAGTAAGTAACAAAAGGCGTACTTATATATTGTATATGGCCAATAAGCAATAAATGTAAAATTTTAATGAAACGAAAACATCTGTTTTTGGTACATCAAACTGAAAACTACCATACTACACAAATACGAAATAAGTGTGTTCACGAAATGTGATACATTTCTACAATACTGCTAATGTACATCGGCAACTGCTCCGTTTCGTGAATACCTTTAATATAATCCAGCCGCGGTAGCTCAGTGCGTTGGACTGCGAGCCGAAAGGTACCAAGCCTGGAGTGGGGCTAACAACATCATTTCATAGAAACATTTTTCTTCGCTACCTCTCGGCAGTAAATGGCAAACCTACGAGAGTAAAACATTGCCTATGAAAAACTCTGACCTGCCGTTCGGATTCGGATATAAACTGTAGGTTCCACCACTTTGAGTATACATATAACACGCACAGCTCAAAATGCTGAGAGAGCACGGCCAAACATCTTATAAGACAGTAGTGATAAACTATTATTATTATTAATAGAATTTTAGCATGCACAAAAAAAATTAATTATTTGTTATTATTTTGTAAAATGTTTTGAGATATAAAATGTGTGTCTTAAGTGATTAAAATCTCTAACTTTACTAAATTCTAAAATAATTATTTATTTCACATTTCAGCTCATTTTACTTAAGAAATGATACAACACTGAGGAAAGAGAGTGCGGTGAGAGTACGGTGTAACAAAGTAAAACAAAACCTGATAAAAATATAATGCGTGGTTTTGGAAAAAAAAAATATTATTTTTGATAATACTAATCTTATATGTTCTTATTTCTTATAAATCGTATATATATATATATATATATATATATATATCTATATCTATATATATATATATATATATATATATATATATATATATATATATATATATATATATATATATATATATATATATATATATATATATATATCTATATATATATATATATATATATATATATATATATATATATATATACTATTTATAATATATATATATATATATATTTTTATTTTTTTTTTATCATAAAACATTATTCTTATAATGTTGTATGAATTATAATAATGCATTATATGATTAAATAAATCTCAACTATTTATTGTAAAAATATATTTTATTTAGTGTAAACTCAATCTCTAACAATATATATATATATAAATAAATAATAAATATATAGTTCAAAAATATGTATTTTTAAAATGATTATACTGCCTTTCTAAACAAAACCAACCATCTCTATTGTACATTCATTGAAGTATTATTGATTTCTCGATAACATTAACAAAAAACAATTAATATTTTTATTCTACTTCAAACATTTTAATTTTTCAGTGAATTTTTTGGGAAACGGAGGCAGTGTGATCGACTGATAGTTTTTGCAGTTCACACGAACTTATATTCGTTGTGCTCACTCAACTCTAACAATCCTCTCACCCTTTCCGCTTCACCGGTGTTCCCATCAACCAAGCACCTTGCGGGCTGAAGCTTTCATACTTACATATTTTTATACCCTACGCTAAGAGTGAAAGGGTATTTTCAGTTTGGTACGCCGTTTGTATATATATTCTTGATCACCATGACCTCCTGAGTCGATTTAGCGATGTCCGTCTGTCTGTTGAAATCCCTACTACTTTTAAAATTGAAGAGCTAGATAAATGAAACTTATAACTTAGAGTACTAATATACCTACGCTATAAATTGGCGAGATCGGTCCATTGTGACCTATGATCCGACCACTTATGTTCAAATACCTCATATAAAATGTACATATAAAGATCAATTTTTATGTATACGTGCTTAGGTAAACTTTTTTGGTCAAATATATATTGATATCATGCTCAAATACATGATAATAATGTTTTCCGGCGAAAAGACTTGTGGTTCACAAAAATAAATCGAAATTCGGTACACCTACCCATTTGTAAATATGGGTACCAAATGAATGGAAATTCTTCAGCGATTGAATGTTTGTAGTTATTTTCAGGATTCGTGTACCCTGGTGACCTATATATCAATTTGAATGGTAACCACAATATGTGTAGGGTATTTATAGTCGGCTTACACCGACTATAATTTTGATAATCCTAACTATCATAATTACACCTACTTTAAAATTTCCCATGTGATCTAACCTTCCCAACTGGTTTAAATTGTCAAAGACTTGGAGTTCTTTTTGTTTAAATCGAAAAATTTCCAATCACTATGATTTGTGAGCGTTTTGCTTCAAGTCTTGAGTGTGAAAAATGATTTGAGCAAAGTGATTGCAAAATCATTTGCGTTTCAGTCGTTTATGCAGCAACCAAATGACTTTTTATTTTGGGGATTGAATCATTTGACTTGAAAACTGATTGCAGTTTTTTTGTGATTCAATCTTATGACTAAAATGAACAGATGATTTAAATTACTGAATTAAAAATGATTGCAAAATCTAGTGATTCGATTCAAAGATTTTGCTTAATATTTCCAGCAATCCAAAGACTTGAAAGGTAATTGAAACTTAAGATGATTGAATCTGTAAAAGATTTAAATAAAGATTTTAAAAATGATTTTCATTTATTGATTTAAATCTAATTATATATTAACAAATGAATTGAAAAAAGATTACAATTTATTTCTTTAAAAATATTTGTGATTTGCTTTTTTTAAATCAGGTAAATGAATTGAAGTCAAGAGACTGAATCATTTTCGTGGATTAAAATAGATGTAATTTTGTCTATAGTCAACATATAACAACTTTTCAAAATTCCATATAAACTGATAAATTTGTGGAAACAACGTGGAAAACTTTAATTGCTTTATTTAAACGTTCGACTAGAGTTCATTGTCTAAAATCAGAACATAATCTTCAGCTTGAAATATTTTTTTATACCCTATACTAAAGTGTATATTTAGTTGGAAGGCCGTTTATAACACCCAGATATAAGCATTTCCGTTATAGAAAAGTATATATGTTTTTGATCAGGAGGTCTTCTCAGATTTAGTGTCTGTCTGTTGAAAGCACGATTAAGAAATGCCACAAAGTCAGCAAGGTGCAGAGCGATGAGTTGCGTAGAACAATTTTATAATATGTTAAAAGTAAAACTAATCAAATACATTATACAAAAAAACTGATCGATTATGTTAATTTTATGTCAATTGAAAGGTAAATTCAATATTGTAGCAAATACAGAGAGTATAAATAGTATAGAGATTCCTTCCGAATTTGCCGACGTCGGGCGAAAACATTGGTTATGTGGAAGTGGAATTTAACATAACATGATTTAACAGATATGAACAAAAATGGCGTAAAGGTGGCGCTGTGTTCGTTCATTTCGAATAAAACTGAACGAATTGAATTCTTGTAATGCGTTCAATTTGTTTTCAATTAATTAGCAACAAAAAAAAAAAATGGGGCATAATTTTCAATTGTTGTGCATATTCAGATATCTTCAGATTTTTTTTTTTAAAGTAACAAATAGTATTAACTTTGTTTCAATGTTTGAAATCAGTGCGAAAAGAGCCTATATGCAGCAGGACATTGAAAGATAAGTAACATAAATGTAATTAAAATAACCTTATTCCTCATTGCAGACTAGCAAAGGGCACTTTTGATTATTAATGGTGGAACAAAGCCATGGATCAAAAATCAATGTCTTCAATGCAAATGAATCAATTAACAACTGCATCTACCTCGCCCAACTGCACCCATGATTTTCTGCGGTTTACAAAATGCTTGTTGTAAACCGAAAAGGAAACAATTACCTACAAGAATTCGCACAACATTACAGTAGCTATTGCGTCATTGATAAGGCACTTGGCGACTGTGGGGACATGATGGTGCCCATTGAGATCGCGAAGGATTTGAATCTATTGTTGCAGAAAGGCAACCGGCTCACCCTCCAATGGTAATGATGAGATCTTTAAGGACCACATTAAGAGTCTCAGGTGATCAGCCGATCATCCCGGTTAGTGTCATGGAAATTGCTACTTTGTAAACTATTTTAATTTAATGATTAACTTAATATTATAATTCAATTTTTTAATAATTAATTATTAAAATTTTCAATTTAAATTAACATACAAATATACGAAGAAAACAAGATCTTTATGAAAGTCTTGCTGCAACTATCTGTGTAAATTTACACCTTGTAGCAAATATCCCATAAGTTTCAATAAATTTGCAATAAATTAATATTTTTTAAATATTGTTACGAAAATTCAGTCTACGGAAAACTGTTCTACGAGTTCGTATCGCTGGATTGTGTACAAAAT
The DNA here is from genome assembly GCA_951804985.1 of Dryomyza anilis. NCBI lineage: Eukaryota > Metazoa > Arthropoda > Insecta > Diptera > Dryomyzidae > Dryomyza > Dryomyza anilis. Next base: position 4,231,496 of record OX638136.1, on the reverse strand, counting down.
AAAAACGCACTTTGGTTTTAACTAGTATTATTTCAACTAGTATTAATTAACTTTATTAATTTAAATAACAACTTAAAGAATAATCACTTACATCAACTGCTGAATTACTACAATTTATCTTTACAATGTTCACTCACGAGATGCACTAGTTCACTATTAAATCACAACTGAAGTACAGTGCCTCAGATGCGCGGTCTTATATACTGCAGGCATCAGTTCGACACGTTTCGACAAGCCTCAAGAACCTTCTACTCGTTTCGTGAATGACGCATGCTATTGGCATCTCCTTCGCACTCATGTGTTTTAATGTGTCGATCTTCCATTTCTTTCTCGCACATTGCATAGTGCGCTGAATGATCTTCCGTCTCTTTCTAACACATTGCTTAGTGCGCTGAATTGTCTGGCATCTCATTTATTATTGTTGATTGCTTGCACAGTGGAGCAAATTACCTCTTTTCGTAACACTGCCCTCCACCTAAATCTGTTCGTCCCGAACAGATGTTAATCCTCTCTCTCTCTATACGGCGCCAACCTTTCTAAATATACCACTTTCATTTTCCGTCTAACGCCTGCAGTATTCTGAATCCGATACACGACATCGTTAATTCTTTTAATTATCTTGTATGGTCCTTCCCAGTGTGTTTGTAGCTTAGGGGATAAGCCTTTCTTCCTTTGTGGGTTATAGAGCAAGTTGCAAGTATAAAACAAGTTGTCCTTCCGTAAATCCCTCTGAATTTGTGCGCAAGTCGTATCTGGCCTTCATCTTATCACTCGCAAATTGTGTACGCTGTCTTACAAACTGATGCACTTCGTTCATTTCTTCACTTTTTCTGAAAACATAATTGTGTACAGGAATTCCAGCTGAAGGACTCGCACCAAACTTTAAATCCGCAGGTAATCTTAAGTCTGTCCCAAAAACAATGTTCGCAGGTGAAGCAACTGTGGTGTCATGAACCGCCGTTCGATATGCCATGAGAAACAGTGGTATGTGTTTATCCTAATCTTTTTGATTTTTATCAACCACTTTTCTGAGATACTATTCCAAAGTCCGATTGAATCTTTCCACCATGCCATCAGATTGCGGGTGCAAAGGCGTTGTTCGTGTTTTGTGTATGTTGAGGACTTTGCATACTTCCTTAAAAACTGCAGACTCAAAATTTCTTCCTTGATCTGAATGCAATTCCAACGGTACTCCAAAATGGCTTACCCAGTTGTTAACTAATGCATCCGCAACTGTTGTGGCTTCTTGATTCGGCATGGGATACACTTCAGGCCACTTGCTGAAGTAGTCAATGACGACAAGCACATACTTATTCCCCGCATCACTGATTGGAAACGGCTCGGCGACATCAATGGCAATACGCTCGAATGGTGCTCCCACGTTGTATTGATGCATCCTGCCGCGACTTCTGACTGTTGGTCCTTTTGCTGGTACACATTGCGGGCAACTGCGAATCCAATCTGCGACTGACTCTTGGAATCCAATCCAATAAAAACGTTTCTTTACCTTCTCGACCGTTTTATTAATGCCCAAATGACCACCACTAGATCCACCATGGTATTCCGCTAATATCTCTTTTATTTTTGACTTGGGAACAACAATCAAACTTCGAGCGGATGTGCCATATTCATTTTCCCATACACGATATAAGCAACCATCTTGCAGCTTTAAGCTCTGCCACTGTGCCTAGTAAGCTTTAGTTTTAGCACTGTCGGCAGCTATATCTTCCCATGATGGTTTTCTTTGCTGTTCCTTGAACATCATGATTTTTGTGAGGTCGGAATCACTCATTTGATCAATTTGAATTTGTTCCGGAGTCCATTTTTCATCGGGCAAAACATTTAGCAAACGAATATCAATTATGTTTTCTTTTCCTTCCGCTCTTGAACAATTTCTGCATTCAAGTTTACAAGGACGCCGTGACAAAGCATCTGCATTTCCATGATTTCCTCCTTTACGATGTTCGATTGAGAAATCGTAGCTCTGTAATCGTTCTATCCAACGCGCAATTTGGCTTTCCGGATCTTTGAACTGAAGTAACCATCGTAGTGCTGCGTGATCGGTTCTCAAGTGAAACTGTTGTCCGTACGGATACTTATGGAAAATTTTCACACTTTTAATTACAGCAAGAAGCTCCCTCCTGGTGACACAGTAATTTCGCTCGGGCTTGGACAATGTTTTACTGGAGTATGCGATCACTTTTTCTTGCCCATTGATCACTTGAGAGAGAACTCCGCCTATTCCGTATCCACTTGCATCCGTATCAAGTATAAATTTCTCACCTGGAATTGGATACGCAAGAATTGGTGCCGAGCACAGTAGATTTTTTAATTTCAAAAATGCCCTTTCTTGATCATCGCCCCATTGAAATGAGCGGTTCTTTCTTGTCAACTCATGAAGACTGCTTGCAACATTGGCAAAACCTGGAACAAATCGTCTGTAGTATGTACATAGCCCCAAGAAACTTCGTAGGTCATGTAGATTTTGCGGTCTGGGCCACTCTTTCACTGCAACTATTTTATCTTCATCGGTATGCACTCCTTCCGTGGTAACTCGATGGCCCAGATACTTGACTTCTTTCTTGAAAAGTGAGCATTTCTTTGGGCTAAGTTGTAGACCCGCATTTTTCAATCGAAGGAATACTTCCTCTAGATTGCTTAGATGTTCGTTGAAATCCTTGCCCATAACAATGATGGCATCAAGGTATACTAGGCATGTTTTCCAGTGTAAACCTTTTAATACGTGCTCCATTAACCGCTCGAATGTTGCTGGGACACTGCATAGTCCAAACGGCATTACCAAAAATTGCCATAGTCCATCTCCAGTATTGAATGCGGTCTTCTCTCGATCTTTCTTATCGATTTCTACTTGCCAGTAACCGCTTTGCAAGTCCAACGTGGAAAACCACTTAGCATTAGATAGTGTATCCAATGTGTCATCGATTCTTGGCAATGGCTAACTATCTTTCTTGGTGACATCATTAAGTTTTCTGTAATCAACGCAGAACCGAGTGCTACCGTCTTTCTTTTTCACCAATACTACTGGTGAACTCCATGGACTAACAGATGGTTCCACCACGCCATTTGTGTGCATTTCTTCAACCAAATGTGATACTTCGTCTCTTTTCGCAAGTGGTACCCTTCTTGGTGCTTGACGAATTGGGTTAGAATCACCAGTGTCTATTCGATGTTTTACAATGGCAGTTCTGCCATCCTTTTGGCCCTTTTCAGCAAATATACACCGATATTTGTCAATTAGCTGTTGCACTTGACTCTTTTCTTTGCCACCCAAATCCTTCGTCCACTCATTTATAAACCTGTGAGTATATTGTTTGTTTATTTGCGATGTGCCGTAGTCCCTTGATAGATTTGACTCACAATTTATAATCGCTGATGCCTCTTGACACTGGCCAATCACTGTTCCCTTTTTAATTAATTTGGACGAGTTTTCCATGTTGAGAACTCTTATTGGAACAACTTTGTCGTTTGTCGCTTCTACTAATGTTCTTCCGACAACAATATTACTTCTGCTCATTTGCTCATCATTCGCTTCTATAACCCACAACTTGCTTATCCCACAATCTCCATTTAATTTCGCCCAAACAATTGCTTCTGAATTAGGTGGTATTTTTCTATTTTTATGAGCAATAACTTTTTTAATTTTCGGGCTCTGGTCACAATCAATGTTTAGTTGGATCTCCGTGTTGGCATAACACAAAATTTTTCTTGTTAAATCTAGTGTGAAACCGTTTCTTATCATGAAGTCCATGCCAAGTATTATTTCGTCTACTATTTCCGCCACTATAAAATCATTCTTAGCTGTCGTAGTGCCAATAGAGATTTCCTTGGTAATTTTTCCTCTGATTGGAGCCTCTTCACCTGTCGCTGTTTGCAATCTTATTCCGATAAGCGGCTCTACTACGTCCCTAACAAGGTTACTTCTTATAATTGAGTGAGAAGCTCCTGTATCCAACGTTACCATATATGCTACACAATCAATTAGCCCCTTGACAGTTAAACTTTTCGATTTTCGAGCAATTTGTGAAATGGAGATTCTGGGGCAATCGGTTATGGGAGTCAGATCGTGCTCCACAGATCTGACCCGTTTTAGTTTAAAGCTTGATTAAAATTTACGCTATTTTGGATATGATCCTGTCTTTCTTCATGCCTGGGTTCATCTGCAGATTGATTTATTGAGCGTTTGCGTTTTTTACGACAGTCACGTGCCATATGCCCATATGTATCACAGTTGTAACATTTACCTTTGAATTGCGTATCTTTGTTGGCTGATGTGTGTTCGGTTTTAACTGCTTGGCACACTACTTGAAATAAATCATAGTTCTCCACATCAATTCTACGCGCCTTTGGAGCCGATCGGCACAACGCATTTGCTGTCTCCTGTGTTAGAGCTATGGTAACCGTTTCCGTAAATGTTACCTTGGGCGCAATCACTGTTGCACGTTTTGTCTCCTGATCGCGTATGCCATCAACAAAAGCTTCGATCTTACACTTTTCTATGAAATCACTAGTTGAATCTGCATACGACAAATGCGCAAGCCTCTCGACGTCCGCTGCATACGCCTGCAAAGTTTCGCCATTTCGTTGCATTCTGCCCTTCAGCTCCATTCGGTATATCTGTTTCATGTGATCACTGCCATATTTTCGCTGCAGTGCAGCCATAACCGCTAAATAACTGTTTCGATCACTTTCTGGAACAATCTGCAATACTTCGGCTGCGCCTCCTTTAAGCGCCACGATAAGTGCGGTTACGCTGTCCTCATTATTCCATCGATTACTTGCAGCCGTGGTCTCAAATTGCAGCTTGAAAATGTTGAACGCTGTGGTGCCATCGTAAATCGGCGATTTTAGCCTCGTTCCACTAAAAACATGCTGTGTAGGTCCATTTATCTGCAACACGTGCAAATCTTTTTTTTATTTCCTGGATTTCTTTGTCTACACCGTTTCCTAATCTTTGAATTTTTCATCAATGTTCACTTCCATGTCATTTACATGCGTTTCTAGCTCCGTCACTTTGCTATGGAGTGTATTAGAAAATTCTAAAAGCTGCTTAGAATGCTCCTGCATCTGCTGCTTAATTTCAGTTTGCAGTTGATTAGAACTTTCTAGTTGCAGTTTCGAATTTTCTTGAAGTTTCTGTTCCATTTTGCTGGAATTTTCTTGAAATTTCTGTTCCATTCTGGTCGAATTTTCTTGGAGCTGTTGAATTTTCTAGAAGTTCTGTTTTAAGTTGATTGGAATTTTCTTGAAGCTGTTGTTGTATTGCTCCGAGCAACTGGCTCATATAAAAACTTTGGGACTGTACTTTTTGCTCCGTGTCCACCCTTTTCGATGACGCTGTGCAGCTTCCACTTCAAACTCGTGCTCTGCGAGGTCAATGCATTGGGTCTCTAATTCTTCCATTAGACGGTTTTGTAGCTCTACTTTCGTACCTACAGTTGGAAGATTATGAATCGCCTGCTCCTTCTTTAGCTGGTCGACTTTAAGTTGTTCGAATTTAACCATTTTGTTTCACAATCCCACTTCTGACACCAATGTTACGAAAATTCAGTCTACGGAAAACTGTTCTACGACTTCGTATCGCTGGATTGTGTACAAAATAAAAACGCACTTATATTTGGTTTTAACTAGTATTATTTCAACTAGTATTAATTAACTTTAATAATTTAAATAACAACTTAAAGAATAATCACTTATATCAACTGCTGAATTACTACAATTTATCTTTACAATGTTCACTCACGAGATGCACTAGTTCACTATTAAATCACAACTGAAGTACAGTGCCTCATATACTGCGGCCTTATATACTGCAGGCATCAGTTCGACACGTTTCGACAAGCTTCGACTTGTTTCAAGAACCTTCTACTCGTTTCGTGAATGACGCATGATATTGGCATCTCCTTCGCCCTCATGTGTTTTAATGTGCTGATCTTCCATCTCTTTCTCGCACATTGCATAGTGCGCTGAATGATCTTCCGTCTCTTTATTATTGTTGATTGCTTGCACAGTGGAGCAAATTACCTCTTTTCGTAACAATATGACGTATATGCAGATAGTTATGAAATGTTTGCCACAACAGCAATGAAAATTGAGATATTTACATTTGACTGATATCAAACATCCTGGTCTCTGATCACGTAACTTAAAAACGATCGTCGTTGAAACGATAGTCATAAAACGCTATCGTTTTTAGTTAAGTAAGACTATCGTCTAAACGATATCGTTGGGAGATTATCATTATACACGATTAGAGTCCTGAGTTCTTGGACATTTGCAAGAAAACTGTGGGCTTATTTTGACATTTCAATACTATAAAAAAAAGGAATATGGCGTACTTTTTCCTTACGCTCGATTTATCCACAACAATGAAGTAAATCCAATGGTGTAAAAAATGTCAATTCAAATATTACATTTTAATCGTAAAAGTGAAAATAAAATTTCCTGGGATTGAAATTATCAAAACGAACCATAAACGTGCTGTAAACTGAGTGGAAAAGATATGTAGCTTACTGTGTTTTTTATTTATAATTTTAAAAAATCCATTTTATTTTTGTATGCCATTTTAGGTTAAAATTTTTATTATTAAATTATATGATTCAAACAAGTCAGTAGATAAGAATAAAATTTCGTCACTAAACATCGAGAAACTAACCATAAGAAGTTCTTGAAGATTCCATTCTTAGAATTAAAGTGCGTGTTGATAAATTGCCGAAGCATCCTTCATGATGTGGGGTACCACCAGGCTATGTGGTATATCAATATGTGCGCAAACTGTTTTAGATAAGATATTTCAGCATCGGAACGTAATGTTTTTTAATCGCGGAATTCAACGAGTTTTGTCATGTCGATCTTAGACGAAATGCGGAATTTTCTGTGGAAATGTTGATTAAAAAGTAATAATAAAATTTAGATAATGTGATACCTACCAGCGATTCAGACATTAGTTTTCCTACAAAACCCATGTCCTCCACAGTGTAATGTAACTTCACAATTATATCATCGTAACGACTGATAAGTGACACCGAAGCTTTGTCCGATTGTACTTCGCTCAGGTTATCGAAGTATTCCACCACGGTATCAACGACCTTGAGCGTCGGAAATATACATTCAAAATAAATGTTTTTGATATCTTAATTTACTAACCTGAGTACAGCAGTGGAACAAATCCGTTGCAGCAGGATGTGTTGAAAACATGTTTGCAATTAGCCGCATTCTTGATTTCGCATTACATTGTATATCGTTTCACTTTGTAAATCTGAAAAAAATCAAGTAAAAAAAAAAAAAATCACATTTAAATTTTTTTAACTTATCTGTTGGTGTCTTGTTGGCAGTCTTGCAACATCTTCTTTCTTAGACCTGCTTCACAAAATGAGATTTTATGTTTCAAACATTCAGGCTATAACGGAAGAAAATCGGTACCTGTGTGTTGAAGTATTAATGGAAAGAAAACGGTGTAGTCCGTCTTAAGCAATTTGACGGTACGTTTTAGTTTCGGAGTTCCGAATAAATGTTTCTTGGAATGGTTTGATGTTCTTGATGATTTCGTCGAGTTGGGTTTATGTTATAATCTAAAAGTATGTTAATAGGCATTGTTTATTATAGTTGTAGAAGATTAGAATGAAAAATAGTTGTTCTGCGTCCATTTTGTTTACCTTTTTCTACGGTTAGATACATTCAGCGATATATTCAATCGACCAAAATTGAACCAAAGGATAAAAATAACAATATTCTGTTAATGAAAAAGTTAAAATTATAGACAAATCTATGGAAATAAGCCATTAAAAAAAATAAAAATAAATATTTCTATGTTCTTTTTTAGAGCAAGATCAGAACGATTCCAATTTAACCCATGTTCTTTTGGATAGTGCAAAATACCGAAAAAGAATTTTATTTAATTTTAAAATGAATATAATATGTTTAATTTTCTGCACCGAGTTTTCAAATTATTAACATTTTTTTTTTGAAATTAATTTATAAAATTTTATTTATTTAACAAATATATATATATATATACAGTGTCGGACAAAACTAAAGCATGTGACTTAAGATCTTTGCATTTCGGTCAATAAAAAATTACAAAGCAATTAAATTCAGTTATTTTTAATTTATATACAAGGATTATACAGTCTTTTAATAAAATATAAAAGAACTAAACATTATTTCTAATTTTAAACAATATTATTTATATAAAAGTAACGATATGATCAAAACTTAGGCGACAAAACTAAAGCACTTATGAATTCATTTATTGAAAAATTGAGATTTATCGAATATTTTGTGGCATATCCATTGTTTTTTATAATTGCAGCACATCTACGTGGCATAGATTCTACTAAATTATTCCAAACGTCATTAGAAATGCTTCTCCATGCAATTTCTGCTTGAACGAAAAGTGAGTCCTTATTTTTGCAGTTTTCGCGCTCAATTTTCCGATCTACAATTTCCCAAAGATTTTCAATGGGATTGAGATCCGGGGATTGCGCCGGCCATTGCAGAATATCAATCTTATTAGCAAGAAACCACTCTTTAATACATTTAGTAGTGTGCTTCGGGTCCTTATCGTGTTGATAGATCCACCTGAATGACATCTCCTCTTCCGCATGAGGCAACATAACATTCTGCAAAATATCTTTGTACATAAATCGATCCATTATGCTGGTTATTCTATGAATTGGCCCGATTCCTTGACCAGAAAAACATCCCCAGACCATTATGCTGCCACCTCCGTGTTTCACGGTTCCCTTTAAATAACGAGGATTTAAGCGTTGCTCTTTTGGCCTCCGTACTAGCCTCAATCCATCGGCCCTCGAATTCGGGAAATCACACTGTGCTTTATTTCAAACTTTTTTGCAATACCTGTTACAGTTTCACCATTATTAAATTCACTTATTATCATTTCTCTAAATTGAACTGAATATTTATTTCGAGCCATTACCTATATCGAGCCTTTTAACAAACTTGAAAATTAAAATGATATCTATTTTTTTATAACTGACATACAAATCAATGATTCGAAATTAAAATAAATTTCGTTCGCAATATAAACAGCTGGTAATTTATAGCAAGTCGATTTGAACACAATATAGGTTATGTGCTTTATTTTGTCGCGTCATATTTAGGCATACCGTTACATATGTCAAAGAAAATGTATATAAATGCATTAACAAATTACATGTGATAACATATTATTATAATATGTATATATGCATACTTGAATTATAGAAAAAAAAATATAAAATAGTTTATTTATAAAAATGTAATCAACTATATACTGAAATGGAAAAGTGTGTGCTTTAGTTTTGTCGGACACTGTATATATATATATATATATATATATATATATCTTGTATCTTATATTACGTATAAAATATTATATTGTTAAAATAATGTGTAGTTGTTAAAAATATAAGAAATGCATTACATACATATAGTGAACAAATTAGCAATTTTTTATATAATATAATTAAAAATAAAATACACCCAAAGAACGAATCAATTGGGGCAACCGTCTTTTTTTTCCAACCGATTTATTTAGTTCTGTCAACATTCGACTGATTCAGTTGTTGCAACACCGCGTATCAGTTCACACAACTAATGAGTACAATTGACACAACCAATTTGTTTAGTTGTGGTAGCCAATTTAATTATAAGAAATCGGCCATTTTACCTAGCGCTCCAACGTGTTGCAAACACGAAGTCAGCGTCACAAAAGCGTTCCCGAGATCGAACATTGCCGACGATTCGTTGTGCTGCTGACTTCGTGTTTGCAACACGTTGGAGCGCTAGGGCTGCATATATAAATACAACATATAGAAACACAATAGGAAGTACTCTGTAGAATAGTATGTCTCTAGTGTCCGCAGCACAAAACAAAAAAATAGTGAAAAAATCTGAAATCGCCTTAAAACAATTCCAAATATTGTTTAAGACTAAGACGTGGCACGCGCTGTCCGCAAAACAAAACGAGTGAAAAATGTAAAGCTTGCGCGACTGGTGTTGTCCTGCTTTGGCATCGCTATTATGCAAGACAACTGATTTCACAGTTGAATCAAATAAATATTGGTTGCTACAACTTAATGTTATATAGCTATCTATTAAGTCAACTATATATTGGTTAGGTCTCATATTTAATTTAGTTGCCGTGACAATAGTACAAAAAAATTGAAAATGGATAAAAAGTTTGTTTGCCCAATCAATGTTGCAGTTGCTTCAACTAATAGTTGGTTACGCTTCATACTATTGTTTACCACAAATGAATTTCAGTTGAAACTGACTAAATTTGGTAGATGCAAATGAATATTCGTTGAAACAACTGCACGTCAAGCAATTATTTTTTTGTGTGTACAAATAACAAAAACATTTTTAATATATTTTTTAAATTAATGTGTAAGTATTAAAGTTAATATTTAAATTTATATTTTCTAAATTTTTTTTAATTCAGTAATACAGGTACTATGTATTATATTTAGTGTATAGTAATTTAAATATATACATATAAATATATTATATACACAAGTCGCCTAATTTTTTTGTATTTTAATATTTTTTTGGTTTATTATATTTTTTTACAAAAGAAAAGCCAAATAATATTTAACAATAAAATACGTTAGTTAAAAGGTCATTATTTAAAGTATTAAGTATTGAGAATATGAAACAAGGCGTCTAGTTTTTTTGAATTTTTTTATTTTAATATTTTTTAGGTTTATTTTATTTTTTTTACAAAAGAAAAACCAAATAAACATTTAACAATAAAATACGTAAGTTAAAAGGTAATTATTTAAAGTATTAGGTATTGAGAATGGGGAAAAAGGAGTCAAGTTGTTTGTATTTTTGTATATTTATATTTTAATATATTTTGGGTTTATGTTTTTTTTTTACAACAGAAAAACCAAATAAGCATTTAGCAATAAAATACATAAGTTAATGTGATACCTACCAGCGATTCAGACATTAGTTTTCCTACAAAACCCATGTCCTCCACAGTGTAATGTAACTTCACAATTTTATCATCGTAACGACTGATAAGTGACACCGAAGCTTTGTCCGATTGTACTTCGCTCAGGTTATCGAAGTATTCCACCACGGTATCAACGACCTTGAGCGTCGGAAATATACATTCAAAATAAATGTTTTTGATATCTTAATTTACTAACCTGAGTACAGCAGTGGAACAAATCCGTTGCAGCAGGATGTGTTGAAAACATGTTTGCAATTAGCCGCATTCTTGATTTCGCATTACATTGTATATCGTTTCACTTTGTAAATCTGAAAAAAATCAAGTAAAAAAAATATTAATCACATTTAAATTTTTTTTAACTTATCTGTTGGTGTCTTGTTGGCAGTCTTGCAACATCTTCTTTCTTAGACCTGCTTCACAAAATGAGATTTTATGTTTCAAACATTCAGGCTATAACGGAAGAAAATCGGTACCTGTGTGTTGAAGTATTAATGGAAAGAAAACGGTGTAGTCCGTCTTAAGCAATTTGACGGTACGTTTTAGTTTCGGAGTTCCGAATAAATGTTTCTTGGAATGGTTTGATGTTCTTGATGATTTCGTCGAGTTGGGTTTATGTTATAATTTAAAAGTATGTTAATAGGCATTCTTTATTATAGTTGTAGAAGATTAGAATGAAAAATAGTTGTTCTGCGTCCATTTTGTTTACTTTTTTCTACGGTTAGATACATTCAGCGATATATTCAATCGACCAAAATTGAACCAAAGGATAAAAATAACAATATTCTGTTAATGAAAAAGTTAAAATTATAGACAAATCTATGGAAATAAGCCATTAAAAAAAATAAAAATAAATATTTCTATGTTCTTTTTTAGAGCAAGATCAGAACGATTCCAATTTAACCCATGTTCTTTTGGATAGTGCAAAATACCGAAAAAGAATTTTATTTAATTTTAAAATGAATATAATATGTTTAATTTTCTGCACCGAGTTTTCAAATTATTAACATTTTTTTTTTGAAATTAATTTATAAAATTTTATTTATTTAACAAATATATATATATATATATATATATATATATATATATACAGTGTCGGACAAAACTAAAGCATGTGACTTAAGATCTTTGCATTTCGGTCAATAAAAAATTACAAAGCAATTAAATTCAGTTATTTTTAATTTATATACAAGGATTATACAGTCTTTTTAATAAAATATAAAAGAACTAAACAATATTTCTAATTTTAAACAATATTATTTATATAAAAGTAACGATATGATAAAAACTTAGGCGACAAAACTAAAGCACTTATGAATTCATTTATTGAAAAATTGAGATTTATCGAATATTTTGTGGCATATCCATTGTTTTTTATAATTGCAGCACATCTACGTGGCATAGATTCTACTAAATTATTCCAAACGTCATTAGAAATGCTTCTCCATGCAATTTCTGCTTGAACGAAAAGTGAGTCCTTATTTTTGCAGTTTTCGCGCTCAATTTTCCGATCTACAATTTCCCAAAGATTTTCAATGGGATTGAGATCCGGGGATTGCGCCGGCCATTGCAGAATATCAATCTTATTAGCAAGAAACCACTCTTTAATACATTTAGTAGTGTGCTTCGGGTCCTTATCGTGTTGATAGATCCACCTGAATGACATCTCCTCTTCCGCATGAGGCAACATAACATTCTGCAAAATATCTTTGTACATAAATCGATCCATTATGCTGGTTATTCTATGAATTGGCCCGATTCCTTGACCAGAAAAACATCCCCAGACCATTATGCTGCCACCTCCGTGTTTCACGGTTCCCTTTAAATAACGAGGATTTAAGCGTTGCTCTTTTGGCCTCCGTACTAGCCTCAATCCATCGGCCCTCGAATTCGGGAAATCACACTGTGCTTTATTCAAACTTTTTTGCAATACCTGTTACAGTTTCACCATTATTAAATTCACTTATTATCATTTCTCTAAATTGAACTGAATATTTATTTCGAGCCATTACCTATATCGAGCCTTTTAACAAACTTGAAAATTAAAATGATATCTATTTTTTTATAACTGACATACAAATCAATGATTCGAAATTAAAATAAATTTCGTTCGCAATATAAACAGCTGGTAATTTATAGCAAGTCGATTTGAACAATATAGGTTATGTGCTTTATTTTGTCGCGTCATATTTAGGCATACCGTTACATATGTCAAAGAAAATGTATATAAATGCATTAACAAATTACATGTGATAACATATTATTATAATATGTATATATGTATACTTGAATTATAGAAAAAAAAATATAAAATAGTTTATTTATAAAAATGTAATCAACTATATACTGAAATGGAAAAGTGTGTGCTTTAGTTTTGTCGGACACTGTATATATATATATATATATATATATATATATATATATATCTTGTATCTTATATTACGTATAAAATATTATATTGTTAAAATAATGTGTAGTTGTTAAAAATATAAGAAATGCATTACATACATATAGTGAACAAATTAGCAATTTATTATATAATATAATTAAAAATAAAATACACCCAAAGAACGAATCAATTGGGGCAACCGTCTTTTTTTTCCAACCGATTTATTTAGTTCTGTCAACATTCGACTGATTCAGTTGTTGCAACACCGCGTATCAGTTCACACAACTAATGAGTACAATTGACACAACCAATTTGTTTAGTTGTGGTAGCCAATTTAATTATAAGAAATCGGCCATTTTACCTAGCGCTCCAACGTGTTGCAAACACGAAGTCAGCGTCACAAAAGCGTTCCCGAGATCGAACATTGCCGACGATTCGTTGTGCTGCTGACTTCGTGTTTGCAACACGTTGGAGCGCTAGGGCTGCATATATAAATACAACTTATAGAAACACAATAGGAAGTACTCTGTAGAATAGTATGTCTCTAGTGTCCGCAGCACAAAACAAAAAAATAGTGAAAAAATCTGAAATCGCCTTAAAACAATTCCAAATATTGTTTAAGACTAAGACGTGGCACGCGCTGTCCGCAAAACAAAACGAGTGAAAAATGTAAAGCTTGCGCGACTGGTGTTGTCCTGCTTTGGCATCGCTATTATGCAAGACAACTGATTTCACAGTTGAATCAAATAAATATTGGTTGCTACAACTTAATGTTATATAGCTATCTATTAAGTCAACTATATATTGGTTAGGTCTCATATTTAATTTAGTTGCCGTGACAATGGAAACAAAAAAATTGAAAATGGATAAAAAGTTTGTTTCCCCAATCAATGTTGCAGTTGCTTCAACTAATAGTTGGTTACGCTTCATACTATTGTTTACCACAAATGAATTTCAGTTGAAACTGACTAAATTTGGTAGATGCAAATGAATATTCGTTGAAACAACTGCACGTCAAGCAATTATTTTTTTGTGTGTACAAATAACAAAAACATTTTTAATATATTTTTTAAATTAATGTGTAAGTATTAAAGTTAATATTTAAATTTATATTTTCTAAATTTTTTTTAATTCAGTAATACAGGTACTATGTATTATATTTAGTGTATAGTAATTTAAATATATACATATAAATATATTATATACACAAGTCGCCTAATTTTTTTGTATTTTAATATTTTTTTGGTTTATTATATTTTTTTACAAAAGAAAAGCCAAATAATATTTAACAATAAAATACGTTAGTTAAAAGGTCATTATTTAAAGTATTAAGTATTGAGAATATGAAACAAGGCGTCTAGTTTTTTTGAATTTTTTTATTTTAATATTTTTTAGGTTTATTTTATTTTTTTTACAAAAGAAAAACCAAATAAACATTTAACAATAAAATACGTAAGTTAAAAGGTAATTATTTAAAGTATTAGGTATTGAGAATGGGGAAAAAGGAGTCAAGTTTTTTGTATTTTTGTATATTTATATTTTAATATATTTTGGGTTTATGTTTTTTTTTACAACAGAAAAACCAAATAAGCATTTAGCAATAAAATACGTAAGTTAATGTGATACCTACCAGCGATTCAGACATTAGTTTTCCTACAAAACCCATGTCCTCCACAGTGTAATGTAACTTCACAATTTTATCATCGTAACGACTGATAAGTGACACCGAAGCTTTGTCCGATTGTACTTCGCTCAGGTTATCGAAGTATTCCACCACGGTATCAACGACCTTGAGCGTCGGAAATATACATTCAAAATAAATGTTTTTGATATCTTAATTTACTAACCTGAGTACAGCAGTGGAACAAATCCGTTGCAGCAGGATGTGTTGAAAACATGTTTGCAATTAGCCGCATTCTTGATTTCGCATTACATTGTATATCGTTTCACTTTGTAAATCTGAAAAAAATCAAGTAAAAAAAATATTAATCACATTTAAATTTTTTTTAACTTATCTGTTGGTGTCTTGTTGGCAGTCTTGCAACATCTTCTTTCTTAGACCTGCTTCACAAAATGAGATTTTATGTTTCAAACATTCAGGCTATAACGGAAGAAAATCGGTACCTGTGTGTTGAAGTATTAATGGAAAGAAAACGGTGTAGTCCGTCTTAAGCAATTTGACGGTACGTTTTAGTTTCGGAGTTCCGAATAAATGTTTCTTGGAATGGTTTGATGTTCTTGATGATTTCGTCGAGTTGGGTTTATGTTATAATCTAAAAGTATGTTAATAGGCATTGTTTATTATAGTTGTAGAAGATTAGAATGAAAAATAGTTGTTCTGCGTCCATTTTGTTTACTTTTTTCTACGGTTAGATACATTCAGCGATATATTCAATCGACCAAAATTGAACCAAAGGATAAAAATAACAATATTCTGTTAATGAAAAAGTTAAAATTATAGACAAATCTATGGAAATAAGCCATTAAAAAAAATAAAAATAAATATTTCTATGTTCTTTTTTAGAGCAAGATCAGAACGATTCCAATTTAACCCATGTTCTTTTGGATAGTGCAAAATACCGAAAAAGAATTTTATTTAATTTTAAAATGAATATAATATGTTTAATTTTCTGCACCGAGTTTTCAAATTATTAACATTTTTTTTTTGAAATTAATTTATAAAATTTTATTTATTTAACAAATATATATATATATATATATATATATATATATATATATATATATATATATACAGTGTCGGACAAAACTAAAGCATGTGACTTAAGATCTTTGCATTTCGGTCAATAAAAAATTACAAAGCAATTAAATTCAGTTATTTTTAATTTATATATAAGGATTATACAGTCTTTTAATAAAATATAAAAGAACTAAACATTATTTCTAATTTTAAACAATATTATTTATATAAAAGTAACGATATGATCAAAACTTAGGCGACAAAACTAAAGCACTTATGAATTCATTTATTGAAAAATTGAGATTTATCGAATATTTTGTGGCATATCCATTGTTTTTTATAATTGCAGCACATCTACGTGGCATAGATTCTACTAAATTATTCCAAACGTCATTAGAAATGCTTCTCCATGCAATTTCTGCTTGAACGAAAAGTGAGTCCTTATTTTTGCAGTTTTCGCGCTCAATTTTCCGATCTACAATTTCCCAAAGATTTTCAATGGGATTGAGATCCGGGGATTGCGCCGGCCATTGCAGAATATCAATCTTATTAGCAAGAAACCACTCTTTAATACATTTAGTAGTGTGCTTCGGGTCCTTATCGTGTTGATAGATCCACCTGAATGACATCTCCTCTTCCGCATGAGGCAACATAACATTCTGCAAAATATCTTTGTACATAAATCGATCCATTATGCTGGTTATTCTATGAATTGGCCCGATTCCTTGACCAGAAAAACATCCCCAGACCATTATGCTGCCACCTCCGTGTTTCACGGTTCCCTTTAAATAACGAGGATTTAAGCGTTGCTCTTTTGGCCTCCGTACTAGCCTCAATCCATCGGCCCTCGAATTCGGGAAATCACACTGTGCTTTATTTCAAACTTTTTTGCAATACCTGTTACAGTTTCACCATTATTAAATTCACTTATTATCATTTCTCTAAATTGAACTGAATATTTATTTCGAGCCATTACCTATATCGAGCCTTTTAACAAACTTGAAAATTAAAATGATATATATTTTTTTATAACTGACATACAAATCAATGATTCGAAATTAAAATAAATTTCGTTCGCAATATAAACAGCTGGTAATTTATAGCAAGTCGATTTGAACACAATATAGGTTATGTGCTTTATTTTGTCGCGTCATATTTAGGCATACCGTTACATATGTCAAAGAACAAATAGCAAATTACATGTGATAACATATTATTATAATATGTATATATGCATACTTGAATTATAGAAAAAAAAATATAAAATAGTTTATTTATAAAAATGTAATCAACTATATACTGAAATGGAAAAGTGTGTGCTTTAGTTTTGTCGGACACTGTATATATATATATATATATATATATATATATATATATCTTGTATCTTATATTACGTATAAAATATTATATTGTTAAAATAATGTGTAGTTGTTAAAAATATAAGAAATGCATTACATACATATAGTGAACAAATTAGCAATTTTTTATATAATATAATTAAAAATAAAATACACCCAAAGAACGAATCAATTGGGGCAACCGTCTTTTTTTTCCAACCGATTTATTTAGTTCTGTCAACATTCGACTGATTCAGTTGTTGCAACACCGCGTATCAGTTCACACAACTAATGAGTACAATTGACACAACCAATTTGTTTAGTTGAAGTAGCCAATTTAATTATAAGAAATCGGCCATTTTACCTAGCGCTCCAACGTGTTGCAAACACGAAGTCAGCGTCACAAAAGCGTTCCCGAGATCGAACATTGCCGACGATTCGTTGTGCTGCTGACTTCGTGTTTGCAACACGTTGGAGCGCTAGGGCTGCATATATAAATACAACATATAGAAACACAATAGGAAGTACTCTGTAGAATAGTATGTCTCTAGTGTCCGCAGCACAAAACAAAAAAATAGTGAAAAAATCTGAAATCGCCTTAAAACAATTCCAAATATTGTTTAAGACTAAGACGTGGCACGCGCTGTCCGCAAAACAAAACGAGTGAAAAATGTAAAGCTTGCGCGACTGGTGTTGTCCTGCTTTGGCATCGCTATTATGCAAGACAACTGATTTCACAGTTGAATCAAATAAATATTGGTTGCTACAACTTAATGTTATATAGCTATATATTAAGTCAAATATATATTGGTTAGGTCTCATATTTAATTTAGTTGCCGTGACAATGGAAACAAAAAAAATTGAAAATGGATATCAATGTTGCAGTTGCTTCAACTAATAGTTGGTTATGCTTCATACTATTGTTTACCACAAATGAATTTCAGTTGAAACTGACTAAATTTGGTAGATGCAAATAAATATTCGTTGAAACAACTGCACGTCCAGCAATTATTTTTTTGTGTGTACAAATAACAAAAACATTTTTAATATATTTTTTTAATTAATGTATAAGTATTAAAGTTAATATTTAAATTTATATTTTCTAAATTTTTTTTAATTCAGTAATACAGGTACTATGTATTATTTTCAGTGTATAGTAATTTAAATATATACATATAAATATATTATATACACAAGTCGCCTAATTTTTTTGTATTTTAATATTTTTTTGGTTTATTATATTTTTTTACAAAAGAAAAGCCAAATAATATTTAACAATAAAATACGTTAGTTAAAAGGTCATTATTTAAAGTATTAAGTATTGAGAATATGAAACAAGGCGTCTAGTTTTTTTGAATTTTTTTATTTTAATATTTTTTTAGGTTTATTTTATTTTTTTTACAAAAGAAAAACCAAATAAACATTTAACAATAAAATACGTAAGTTAAAAGGTAATTATTTAAAGTATTAGGTATTGAGAATGGGGAAAAGTTTTTTGTATTTTTGTATATTTATATTTTAATATATTTTGGGTTTATTTTTTTTTTTACAACAGAAAAACCAAATAAGCATTTAGCAATAAAATACGTAAGTTAAAAGGTAATTATTTAAAGCATTGAGAATAGGGAACATGGCGTCTAGTTTTTTTATACATTTGTATTTTAATATTTTTTGGTTTATTTAATTTTTTTTTTACAAAAGAAAAACTAAATAAACATTTAACAATAAAATACGTTAACAATAAAAAGGTAATTATTTAAAGCATTAAGTATTGAGAATGGGGAACAAGGCGTCTAGTTTTTTCTGTAATTTTGTAGTATTTTTTGGTTTATTTTATTTTTTTTACAAAAGAAAAACCAAACATTTTACATATAACATTTAACAATAAAATACGTAAGTTAAAAGGTAATTATTTAAAGTATTAAGTATTGATAATGGGGAACAAGGCGTCTAGATTTTTTGTGTTTTTGTATTTTTTTGGTTTATTTTATTTTTTTTACAAAAGAAAAACCAAATAAACATTTAACAATAAAATACGTAAGTTAATCTAATTAAATAGTATATACTATTAAGACGAATTAGCGTTAAAATAATTATTACAAAATAATTACTAAAAATTGAAATTGGACGACACCAAAATAATTTTTTTTTTTATATATCAAGCATATTTGTTTGAATATTACGTATCATTGTCATTTGTGCATATATGTATATATATAAATTGTGAAATGTATGTTATATTATTATACGTAATACGTATGTTGTTAAAATAATGTTTAATTTAAAAAAATATAAGAAACCCATTACACACTTATATTGATTGGCAGGTTTTCGAAATAAGAGTTGGTATAGAAATTATTAAATGGCATTTAAAATATGTGACACAAAAAGTTTAACAACAAAACTTTTCGTACATCTATTCATGGATTGAAACAAAATCCAAAAACTAAAGAGGTTATAGATCTTTTGCACACTAATAAGCTATATGTAGTTAGTAAAATCAAATTTATTGAGTAATCTACTTTAAATTTAATGACATTTTTAATTGAGAATAAATGAAAATCCAAACATTTTCGTTAGTTATTTATTGACAGAAAATCAAGACAAACTAGTTTTTTTCTGTTTTAATGTACCATTTAGACAAACACGAACGGACGCACATACCGACGGACAGACAATATAATATCGGACAAACGGACAATCAGACAGACATACAGACACACACAGACAGATTAAAGAACAGACATACCGAAAGTCAACTTTTATTGCAAAAACATAAAAAAAAACAATAAATAAATTCAAATGGTTTGAAATGAACCGAAATGGTTATATGAAAAAAAGAAAATCGAAGGAATTTAATGAAAAAAAAAAATGGACGCAAAAACAGAAATTGATTGAATTAAGTGAAGTACAGCTGTGTAAAAAATAATGACAGCTCCTATAAATTTGAAATTATAGTATAGGAATACAAGTATAAAATTGGATTTGTTCGCGTTTTACTAAAACAAGGGCTTTTAGGTTCTATATTCAATCAAAGCAACACAAAATATTTTTTTAATAAGAATTGTAATTAATTAGTCTAGAATACCAATCCTGTGTTCGTAACATTTGTTTTTTTTTTTCGAACCATTCAGGATAATTAAGATTGGTTTCATTAATACATTTCTTTAAAATTCTGTATTTTAATTTACCCTCATGACAAGTATTATCGAAAATAACTTTGTAAATATTAAAATGTAATTTACATATATCGAAAAAATAATTTGAAGGATTTTGCAACAAAAGTTTACTTTCACTATAATTTTTCGTTCGTATAAAAATTTCACTATCGAATGAAATTTCATCTAATTTTCCCATAATTTTACTACAATCTTGACATTTATATTTTTTTCTATTTTAGCTCTTAACCCAAATTCTACAAAATTTGAATCTGGGATCCCTGATCGCATATAATTGCTCTTAAATGTAGCCCGCAGTCCAACACAGATTGTATTACATTATATATAGTTTCCAGCAGCGCCTCCGCTATATAAATTCATTGCGAACATGATAATTATGTGTTAAGAACTTCATTGATAATATTCTGGCTGACAGATATTCCACTTCACGAACGGACGGATGTGTGTTATTGCATAAGATCTTAAAACAGCAAAAAAAAATTCTAGCGCATCTTGATTTAAACGGCCAATAATAACAAACTAAATGTTTGTATTTTCAAATATGTCTTCAATTAAATATATCATTGAATTTAAAATAAATTTCAATCCACCAATACATTTAATTTTATTTCCTACATTAAGCTTTAAAGTGTTTAAAAAATGCCGATTAAAATTTTTGTCATTACAATTTTTGCCGTCAAACAAATCAAATCCATCATTAAGGGTTTTGACGAAATGCATAGTAGCATTGGCATTATTTTTATTTTCCTGTTTAGTAAACAGGTTATTTTCACTACAATACCGTATGCATGCTGCTACTGCATTACTCAAAACCTGCGTTGCCAAGCCAACACTCATTTTTTCTGTATTAGTAGGGCATATATGAGAGTCATTTAATTTCGGCATCATTTTAAATGTATTTGACCTATCAATATCGTATGTCTCTTTTATAACCTGCCAATTTGCCACTCCTCTCTCTGTTCCAATATCTCGCGAAAGAAATGTGTTTCTGATACTTTTAAAAAGATGACAATAATCGTAAATAACATATATTTTTTTTATTATTAAATATAAAATAATTGGTACTATAATTATTCGTCAGTTTCATCATACATGTTTGAATCTAGGGTCCCTGATTGCATATAATTGCTCTTAAATGTAAATAAATTCATTGCATATATTAATAAATATATATTTATTTATACAGGGTGTTTGGTTCATCGATGTAAATATTTCATGGGGTCATTCTATGACTCAAACAAATAATAAAATATAAATAAAATATCTAATTTTACACCCAATTTTAGATACAGGGTGTTTAGGAGACACATATTACTGAAACAACCTAGTCAGATTATAAATGCTAAATAAATAATTTAAAAGTTGTCTAAAAGCATCACAATTTTTTGAGTTTTTATCTTAAATACCTAAAAGAATATTAACATTCATTGTTATATTAAAATTAGTCTTAATATTCTTGTTATTGTCAAGACTAATTTTAATATAATAATGAGCCATTTGAAGCCATTTTCATCAACTACTTATAAAATAAAAGAATATAGTACACAAAAAAATACTATATAAAAAATAGTTTTTTACTATTAAAAATAGACAATAGGATAAATTATAATATTAATCGGAAAATACCATTAAATACTAGAAAATACCATGACATTGCCATTGAGTTTATATGAAAAGATTTATTTTTTTTGTATACTATTAAATCAATAATTGTCCCATTGACCAATTTTAATGGTATTTGAGCGAATTTTTTTCAGCGTGTACTGTCGAGAATTAGTTTTTCAATAAACCTTAAACCCAATTTCAAGACTAGTTTTTATATACTAAGGATTGGTAATATTCTTACACATTTTTAAAATAGTTGGATATAAACTCGGAAATTTTTAATCGTTTTTAACAACTTTTATTTGTATTTTATATTGTACGTATGTATTTAGTAAAAATAATTATAAAAAAAACGTAATATCCCTTTTTATGTGACCACAACTGTATATAAATAATATATGAAAATAGAATTTAAATTTTACTTACATTGCATCCCTCCCTCTGTGCAATAGAAAATATGCACATACTTCCAGGGATCCACCAAACCCTTCACCATGAATACCATGAGGCTGTTGGCGATGATCTTTTTTTTTTGAATATCTACTAAGATCCACAGCACTCAGACAGACTATATCCATTGTACTCTGAAATCTATTCCCTACAATTTTGTGGTTAATATCACCACGAGCGCCCATGCCCAAGCCGGGATTCGAACCCGAGACCTTCAGAGTGCAAGTCCAGCACGCTACCTCTGGACTGCTGAGGCCGGCATGATCTACGGTTGCATTGTATTCTAATTCTTTCCTCAATTGAATTTCATCATGCTGGCGGCCACTTTTGAAAAATTGGATACCAATTCGGGATTTATGCCTGGGAGGACTAGTTGTATGGGACGCCATCTGTAGAGGGAGGTTGGGCCTGGCATGTTGAAGTAGAAGTCTCCGACTACTACATACTCTTCTACAGACTCTTCTTTGCAAACTTCTACATTGTCGTCATTTTCCACTGGAATCGTTGTATTATTATTTCCTAAAAACAAGTATGAAGTATTCAAAATGAATAAAATAAAGATCACAAATTCAATAACATATCAAATAAATGATTATCAAGGAGAATTAATAAAAGAAGGATTTTATGAAGAAGAATTACTTAAAACTGAAACATCAAATACTTATCTAGTTGAAAAGGTTATAAAAAGAAAAAAGGATATGGCAAGAACAGAATTTCTTTTAAATCATTGAAACTGACTTTAATTTATGAATAACTTCCGTAGTTTTTCGATTTAATGATAATGATTAATAGGCCAGAATTCTTTACCTCTATTTTTTATAGTAATTTAAAGTTGAAAAATTGAAATTTTATATGAGTTATTTGAATATAAATGGTAGATAACAGGTCATAATGGACCGATTTCGCCAATTTTCGCACATACAGCGAAAATTGGCCCTACTACATAAGTAGTAGGGATTTCAACACACAGACAGACGGACAGACAGACATACGGACATCTTTAAATCGACTCAGGAGGTCATGCTGATCAAGAATATATGTACTTTTCCATACCGGAAAATAGACACTTTGTATCGGAGAATACAATACTTAAAATTTTAGATGTTATATCGAATTCTTATGAAAAATTTAATTTTCATACAAATTATAAATTAAGATCTAGCGAGCTATACAACCTAGTGTTTGTGTACACATACATTATTAAACCCAGATATGTAGGCGATCAAAAAATAAAATACATAAAAATATTTCCATTTTTAAATGAAATAAATTATATTCACTTTAAAAATATTGAATATTTTCCATTGGAATCTTCAAATATAAATAATATTTCTATAATGCTACGAGATGATGAAGGAAATAAAATAAATATTATGTCGAATAAATTTCCCGTTAACTGCACGTTACATTTTCGTAATATAAAAGAGGCTTCATAAGTTGTACTGATATCATTTATATCCAAGATTTATTCTGAGTACTATCTTAATCAATCTGGATCAAATTTAGATAATATAGAAGATATGTACCATTCTCCCGTTCGAAATTTAAAAGAAAAAGTTATTAACAAAATTAGAATTATACAAGATGGAAATGGAAATCATATAAAATTGAAACGTCTAAAGAAAAAAGAACATACGTAAACTATAACATTCGCCATTTCAATTTACAAAGATTTAAATTAGTTGTAAATGGAGAACAAGTACCAGCACAGCCGATTGAATTTGATTATAAATATGGATGTATAAGTACAAGGGGATATTAAACCTTATTAAACGTACATTACCTTAATAAGGGACATCAAATAACTGAAGAATTATTTGATAACGGATATTTCTTACTTGCACTTGACTTAACACCAGATCATAACAATAGCACTCACTACGGAAACTTTATAAATCAGGGTACAATACGAATTGAAGGTCGTTCAGTGAAGCACTTTCTAAAACAATTACTTGTTTAGCATATTGTGAGTTTGATAGTGTTTTGGAAATTGACAAAAATCGTACTGTATTACAATCAATATGAATACAAGTAATATAGAAAATATTTTATATATACATTTAGTAACTAAGAAAAATGTTAAACGAGTTTTTGCATCAAATCAAATAAAAATCCAGCAAAATCGAATAAAAAAGGCAGCATTTTATATTGTGAATATGTATTCATCATTTAAACCAGGATCATTGAATTGTAATATATTTTCCTCGAAAAGGGCCTGCTGAGTATTTTTGTTCTGCAGGGAACTCCCCTATTAAACCATTTGTAAATTTTATTTAAACAAATGCATCCACATTTATTAAAAGCAATATCCGAGTAGCCGCGGTAGCTCAGTGGTTAGTGCGTTGGACTGCGAGCCGAAAGGTCCCCGGTTCAAGCCTGGACTGGGGCATCTTTTCATAGAAGCATTTTTCTATACCGCGCTACCTCTCGGCAGTAAATGGCAAACCTCCGAGAGTAAAAACATTGCCTATGAAAAGCTCTCACCCGCCGTTCGGATTCGGCAATAAACTGTAGGTCCCACCACTTTGAGTACAAATATAACACGCACAGCTCAAAATGGTGAGAGAGCTCGGCCTAAGTTCTTATAGAACTGTAGTGCAAAACTATTATTATTATAATATCCGATTACAAAGTGAAATTTCAATGTTATGCGGTGTTTATTGCTGTATATTTATATATTTAAGTAGTAAAAATATTTCTGTATATAACAATTCACTCCGTGAATTGTTAATATTTTCCATTTATTGGTAATGCTTACAATAAGGGATAAACTTATTAACTAATTGTTATGATCATTCAATAATATACTATTAAATCCTTTTAAACAATTTTTTACTTTTATAACTTTCATAATAGTTTTTTTTTCCTATCAAATTGTAATGTAGACGATAAATAATTTTAATTCAAATTTCGATCCAGTTTATATAATGGATATCTCTTTAAAATGAGTTAAGTTCATTCCATTAGTATAAATATACTCAATTAAAATTTTAAAGAGAGCATATAAAATTTGACTCAAGAATAAACTAAATAAAATTAAACATGTTTTAACATGTTCAATCTTTAAAACTTATAGTATGTTGTTTAAAAAATATATGTCTAATAGTAAAATTCATACATATAGCCATGTTTTAAAGTATAATCTTCGTTCCTACCCAAAATTTCAAATTAAACCCTTTGTTCCTCAACTCTCTTGATGCTCATGCAAAATAAACCATCAAATAAACCATGGGAAATAAAAATAAAAATGCCGAACTTAAAACTTATATGAAGTCGAACAATATTGCTGACAGAAAATGTTATAGGGTGGTCGGCTTCAAGATACAAATATTTTATGGACTGATTCCTTGGATTTTAGAAATAAGATTGCAACAACTTTATCAATTAGTTGGTTTAGTTGGTTGCCGCAACAAATCAGTTCCCTGTGTGCACATAATGTTGTCAGTAGGTGTATAGGTTTTTGATTTTTCAAGGTCACTAGTGATCCGAGCGACTTTTTTTTAATTTTGGTATTTTTTTTTTGCGAATATAAATCGCGTGACAATTTATTTTTAATTTCACTTTGGCCGGTAAAGTGCAATTCAGGCCGCATTTTCAATCTTTTTCAGCGTTAATTTTAATCCCGTAGAATTACATGCAAAGTAATTCAACATGTATTTCAAAGTAATGCAGAGAGATATTACAAACTTTTTTTAATCTTTTAGGATTATTACAATTTAAACTATTTTTGGTCGAAATAGTTTAAAAAACAAGTTGGGAAAGTTAGGTCACATGGGTAAGTTCGGTCACATGGGATGGACTTTTATAGTCGGTCGGGCCCGACTATGGAATACCCTACACTTATGCTGAACATTTTTACACTCAGAATATTATTACATATCAGATATTTACGACTTATATTCCAATAATTTAAATAATTGATATAAAAGTAATAAAAAAAATAATCAAAAAATGTTGAAACATGTAGAAAAATAAATGTGGGCAGATCACACCGACTTTTAAAACATATGTAGAGATTTAAGGCTAATATTTCTTAATTTGGTTTTCAATAATTTTCGAATAAAATGTCCACTATAAAAAAGCGAGAAGTACTAAAAAATAAAATGTCGGCGTATCACGCCCATTTTTGGATCACATTTATAGGTGAATTCTAACAATACGTTTTAAATTTTATAAGTATATCTTGAATGTTATTGGTTCGTTAAGAGTTATATAAAAGTGACTTGTACGGGAGGTGGGCGTGTCCGAATTTAGAATATTTCAAAACAATATTTCGAGTAAGCAATCTTCTAGAACTGTTTACGAAAAAAAATATATGTAATCGGATTTTCGATAATTTTCCGTTTATCGATTGTTTTATACAACAGTAAACCCATATATAAATCAAAGAATATTTTTTAAAAATATAAACACAAAATATTTACGAAATATTTGCATACCAATTGAATGGAAACTAATTAAGCTTTTTCAAGGATGGCGTACTTAAAATATTATCGAAAATCCGATTACATATAATTTGTTTTCGCAAACAGTTCTAGAAGATTGCTTACCTAAAATATAGTTTTGGAATATTCTACAATTCCACTCCTAAGCAGTACAAATGCACCTCCTAGTAAAATGTTCACTGTCATTGCAGCACGTGTTTTCGTCCTTCAAATTCAAAATTATTTGGATATCTTATTGTTATGTCCCTAATAATCAATCCTAGTGGGTGAGAAAACTAAAAATCGAAAAAAGTGTGAAATAAGTGACACCCTCCCATATTAAACAAACAGACAGATTGACAATTGAAACAAACGAACAACCCGTGTAATTTGAACAACGAACGAACACCCTGTATTGATATTAATATTTAGTTCTTTTCTCTGAAATGTATAACTGTTAATATGTGTATTACTTACTTGTAAAAGCCTCTCAGACAACATCTACTTAACAACATTTACAGTCTTGAAATGTTATTTGTTGAAGTAACATGTCATTTAATAAAGTGGCATTAATCAAGTAATAAATCGAGTAAAATCAATCGTTAACACATAGTTTACAGTCCTCTGAAGAACTTTGTCCGAGCTGTCTCACCATTTTGAGCTGTTCGAGTTATATTTGTACTCAAAGTGGTGGGACCTACAGTTTATTGCCGAATCCGAACAGCGGGTGAGAGCTTTTCTTAGGCAATGTTTTACTCTCGTAGGTTCGCCATTAACTGCCGAAAGGTAGCGTGGTATAGACAAATGTTTCTATGAAAAGATTTTGTTAGCCCCAGTCCAGGCTTTAACCGGGGACCTTTCTCGCAGAGACAACAGTTTTATGCCGCATCCGAACGGCGAGGTACAGCTTTTTCATATGTAGTGTTTTACTCTTGGAGGTAATGGTAAACCTGCCGAAAGCTTCATATAGCAAATACATTTTTTAATTTTTTTTTATGTTGCAGGCATGGTATTTGACTCGTAGTCCAACGCACTAACTAATCGAGCCACCGACACATCGAAAAATGACTTACCAATCATAACACTCGGTATTGCGACTAATTTAAGTTTTTTTTATTCCCAAACTTTTTTTATCAAAATGGTGGCTGCAAATCCGAGTGCTGCTTCCTACTTCATCAATGTCTATTTTTAAAATTTTACACCAGTTTTTTAGCATTGGCACATTGTTTTTTGGAAATTTGAAAAGCCTGGTGTCTGCATCCGGCTGCATTCACTTATTAAACACTTGAACACCATTATGATTATATTTAATACAGACAAAAATGAAATTTTTATAACAAATTAAAACAATCAAAACGTATAAAGAAAATACATTTATTTTTTTTTGGTTTTTGATGAAACTAAGTGTTTGCATAAAGACTGTTATGTGTTCGTCGCCCGCGGTAAAAAAAAATGTAGGCCCTTGTATTATAGTAGCAGAAACACTTTGGCGTGCTAATCGGACCTACGATGAAAAATAACGGTCATATGGCTCTCTTCCAGTATATTTCAATACTAAACTAAATTATGTAACCTTTAGCTGATGTAAACTCGCCTGTTTCATGTATTTTTCAACAAGATAACGATCCTAATCTTATGAGATGAGCTACACTAAATTGGTATCACGACGAAATGTTTAACTTATTCGACTGGCCTTCATGGTTCTGGACATAAATTGAGTCCGTATTGATCATGCTGGCGGCCACTTTTGAAAAATTGGGAGACTAGTTTTATGGGACGCCATCTGTAGAGGGAGGTTAGGCCTGGCATGTTGAAGTAGAAGTGCTCCCTCAGAAATCTGTATGTTTTCGTTGATTGATAGTTAATCACTTAAAATAGATTTCTTTGGAATTCGCTGTAAACAATTCATGAATCGTTATTTATCGCTTTAGCGAATTCCAGTGTTGGAGCACTTGCGTTGGCTGCGGGAATGATTGCATTTTTCTTTATCGTCTTCAATTCTTCAGTCAATTCTTTTATTTTTTCGTTTTGGCTTGATATCACCATATTTGTCATTTTTTAAAGTTGTCTAATTCTTGTTTGTAGTAGTCGGCCAACATTGTCGTCATTTTCCACTGGAATCGTTGTATTATTATTTCCAAAAAACAAGTATGAAGTATTCAAAATAAATAAAATAAAGATCACAAATTCAATAACATATCAATGAAATGATAATCAAGGAGAATTAATAAAAGGAGGATTTTATGAAGAATTACTTAAAACTGAAACATCAAATACTTATCTAGTTGAAAAGGTTATAAAAAGAAAAGGGGATATGGGCAAGAACAGAAATTTTTTTAAATCATTGAAACTGGATTTAATTTATGAATAACTTTCGTAGTTTTTCGATTTAATGATAATGATTAATAGATTTGGATCAAGTGTACCTAAAATTATAAGAATGCAAAATTTTGAAAGATATACAAGTGGTGTCGCAGCCAGTACTTTTAAAAGATTGGTTAAGTGGAATTTGGGCCAGAATATTTTGAAAAATAAGATTTTACAGAGCAGTTTCATGAATGTGAAATCTAGATGGCGCCACAAAATAGAAATCTAACTCAACTTAATAAAATTGAATTTTATAGAATTGCATTGAAAGCTCTCGTTGAATCAGAGAGTATTCAATTATGCGCAGGAAACAAAAATGAATGATGGTTAACAGCGTTTATGATTTTTAGAAGTTATGCATTTTTATTGTTTTATTCTTTGGGTTTAAGTTCACTTTATCGAACGGATCTAAATTAACGTTATTTTTGCAACAAAAAAAAAAAATCCAAAATAAAAGTACGCACTGTCACCTTGTGACCATGAAAAATATAAAAAAAGTAAATTTAAAGTTACATAAAGTCTCATATGGGCACTCAAATGAATGATTTTTCTTCTTCAGTTCCTTGGATCCCTAGCGGGACATAGGGCATCAAAATGAATGGTTATGGTTTTATATTTAAATAGTTTTAAGATCGGTCTATTCTAGTGACTTTTATGGCAGTTCTTTGAACTCCCAATATTTACTAGATTTAGTATTATCACACGGTCGTTAATATGAGTATTTAATTTGAAATTTAGCCATCTCGTCAAGTTTAGAATATTTTCCAACATTATTCTGTCTGACATTCATTTTTAAATGCTCCTACAAATTAAAATAGAATTTATGTCCAGACAACATGAAGGCCAATCGAATAAGTTAAACATTTTGTCATGATACCAATTTAGTGCAGCTCATCCTATAAGATTAGGATCGTTATCTTGTTGAAAAATACATGAAACAGGTTAGTTTACATCAGCTAAAGGTTACATAATTTAGTTTAGTATTGAAATATACTGGAAGAGAGCCATACGACCGTTA
Source organism: Dryomyza anilis (assembly GCA_951804985.1). Classification (NCBI taxonomy): domain Eukaryota; kingdom Metazoa; phylum Arthropoda; class Insecta; order Diptera; family Dryomyzidae; genus Dryomyza; species Dryomyza anilis. The sequence goes on along the minus strand of OX638136.1, from coordinate 4,201,054 downwards.
TTTTTCATCATAGGTCCGATTAGCACGCCAAAGTGTTTCTGCTACTATAATACAAGGGCCTAAATTTTTTTTACCGCGGGCGACGAACATATAACAGTCTTTATGCAAACACTTAGTTTCATCAAAAACCAAAAAAAAAAATATTTATAATGATTTTCTTTATACGTTTTGATTGTTTGAATTTGTTATAAAAATTTAATTTTTGTCTGTTTTAAATATAATCATAATGGTGTTCAAGTGTTTAATAAGTGAATGCAGCCGGATGCAATCTGCAGACACCAGGCTTTTCAAATTTCCAGAAAACAATGTGCCAATGCTAAAAAACTGGTGTAAAATTTTAAAAATAGACATTGATGAAGTAGGAAGCAGCACTCGGATTTGCAGCCACCATTTTGATAAAAAATGTTTGGGAATAAAAAAAAATTAAATTAGTCTCAGTACCGAGTGTTATGATTGGTAAGTCATGTGTCGGTGGCTCGATTAGTTAGTGCGTTGGACTACGAGTCAAATACCATGCCTGCAACATAAAAAAAAATTAAAAAATGTATTTGCTATATGAAGCTTTCGGCAGGTTTACCATTACCTCCAAGAGTAAAACACTACATATGAAAAAGCTGTACCTCGCCGTTCGGATGCGGCATAAAACTGTTGTCTCTGCGAGAAAGGTCCCCGGTTAAAGCCTGGACTGGGGCTAACAAAATCTTTTCATAGAAACATTTGTCTATACTACGCTACCTTTCGGCAGTTAATGGCGAACCTACGAGAGTAAAACATTGCCTAAGAAAAGCTCTCACCCGCTGTTCGGATTCGACAATAAACTGTAGGTCCCACCACTTTGAGTACAAATATAACTCGTACAGCTCAAAATGGTGTGACAGCTCGGCCAAAGTTCTTCAGAGGACTGTAAACTATGTGTTAACGATTGATTTTACTCGATTTATTACTTGATTAATGCCACTTTATTAAATGACATGTTACTTCAACAATTAACAATTTAAGACTGTAGATGTTAAGTAGATGTTGTCTGAGAGGCTTTTACAAGTAAGTAATACACATATTAACAGTTATACATTTCAGAGAAAAGAACTAAATATTAATATCAATACAGGGTTTTCGTTCGTTGTTCAAATTACACGGGTTGTTCGTTTGTTTCAACTGTCAATCTGTCTGTTTGTTTAATATGGGAGGGTGTCACTTATTTCACACTTTTTTCGATTTTTAGTTTTCTCACCCACTAGGATTGATTATTAGGGACATAACAATAAGATATCCAAATAATTTTGAATTTGAAGGACGAAAACACGTGCTGCAATGACAGTGAACATTTTACTAGGAGGTGCATTTGTACTGCTTAGGAGTGGAATTGTAGAATATTCCAAAACTATATTTTAGGTAAGCAATCTTCTAGAACTGTTTGCGAAAACAAATTATATGTAATCGGATTTTCGATAATATTTTAAGTACGCCATCCTTGAAAAAGCTTAATTAGTTTCCATTCAATTGGTATGCAAATATTTCGTAAATATTTTGTGTTTATATTTTAAAAAAATATTCTTTGATTTATATATGGGTTTACTGTTGTATAAAACAATCGATAAACGGAAAATTATCGAAAATCCGATTACATATATTTTTTTTCGTAAACAGTTCTAGAAGATTGCTTACTCGAAATATTGTTTTGAAATATTCTAAATTCGGACACGCCCACCTCCCGTACAAGTCACTTTTATATAACTCTTAACGAACCAATAACATTCAAGATATACTTATAAAATTTAAAACGTATTGTTAGAATTCACCTATAAATGTGATCCAAAAATGGGCGTGATACGCCGACATTTTATTTTTTAGTACTTCTCGCTTTTTTATAGTGGACATTTTATTCGAAAATTATTGAAAACCAAATTAAGAAATATTAGCCTTAAATCTCTACATATGTTTTAAAAGTCGGTGTGATCTGCCCACATTTATTTTTCTACATGTTTCAACATTTTTTGATTATTTTTTTTATTACTTTTATATCAATTATTTAAATTATTGGAATATAAGTCGTAAATATCTGATATGTAATAATATTCTGAGTGTAAAAATGTTCAGCATAAGTGTAGGGTATTCCATAGTCGGGCCCGACCGACTATAAAAGTCCATCCCATGTGACCGAACTTACCCATGTGACCTAACTTTCCCAACTTGTTTTTTAAACTATTTCGACCAAAAATAGTTTAAATTGTAATAATCCTAAAAGATTAAAAAAAGTTTGTAATATCTCTCTGCATTACTTTGAAATACATGTTGAATTACTTTGCATGTAATTCTACGGGATTAAAATTAACGCTGAAAAAGATTGAAAATGCGGCCTGAATTGCACTTTACCGGCCAAAGTGAAATTAAAAATAAATTGTCACGCGATTTATATTCGCAAAAAAAAAATACCAAAATTAAAAAAAAGTCGCTCGGATCACTAGTGACCTTGAAAAATCAAAAACCTATACACCTACTGACAACATTATGTGCACACAGGGAACTGATTTGTTGCGGCAACCAACTAATTGATAAAGTTGTTGCAATCTTATTTCTAAAATCCAAGGAATCAGTCCATAAAATATTTGTATCTTGAAGCCGACCACCCTATAACATTTTCTGTCAGCAATATTGTTCGACTTCATATAAGTTTTAAGTTCGGCATTTTTATTTTTATTTCCCATGGTTTATTTGATGGTTTATTTTGCATGAGCATCAAGAGAGTTGAGGAACAAAGGGTTTAATTTGAAATTTTGGGTAGGAACGAAGATTATACTTTAAAACATGGCTATATGTATGAATTTTACTATTAGACATATATTTTTTAAACAACATACTATATGTTTTAAAGATTGAACATGTTAAAACATGTTTAATTTTATTTAGTTTATTCTTGAGTCAAATTTTATATGCTCTCTTTAAAATTTTAATTGAGTATATTTATACTAATGGAATGAACTTAACTCATTTTAAAGAGATATCCATTATATAAACTGGATCGAAATTTGAATTAAAATTATTTATCGTCTACATTACAATTTGATAGGAAAAAAAAACTATTATGAAAGTTATAAAAGTAAAAAATTGTTTAAAAGGATTTAATAGTATATTATTGAATGATCATAACAATTAGTTAATAAGTTTATCCCTTATTGTAAGCATTACCAATAAATGGAAAATATTAACAATTCACGGAGTGAATTGTTATATACAGAAATATTTTTACTACTTAAATATATAAATATACAGCAATAAACACCGCATAACATTGAAATTTCACTTTGTAATCGGATATTATAATAATAATAGTTTTGCACTACAGTTCTATAAGAACTTAGGCCGAGCTCTCTCACCATTTTGAGCTGTGCGTGTTATATTTGTACTCAAAGTGGTGGGACCTACAGTTTATTGCCGAATCCGAACGGCGGGTGAGAGCTTTTCATAGGCAATGTTTTTACTCTCGGAGGTTTGCCATTTACTGCCGAGAGGTAGCGCGGTATAGAAAAATGCTTCTATGAAAAGATGCCCCAGTCCAGGCTTGAACCGGGGACCTTTCGGCTCGCAGTCCAACGCACTAACCACTGAGCTACCGCGGCTACTCGGATATTGCTTTTAATAAATGTGGATGCATTTGTTTAAATAAAATTTACAAATGGTTTAATAGGGGAGTTCCCTGCAGAACAAAAATACTCAGCAGGCCCTTTTCGAGTAAATATATTACAATTCAATGATCCTGGTTTAAATGATGAATACATATTCACAATATAAAATGCTGCCTTTTTTATTCGATTTTGCTGGATTTTTATTTGATTTGATGCAAAAACTCGTTTAACATTTTTCTTAGTTACTAAATGTATATATAAAATATTTTCTATATTACTTGTATTCATATTGATTGTAATACAGTACGATTTTTGTCAATTTCCAAAACACTATCAAACTCACAATATGCTAAACAAGTAATTGTTTTAGAAAGTGCTTCACTGAACGACCTTCAATTCGTATTGTACCCTGATTTATAAAGTTTCCGTAGTGAGTGCTATTGTTATGATCTGGTGTTAAGTCAAGTGCAAGTAAGAAATATCCGTTATCAAATAATTCTTCAGTTATTTGATGTCCCTTATTAAGGTAATGTACGTTTAATAAGGTTTAATATCCCCTTGTACTTATACATCCATATTTATAATCAAATTCAATCGGCTGTGCTGGTACTTGTTCTCCATTTACAACTAATTTAAATCTTTGTAAATTGAAATGGCGAATGTTATAGTTTACGTATGTTCTTTTTTCTTTAGACGTTTCAATTTTATATGATTTCCATTTCCATCTTGTATAATTCTAATTTTGTTAATAACTTTTTCTTTTAAATTTCGAACGGGAGAATGGTACATATCTTCTATATTATCTAAATTTGATCCAGATTGATTAAGATAGTACTCAAAATAAATCTTGGATTTAAATGATATCAGTACAACTTATGATATTACTATAACTCTTTTATATTACGAAAATGTAACGTGCAGTAAACGGGAAATTTATTCTACATAATATTTATTTTCTTTCCTTCATCATCTCGTAGCATTATAGAAATATTATTTATATTTGAAGATTCCAATGGAAAATATTCAAAATTTTTAAAGTGAATATAATTTATTTCATTTAAAAATGGAAATATTTTTATGTATTTTATTTTTTGATCGCCTACATATCTGGGTTTAATAATGTATGTGTACACAAACACTAGGTTGTATAGCTCGCTAGATCTTAATTTATAATTTGTATGAAAATTAAATTTTTCATAAGAATTCGATATAACATCTAAAATTTTAAGTATTGTATTCTCCGATACAAAGTGTCTATTTTCCGGTATGGAAAAGTACATATATTCTTGATCAGCATGACCTCCTGAGTCGATTTAAAGATGTCCGTATGTCTGTCTGTCCGTCTGTCTGTGTGTTGAAATCCCTACTACTTATGTAGTAGGGCCAATTTTCGCTGTATGTGCGAAAATTGGCGAAATCGGTCCATTATGACCTGTTATCTACCATTTATATTCAAATAACTCATATAAAATTTCAATTTTTCAACTTTAAATTACTATAAAAAATAGAGGTAAAGAATTCTGGCCTATTAATCATTATCATTAAATCGAAAAACTACGGAAGTTATTCATAAATTAAAGTCAGTTTCAATGATTTAAAAAAAATTCTGTTCTTGCCATATCCTTTTTTCTTTTTATAACCTTTTCAACTAGATAAGTATTTGATGTTTCAGTTTTAAGTAATTCTTCTTCATAAAATCCTTCTTTTATTAATTCTCCTTGATAATCATTTATTTGATATGTTATTGAATTTGTGATCTTTATTTTATTCATTTTGAATACTTCATACTTGTTTTTAGGAAATAATAATACAACGATTCCAGTGGAAAATGACGACAATGTAGAAGTTTGCAAAGAAGAGTCTGTAGAAGAGTATGTAGTAGTCGGAGACTTCTACTTCAACATGCCAGGCCCAACCTCCCTCTACAGATGGCGTCCCATACAACTAGTCCTCCCAGGCATAAATCCCGAATTGGTATCCAATTTTTCAAAAGTGGCCGCCAGCATGATGAAATTCAATTGAGGAAAGAATTAGAATACAATGCAACCGTAGATCACGCCGGCCTCAGCAGTCCAGAGGTACCGCGCTGGACTTGTATTCTGAAGGTCTTGGGTTCGAATCCCGGCTTGGGCATGGGCGCTCGTGGTGATATTAACCACAAAATTGTAGGGAATAGATTTCACAGTACAATGGCTGTCTGAGTCTGTCTGAGTGCTGTGGATCTTAGTAGATATTCCAAAAAAAAAAAAAAAAGTTCATCGCCAATAGCCTCATGGTATTCATGGTGAAGGGTTCGGTAGATCCCTGGAAGTATCCACCAAATTTAAATTCTATTTTTATATATTATATATATATACAGTAGTGGTCACATTAATAGGGAGATTATGTTTTTTTAGAACTATTCAGAAAAGTTTAAATTATTTCAGAAAATGTCAAATGAAATTCAGAATAGTCAAAATGAATTCAGAAAGAGAAAATTGAAATTCAGAATAGTCAAATTAAATTCATAAAGGACCAAATTGAATTTAGAAATGGTCAAATAGAAATCAAAATGGTCAAATTGAATTCAGAGAGAGCCAAATTGAATTCCGATAAGTGCAAATGGAATTCAGAATAGTCAAATTGAATTCATAAATCGACAATTGTATTCAGAAATGGTCAAATGAAATTCAGAATAGTCAAATTGTAATCAGAAATGGACACTTGGAATTCAGAATAGTCAAATTGAAGTCAAAAGGAGACAATTTGATTTCAGAATAGTCAATTTGTTTTCAGAAAGTGTCGAATTGAAATGAGAAACGGCCAAATAAAATTCAGAAAGAGTCATTTGGAATTCAGAGCAATTTTATTGTGTGTTTTATTTTGAATAATCAAATTTAAATAATTATTAAGAAGTAGGACTATTTAAAAAAAATACAATATGTTATGTTATAATATGTTATATGTTACTAACGGCATCGAGATGAAACGTTGTACTGTGTTGCACTGCCTTGGCGCAATCCACACCTGTTATAATGCTTTTTGTTTCATCAATGATTCGTTCGACGTACTGTAGCCGTTGCTCCATTAATCCAGGTCCTTGTACGTGTGGCAGGCCCATGTGGGTCTTAACACACATTTTTATTTTAGACCAGATCGTCTCAATCGGATTAAGCATGGGTGACAAGGAGCATTATCACACACGATGACCAAATCATTGAGATTACTGCCTTGGTCTTGCCATTTCTGATGTAGTGTGTCAATCCAGTTTTTACACGTTTCTGTGTTGAAAGAGCCTCGTTGGCGGTCCATTGTCACAAGTCCTGATGTACTAATTGCTCCGATGAGGTGTACATTGGGACCTCTGCTTGCCATTTTGTATAAGAGTGTTCAGCTCCGTTACAAATGTAGTACGTTTTTGCTTGTTCTCACTTATTAGACAAGTTCAGTTTTCCAAATTAAAAATTGGCTCAATACAAGCAGCGTGAAACAAATGTCTGCATGGTATTAAACGACACACGATTTCAGTCTTCATCGAGACACGACAAATAGCACAATTATCATTGAATTCCATCTTGCTTTTAATTATTTTGTACATATTACGCGAATTTTCACGCTTTTAAAACGCAAAAAATGCAATTGCTACTTTTTTTTTTTTTCAACACAGTGTATATTTCAAATGACCCCGTATCAGTAAACAAAGTGTTTTATTTTTTCTAAATTACATATGCATGTTTCTGAATTTCAAATGACTTTTTCTAAATTTTATTTGGCCGTTTCTCAATTCAATTTGACATTTTCTGACTATTTTGAAATCAAATTGGCCCTTTCTGAATTCATTTTGATTATCCTGAATTCTATATGACCGTTTCTGAATTCAGTTTGACTATTCTGAATTCCATTTGTCCATTTCTTATTTTCATTGTCCCTATCTGAATTTAATTTGACTAATCTGAAATCCAATTGGCTGTTTCTGTATTTAATTGTCCCTTTCTGAATTCAGTTTGACTATTATGAATTCCATTTGTCCATTTCTTATTTTCATTGTCCCTATCTGAATTTAATTTGACTAATCTGAAATCCAATTGACTGTTTCTGTATTTAATGGTCCCTTTCTGAATTTATTTTGACTATTCTGAATTCCAAATTACCTCTTCTGAATATATTTGATTTTTTTCTGAATTTAATTTGACTAATCTGAATTCCATTTGACCGTTTCTGGAATAATTTTACCTTTTCTGAATTCAATTAGTCTATTCTGAATTTCATATGACCTTTTCTGAATTCAATTTGACTAATCTGAATTCCATTTGCTCGTTTCTGAATTTAATTTGACTATTCTAAATTCAATATGACAACTTCTGAAATCAATCTGACTCTTTCTGAATTCAATCTAGAAATGGTGTAGATGCTAAATAAATGCTAATAAATTAAAAATTGTTAAAATCTATTAAGAATTTACTAGTTTATAACCAACTATTTTAAAAATGTGTAAGAATATTACCAATCCTTAGACTTGTTTTATGGGATGCCATCTGTAGAGGGAGGTTGGGCCTGGCATGTTGAAGTAGAAGTGCTCCCTCAGAAATTTTTTGAAGAAGAATTACTTAAAACTGAAACATCAAATACTTATCTAGCTGAAAAGGTTATAAAAAGAAAAAAGGATATGGTATATGGGCAAGAACAGAAATTTTTTAAAATCATTGAAACTGACCTTAATTTATGAATAACTTCCGTAGTTTTTCGATTTAATGATAATGATTAATAGATTTGGATCAAGTGTACCTAAAATTATAAGAATGCAAAATTTCGAATTGCACTTAATAAAATTGAATTTTATAGAATTGCATTGAAAGCTCTCGATGAATCAGAGAGTATTCAATTATGCGCAGGAAACAAAAATTAATGATGGTTAACAGCGTTTATGATTTTAAGAAGTTATGCATTTTATTGTTTTATTATTTGGGTTTAAGTTCACTTTTTCGAACGAATCTAAAAAAAAAAATGTACCCACGTTATTTTTGCAAAAAAAAAAATCAAAAATAAAAGTACGCACTGTGTAACGCATTGTTATAAAAATTGTTATAAAAATTTCATTTTTGTCTGTATTAAATATAATCATAATGGTGTTCAAGTGTTTAATAAGTGAATGCAGCCGGATGCAATCTGCAGACACCAGGCTTTTCAAATTTCCAGAATACAATGTGCCAATGCTAAAAAACTGGTGTAAAATTTTAAAAATAGACATTGATGAAGTAGGAAGCAGCACTCGGATTTGCAGCCACCATTTTGATAAAAAAATGTTTGGGAATAAAAAAAACTTAAATTAGTCGCAGTACCGAGTGTTATGATTGGTAAGTCATTTTTCGATGTGTCGGTGGCTCGATTAGTTAGTGCGTTGGACTACGAGTCAAATACCATGCCTGCAACATAAAAAAAAATTAAAAAATGTATTTGCTATATGAAGCTTTCGGCAGGTTTACCATTACCTCCAAGAGTAAAACACTACATATGAAAAAGCTGTACCTCGCCGTTCGGATGCGGCATAAAACTGTTGTCTCTGCGAGAAAGGTCCCCGGTTAAAGCCTGGACTGGGGCTAACAAAATCTTTTCATAGAAACATTTGTCTATACCACGCTACCTTTCGGCAGTTAATGGCGAACCTACGAGAGTAAAACATTGCCTAAGAAAAACTCTCACCCGCTGTTCGGATTCGGCAATAAACTGTAGGTCCCACCACTTTGAGTACAAATATAACTCGAACAGCTCAAAATGGTGAGACAGCTCGGACAAAGTTCTTCAGAGGACTGTAAACTATGTGTTAACGATTGATTTTACTCGATTTATTACTTGATTAATGCCACTTTATTAAATGACATGTTACTTCAACAAATAACATTTCAAGACTGTAAATGTTGTTAAGTAGATGTTGTCTGAGAGGCTTTTACAAGTAAGTAATACACATATTAACAGTTATACATTTCAGAGAAAATAACTAAATATTAATATCAATACAGGGTGTTCGTTCGTTGTTCAAATTACACGGGTTGTTCGTTTGTTTGTTTCAATTGTTAATCTGTCTGTTTGTTTAATATGGGAGGGTGTCACTTATTTCACACTTTTTTCGATTTTTAGTTTTCTCACCCACTAGGATTGATTATTAGGGACATAACAATAAGATATCCAAATAATTTTGAATTTGAAGGACGAAAACACGTGCTGCAATGACAGTGAACATTTTACTAGGAGGTGCATTTGTACTGCTTAGGAGTGGAATTGTAGAATATTCCAAAACTATATTTTAGGTAAGCAATCTTCTAGAACTGTTTGCGAAAACAAATTATATGTAATCGGATTTTCGATAATATTTTAAGTACGCCATCCTTGAAAAAGCTTAATTAGTTTCCATTCAATTGGTATACAAATATTTCGTAAATATTTTGTGTTTATATTTTAAAAAAATGTTGTATAAAACAATCGATAAACGGAAAATTATCGAAAATCCGATTACATATATTTTTTTTCGTAAACAGTTCTAAGAAGATTGCTTACTCGAAATATTGTTTTGAAATATTCTAAATTCGGACACGCCCACCTCCCGTACAAGTCACTTTTATATAACTCTTAACGAACCAATAACATTCAAGATATACTTATAAAATTTAAAACGTATTGTTAGAATTCACCTATAAATATGTGATCAAATGGGCGTGATACGCCGACATTTTATTTTTTTAGTACTTATCGCTTTTTTATAGTGGACATTTTATTCGCAAATTATTGAAAACCAAATTAGGAAATATTAGCCTAAAATCTCTGCATATATTTTAAAAGTGGGCGTGATCTGCCCACATTTATTTTTCTACATGTTTCAATATTTTTTGATTATTTTTTTTATTACCTTTATGTTAATTTTTTAAATTATTGGAATATAAGTCGTAAATATCTGATAAGTAATAATATTCAGAGTGTAAAAATGTTCAGCATAAGTGTAGGGTATTCCATAGTCGGGCCCGACCGACTATAAAAGTCCGTCCCATGTGACCGAACTTACCCATGTGACCTAACTTTCCCAACTCGTTTTATAAACCATTTTGGATTGTCTATATATCTCTACCAAAAATAGATTAAATTGTAGTAATCCTAAAAAATTAAAAAAATTTTGTTATATCTCTCTGCATTACTTTGTAATACATGTTGAATTACTTTGCATGTAATTCTACGGGATTAAAATTAATGCTGAAAAAGATTGAAAATGCGGCCTGAATTGCACTTTACCGGCCGAAGTGAAATTAAAAATATATTGCCACGCGCTTTATATTCGCATAAAAAATACCAAAATTAAAAAAAAGTCGCTCGGATCCCTAGTGACCTTGAAAAATCAAAAACCTATACACCTACCAGAGTTGTTAAAGAATGCATTCTTTTGGGAATGCATTCATCTAAAAAATTGAAAAGAATGGGAATTCAAAATGAATGCATTCATTTTTGTCAAAAGAATGGGAATTCAAACGCTTGAATTCTCAATCAGATGGCCTTCAAAATGAATGCATTCATTAAAGAATGCATTCATTTCAGTCTGAATTCTTTTTTGGCAAAAAAGAATTCAAAAAACAATGAATGCATTCATTTTTTGGCATTCATTTGTTTTTGTAATTTGTCAGAAAAATAAGGGTTACAATATCAAAGCCGTAAAATCCCGCATTTTCCGGAATTTTTGTTGTTATTGACATTTTAATGAAAATATATCATTGCTATTGGAAAATTATAAGAGTATATTTTATTAAAATCTGCGTTTTCACAAATATGTGAACAATTACAATGAATTGGACAGCTTTGTGGCAAACATTTTCGGGAATTATGAGATCGTGGGACTAGAAGCTCTTATTTGTCAGCGACACACATCCGGCAAATTCCGTGAAACTCAAATTTCGTATTTTGAAGCAGCGCAGCGTCAACAGTGTTGATATTGCGCATTTTTGTTTAGTAGCGAAGTACTAAAAAGAAAGTACTTAATAATACTAATTATGTATATAATGGCATTTAATAAACAATTTAAATAAATTTATTTATTGTATTTATTAATCTAAAATTGTGCGTACGTATAGTGCTTTGAAAAATAATACAAAATTGTCAAATTAAATTACATGTCAACTGGCTTGTTCGAGCAAACTAAATTGGAAGACATCAAACAGACATATGATAATCGTTTTATTAGGGACTTTAACAATTACCGCTTACTGAATGGCGATCGAATTAAAACCCGTACAATTTAGTTTAATCAGCAATTTAGTCGAACTTTCAATATGAAAAATGTGCGTTTTAAAAATAGTACTTTGTAGTTCAAAAAGGCGAAAAGTACGAACTTACGTTTCTACGTTTTTCTTTTTTTAGTTTTTGGATAACATTTCACATCACCGTGTCTATAATTTTAATAATTCTTCGCAACAATTTGATCTTTGCGTTTCCTGGAATTGTCATCAATGTTTTCGGCGCGTGCCAACCGCACGGCCGGACTATTGCTATGCGCTCAAGTACAGCGCGCGAAGTCCACGAACTTATTTCGTGGAATTGTTGCGACCTAACATTTTTGCAATAATCGTTAATTTACGCAGTGTCGATTCAGTCGGAAAAGTTTTTTCCTGCAACAAATCACATTCGCCGTTTTCGTTATGTCTTTTGTTGCTAGAAATATCCAAAAATGACACAGTATACTTGGGGAAAATCTGTATTAAAAAATGTAATGCCCTTTAGCATGATAGTAGCGATATGTATATATATTAATTGCGCAAAAACAAAATGTTACTTTATATATAATTAGTAGTTAGTAACAATTTTTAGTACTTCGCTACTAAACAAAAATGCGCAACATCAACACTGTTGACGCTGCGCTGCTTCAAAATACAAAATTTGAGTTTCACGGAATTTGCCGGATGTGTGTCGCTGAAAATAAGAGCTTCTAGTCCCACGATCCCATAATTCCCGAAAATGTTTGCCACAAAGTTGTCCAATTCATTGTAATTGTTCACATATTTGTGAAAACGCAGATTTTATTAAAATATACTCTTATAATTTTCTAATAGCAATGATATATTTTCATTAAAATGTCAATAACAACAAAAATTCCGGAAAATGCGGGATTTTACGGCTTTGATATTGTAACCCTTATTTTTCTGACAAATTACAAAAACAAATGAATGCCAAAAAATGAATGCATTCATTGTTTTTTTGAATTCTTTTTTGCCAAAAAAGAATTCAGACTGAAATGAATGCATTCTTTAATGAATGCATTCATTTTGAAGGCCATCTGATTGGGAATTCAAGCGTTTGAATTCCCATTCTTTTGACAAAAATGAATGCATTCATTTTGAATTCCCATTCATTTGAGTACAAAAGAATTAAAGAATGCATTCTTTAACAACTCTGACACCTACTGGCAACATTATGTGCACACAGAGAACTGATTTGTTGCGGCAACCAACTAAATTGCCCTACCGAATCATTCGGTTGCGTCAACAATTGATAAAGTTGTTGCAATCTTATGTCTAAAATCCAAGGAATCAGTCCATAACATATTTGCATCTTGAAGCCGACCATCCTATAACATTTTCTGTCAGCAATATTGTTCGACTTCATAATAATAATAATAGTTTGGCGCTACAGTCCTGTACAGAACTTTGGCCGAGCTCTCTCACCATTTTGAGCTGTGCGTGTTATACTTGTACTCAAAGTGGTGGGACCTACAGTTTATTGCCGAATCCGAACGGCGGGTGAGAGCTTTTCATAGGCAATGGTTTTACTCTCGTAGGTTTGCCATTTACTGACGAGAGGTAGCGCGGTATAGAAAAATGTTTCTATGAAAAGATGTTGTTAGCCCCAATCCAGGCTTGAACCGGGGACCTTTCGGCTCGCAGTCCAACGCACTAACCACTGAGCTACCGCGGCTACTCATATAAGTTTTAAGTTCGCCATTTTTATTTCCCATGGTTTATTTGATGGTTTATTTTGCGTGATCATCAAGAGAATTGAGGAACAAAGAGTTTAATTTTAAACTTTGTTGAGGAACGACGATTGTAATTTAAAACATGGCTATATGTACGAATTTTATTATTAGACATATATTTTTTAAACAACTGTGAGGACGGAAATCGTGCCTCATTTCCGCCCACATCTTAAACATGTACAATGACTAAATAATAAATAAAAGTAATTAATTTACACTTAAAAATAAGTACTAGTAATACCCTTATTAAAAATGCAACCCTGCAACTGAACGACTGTTGGCAAGCACCAACAGCTGATACACTTCGTCAAGTTGAAAAGAGCTTTTGCTGAAAGCTCACAACGATCGCCTATAAAAAGAGCTCCGCAACACAAGCAGTCAGTCAGTCGTGCGCGCACAGTTTAAGCGAACCAGCCGTAGTCCGGAGTGCAGTCAACAATTAGCAGCCACAGCAATCGGTCGTAAGTTACTTGTGAAAAATAATTATACCACGACAGTGACCAACGGGGAGTAGATGCAGTGCATTTCACTCCTAAGACAGACCGTACAGTAGGCGATGAGAGCAAGGTGTAATACACTGACCTCTCTGTGACGGGTGCTAAACAGTGACCGACAGCGAGTAGATGCAGCGCATTTCACTCAATTAACAGACCGTACAGTGGGCGGTGAGAGCAAGGTGCTATACACTGAACTCTCCGTGACGGTTATCAGACAGAGCGTACAGTAGGCGATGAGAGCAGGGTGTAATACACTGACCTCTCTGTGACGGGTGCTAAACCGTGACCGATAGCGAGTAGATGCAGCGCATCTCACTCAATTAACAGAACGTACAGTGACCATCGACGGGTACACGCTCCAAAACTGCCTTTCGCGAGAACAACAACGGATTGTAAATACTCCTCCGAAATTTAATAGATAAGTTTAAGAAAATATGTTAAATGTCAAATAAAAAATAAAAGTAAATAAAAAAAATAATGAAACATTAACTTATTGTTTGTACACGAACCCTGGACACCGGCGAGATATACCCCGGCTAGAGAAGAAAAAGGTTCGTTACACAACATACTATAAGTTTTAAAGATTGAACATGTTAAAACATGTTTAATTGTTTATTTTAGTTCATGTTTATTCTTGAGTCAAATTTTATATGCTCTCTTTAAAATTTTAATTGAGTATATTTATACTAATGGAATGAACTTAACTCATTTTAAAGGGATATCCATTATATAAACTGGATCGAAATTTGAATTAAAATTATTTATCGTCTACATTACAATTTGATAGGAAAAAAAAACTATTATGAAAGTTATAAAAGTAAAAAATTGTTTAAAAGGATTTAATAGTATATTATTGAATGATCATAACAATTAGTTAATAAGTTTATCCTTTATTGTAAGCATTACCAATAAATGGAAAATATTAACAATTCACGGAGTGAATTGTTATATACAGAAATATTTTTACTACTTAAATATATAAATATACAGCAATAAACACCGCATAACATTGAAATTTCACTTTGTAATCGGATATTATAATAATAATAGTTTTGCACTACAGTTCTATAAGAACTTAGGCCGAGCTCTCTCACCATTTTGAGCTGTGCGTGTTATATTTGTACTCAAAGTGGTGGGACCTACAGTTTATTGCCGAATCCGAACGGCGGGTAAGAGCTTTTCATAGGCAATGTTTTTACTCTCGGAGGTTTGCCATTTACTGCCGAGAGGTAGCGCGGTATAGAAAAATGCTTCTATGAAAAGATGCCCCAGTCCAGGCTTGAACCGGGGACCTTTCGGCTCGCAGTCCAACGCACTAACCACTGAGCTACCGCGGCTACTCGGATATTGCTTTTAATAAATGTGGATGCATTTGTTTAAATAAAATTTACAAATGGTTTAATAGGGGAGTTCCCTGCAGAACAAAAATACTCAGCAGGCCCTTTTCGAGGAAAATATATTACAATTCAATGATCCTGGTTTAAATGATGAATACATATTCACAATATAAAATGCTGCCTTTTTTATTCGATTTTGCTGGATTTTTATTTGATTTGATGCAAAAACTCGTTTAACATTTTTCTTAGTTACTAAATGTATATATAAAATATTTTCTATATTACTTGTATTCATATTGATTGTAATACAGTACGATTTTTGTCAATTTCCAAAACACTATCAAACTCACAATATGCTAAACAAGTAATTGTTTTAGAAAGTGCTTCACTGAACGACCTTCAATTCGTATTGTACCCTGATTTATAAAGTTTCCGTAGTGAGTGCTATTGTTATGATCTGGTGTTAAGTCAAGTGCAAGTAAGAAATATCCGTTATCAAATAATTCTTCAGTTATTTGATGTCCCTTATTAAGGTAATGTACGTTTAATAAGGTTTAATATCCCCTTGTACTTATACATCCATATTTATAATCAAATTCAATCGGCTGTGCTGGTACTTGTTCTCCATTTATAACTAATTTAAATCTTTGTAAATTGAAATGGCGAATGTTATAGTTTACGTATGTTCTTTTTTCTTTAGACGTTTCAATTTTATATGATTTCCATTTCCATCTTGTATAATTCTAATTTTGTTAATAACTTTTTCTTTTAAATTTCGAACGGGAGAATGGTACATATCTTCTATATTATCTAAATTTGATCCAGATTGATTAAGATAGTACTCAGAATAAATCTTGGATATAAATGATATCAGTACAACTTATGAAGCCTCTTTTATATTACGAAAATGTAACGTGCAGTTAACGGGAAATTTATTCGACATAATATTTATTTTATTTCCTTCATCATCTCGTAGCATTATAGAAATATTATTTATATTTGAAGATTCCAATGGAAAATATTCAATATTTTTAAAGTGAATATAATTTATTTCATTTAAAAATGGAAATATTTTTATGTATTTTATTTTTTGATCGCCTACATATCTGGGTTTAATAATGTATGTGTACACAAACACTAGGTTGTATAGCTCGCTAGATCTTAATTTATAATTTGTATGAAAATTAAATTTTTCATAAGAATTCGATATAACATCTAAAATTTTAAGTATTGTATTCTCCGATACAAAGTGTCTATTTTCCGGTATGGAAAAGTACATATATTCTTGATC